>VTGB01000029.1:600000-874640 GCA_013403855.1 Calonectria honghensis
CTGCAAGTGTGATAGATCTTGGCGGTGTAAGAGATATTGGTTTTGTGAGCGAAGATGAAGTCATATCGAAAAGATATCGCAACATGGCCGATTCTATGCTGACGGAGCGGGAGGTTCTCCAGATCCTTGAGGGTGCGATTGTGGAAGCTAAGTCTGTTATTTCCATCGAAGATTACAACTCGGGCCGCATTATTTGTGGTATGCGAGGAATGATCACCAAAACGCAGACGTCATTCCGTAATGACCGGCGTTTTGCGGCTGTTAACCATGAAGACTCAAGCTCAGGAGAGAGCCAAACGGCAGACACCGAGAACATCGTTAAATGGGCTGCAAGTGTGGACGAGGATCCACAAATACTATTGGAACCATCCTGCGCAGACGTCCTTCTACATGAACTTGGCTACTTGATCCAGACTTATTCTGGAGAGGCCAACCCGACGGACCTTGGCGAGGACGCAGGTGACATTGGAGTAGACTCTCTCATGGCTATTGAAATTCACAGTTGGCTACGAAAGCACTGTCGCGTTAAGGTTCCAGCCGTTAAGCTAGCCAAGGCGAAAAACGTCAGGGGGCTTACGGATCTTGTTATTCTTGAGTTGAAGATTAAGCACAATTTAGTAGATGCTGTGCAGTCTTAGGTAGCGCTTGGTTTACACCAAATCAAATTTGACTTTTCTAGTAACAACTTAGGCGTTCCAGATATAATTCTAGTGATCAAAGCCTCTTATTTTATATTACTGTTCTGCAGTTGTTTGTTTGTTCTCCAGGCATAATATTCCCCACCAGTCATAACAGGATACTTGGGTGGATTAGTCTCATCGACGCAAGTGGGAATGGGCTCGAGGAGCTTCGCTCTATCAAAGCCAAAGAAGAACGGCGCTGAATATCGTTCCCGTCCACTTTTGTTGATAACCCGATGAACTGTCGAGACAAATAAATCGTTGGTCTGCCTCATAAAACAATCGGCGATATTTACTACCAGCGACCCTGGAATAGGATTGGCCTTGACCCACGTCCCATTCTTGCTGAGTACCTCAAGGCCTCCAGACAAATCTTGTGTGACCATGGTAAAGCATTCGACGTCGGTGTGAGCCCCAATTCCGTTTTGATCATCTACGGAATGGGACTGCTGTGGGTAGTGCAAGATTCTCATGCCGGCTTCTGGCTTGCGAACGTATTCGTCAAAGTAGTTCTCAGGTAAATGCAATGCCAACGCAAATATGCGAGTAAGCTGGCGCGACAACCTCAGCAACTCTGTATGGTAGGCATAAAGACCTTCCCGGAAGCCTGTGACATCTGAAGGCCAAATGCTCACGGACGGTTCACAGTCGTCGGCGGCGTGAGGATCCTCAACTGGATCATATGCCCAGTTGAAAGCCTCGCTGAGGTCTTTAAAGCATGTGAGTGCCTTCCTCTTCCATTTGGATACTGTACTAACCTTGGTGCTTCCATCCATTTCGATTATAGCATTCCATTGGATGATAGCCTACATATTCATTTGGAACAAGTCCAGTGTAGACTTCCATTTTCTTCTCCTCCGGGAGGGCAAAGAAACGCTTGGCCTGCTCCATAGCCCCATCGACGTACTTGGGATCAATTCCCTACTTGGCATTAGAATCATATTGGGAATCCGAAATTCTCTGTTCAAACCCACATGATTGATCAAGTAAAAGAATCCAATCTTTCGAGATGCGTCCCGGATCTCTTCAGCAACGGCCTGCCGATCCTTGAAGTCCTGACTCCAGATTTTGGATGCATCAATAACCGGTATTATGTCAAGTTCCACGGAGACATTTGATTGGAAGGTGAAGACAGTCCCGTTGTGCAGTTTTACAGTTGTTCCCGCTGCGGAGATGGATTGAGTTTGAACCGACATTCTGGATGGAAACCCCTTTGGGTTCGATAAAACCCCCAGGTTATTGAGCTCTTGATTTGGAGCCGTATACCACTTTAGTGGTGTTATATCTGGATCCTTGAAACTCGCGGGTTTGCTAATTTAAGGGCTTTTAAGTTTATGCCCAGCACGGATGGAAATTCTACATTTTGATCTGCCCCACGCGTAGCAACCGCCAAAAAGTGCCGGTGGAGGATGAAAGAAAATGCCGCTGATAAGATATTTGGCCGATGGGCCGGCAAATTGATAAATTGCAACTTCGGCCAAGTTGTATCGTTGTAGTTTTATTGGATCGAGCGGGGACCCCACCCATGGCTTGCTTCAGATGATGATACCCAGATATCTCATATCCCTGGCTATTTGGAGATAGGCGGCGGGATTAAACCATTTCTTCTGTTCCCAGACCCACTACTGATCGGTGCACAGCGATCTTGTTATCAAGCAAAGAGATTGTTGGGTCATTGCGTTTCCAATGAATGCATAAAGTATGGCGACTCTCGAGATAGCTCCACCAAAATATGATCAGGTTTTACAAACCACTCAGTCAACAGTGATGGCACCCGAAAGTGGGTGTCTTCGCCTTGCTAGGCGTCTGGAGGTACAAAGAGATGGTGACGCCAACGTGGAAATTTATGTGAACAAGGATACTCGGCCTTTACCGCCCTCTCGGCGTCCCTATGGGCCATGGAACTTTGTTGGACTCTGGATGGTGACAGGATCATTCAACGTGGGCGGATGGACAACCGGTTCCTCCCTAATATCCCTGGGGTTGAACGTGTGGGCAAGTGGCTGATAAATGATGTGGTTGGCGAGTAGGCTACTGACACTAATCAGCAATCTATGCTTGCCATCATTGTTGCAAATTTAATTGCAGCGGTTCTGTGTGTCGCTGGGGGCCACCCTGGAGCAAAATGGCACATTGGATTTCCCATGTGGATGAAGCAGAATTGGGGCATTTGGGGTTATCTATTTCCAATGGTAAACCAACTGCAACTGCGATAATAGGGCGTTTCATTAACTAGAACTCAGATGATCCGGGTCTTTTTGTCGTTTGTTTGGACGTCAACAAATACCTGGTATGGCAGCCAATGCCTCAAAGTTTTGCTAACATGCATCTGGCCTTCGTTTCTTGACCTTGACCACCAACTAGCTGGCGGTGCTATGCAAGTCTGTGATTTCGTATCGTTTCTTTTATACCTCGCGCTTTGCGCACCCCTCGCGTGGCTTAGCCCAGAGCATTATCGCAAGCCATTCTTTGTTGCCTCAGTCACAGTTGCCACTACTGTTTTTGTGCTGCTCATTTGGTCTACAGTGAAAGCACAAGGAGGGGGCGCGTTGCTTGCTGATGTGAGTGGTATTTCTGGAGTTGAGCCCGTCAAAGGTGGTAATCTAGGATGGGCCTTCGTGGCTGCAGTGACGGCAAACATTGGCAGCATTGCTACGCACATGTGGTCGCAGTCTGATTACACGAGGTACGCTCGGAAACCAGGTGATCAGATTCTGGCACAACTCGTCATGGTGCCGCTGGGAACCATTGTTGTGGCATGTATCGGCATTCTCTGCACATCGTGCGCCGCAACAATGTACCCTCAGGAGACGAGTCTCATGTGGCAGCCCTATGTATTCCTTGATGCCATTCGCAAGTACGAGGATAACAGAGGAGCCCGGGCAGGTGTGGCCTTTGCAAGCATTGCATTTATGATTTCCCAATTCGGCATGGTTGTGGCGTCCAACTTTGTTGTTGCCGGAATTGATTTGGCGGCGCTTCTGCCGCGTTGGTTCACAATTCGCAGGGGTGGCTATGCGACTCTTCTCTGCGCTTTCATCATGCAGCCATGGTCGCTGCTCAACACTGCAACCAACTTCCTCACCGTAGTGGGAAGTTTCAACGTGTTTCTCGGCCCGCTCATGGGTATCATGTTTGCAGATTATTTCATCCTGCGGAAGCGCACAATGAAGCTGACAGATTTATACGGCTCCTCACAGAGTATTTACTGGTACACCAAGGGATGGAATTGGCGTGCGGCAGTCGCATGGATTTCCAGCGTCTGGTTTCTTCTGCCGGGGCTGGTTCAGCGAGCGGTTGCGCCAGGAGGTTTCTGGGGCGGGTGGACTCGTCTCTATCAACTATCTTGGTTCGCCGGTTGTTTTTTGTCTGGCCTTGTATTTCTCATCTTGGATTACTTTTGGCCTATGCCTGAAAAGCTGGCTGTTGACGATCTTGACTATTTCGGAACTTTTGGTGAGGCACCCGTTATTGCCGGCCTTGAGGGGACTTTGTCAGGCTCGTCACCTATTCAAAGGCAAGAAAATTTTCAAGACGAGAAGGCTGGGGTCTAAAGTAGATTGCAAGCTTGATGGAGTTGAAAAGCCAGCTGGCCATGGCGATTTGAATGATTCTTCTACAATATTCAAGATTTAATTGACCGGCAGCCGTTGATGCTTCTAGATTCGCGATCTCATGAACCGACAGCCGCCGAGTTACGGGGGTGTCCAATCGCTGTCCAAGGGTGCTGAAACAAGCAATTTTATTTCGTTTTAGCGCCCTCACATCCCCGGTTGTATGCTGGAAATGGCTTGGGCGAGGCCCACAGTGGGCCCGGATCGGTATGCTCAGGAGTGCGAAGACAAGTCGAGTGCTGTTGCTAGTATCGTAAATTTCCCGCGCCTTCAAGCAGCCAGCCTCCTTACTTGAAGACATACATCAATTAATCTGTTCCGGGCCAATGACTTGATTCAATAGATTTCCGTTGGCATGGGTGGGGTGTGCAGCGGATGCCAAAGTGGTTCATCTTAACCCTATTCGCGAGCAAGGGTCTCCTGACTGGGGACTTGGCGTGTCCATGTTTCGCTTTTGTTTGACACAAACTATCACCAATACTGAGTAGGTTGTTACAGAATATCAATGGCGCGACAGCACGGCAATAACGGCAAAATCTATGGGGTAAATGGCAGATTTTCATCTTGATGCCATGATGCAGTTGTATCGTTTCGAAAAATCCTGGCAACGTGATAGGTGGAATTATTTGACACAACTTTAGTCGCAAGGTTAGTTGTGTAAACCCTCTGTTGATGAGCAAGGAAAATATGCCAAGGGGATTGACATAAAAGGGTGGCAACTTCCAAATTCCAATCAAGCCAATCCATTTGTATCACGCAGACTTCCACTACGCAACATCAGAGCACGCACACAATGTACTCTTCCACGAAAAACACCGTATCTCTGGGTCTCTTGGCTCTGGGTCTCTTGGCCCTGTGCGATAGTCTGGTCTACTTTGGCCCTGCCTTTTCTCTTGGTCCTACAACTTCATGGATTCGAGAGGCCACCACAACCCTCGTGTTGCCAGAGGCACCAAGCCCTCAAAAGGATCGTCTCGCTCTTTGGCCTGGAATGGGAACGAGTGCGGGAGATCTTATCCAAGCATTGGCTGTTTCCTTTTCGGATCCCGCTAGGTAAAGCCTTGGGTATCCCAAGCTACCAACAACTACTTGCTAACCAACTAACAGTAACTGCGGTGCCACAAGCGGTCAATGGTGCACGTGGGCTAGCACCTTGCAAGGTACTCAATTGGGAGGCAAGCAGGTCCCTGCATCTGCTGGTGACAAGTTGACCATGCACTGTACATTTAAAATCCATCTTAGTTCTCCTACCCGCATGTTCTAACAGGCACTTAGACAAGTACAATGACTCAACTGGAAAATATGATCAGACTGTGAGTCTTGGCGGTTCGGTCATCTCAACGCTTTCCACTAGTAAGTACTGTTCTAAAACTGAAAAGAAAAACAGCTGGGTTAACAAATACCGTAGCCTCTGGGCAGGCCCAGGGATGGGGAACCGCTGTTGAATGCCAGGATAGTGCTTGCGTTGGCACCACTGGAGCTCACCGTAAGTTTACAATACTTTCCGTGTAGCAATTAAAAGCATAACTGACCAATGCAGAATATCTCGACACGACAATTATCCTCAACGCTGCCGATTCGTCGTTTGCAGACACCCTGGTCCTCACCGAGGCCACCTCCTCTGGGTTCAACTCTTCAGATGGAGGGAAAACTTGGAGCGTGAGCACCATCAACATCAACTCTCATGCCTTCAACTTCAGTTCCTAAATCTGAGGCTTTTATGGGTTAAAGACTGCCGATGAGCTAAAATAGAAAGGTTGCTCGAACATTGGCATCTGTTGATTGGCTCAGACTGAGGAGTTTGCAATGATTTGGAAGCATAAAAGTGTCATTGTACATGAAGCGTTAGGCCACAAAAATTGAAACAATAAATATCTACGACGAAAATAAATGCATGGCTCAACCTAACCTAGCCATCAATCAAGCATATCAATGCAATCAAAGCTCACACCACCGCTGAGGTACCCTGTACCAGAACTGCCCGTGATGATGCTGATTGTCATCAGCTGCCATTCAGAGGTGCTCTGCTTGAAGGCACTAGACGGGACCGAGAACTCAAGTTTGACATTGTTGCCGCGGTACGTGCCAGTGGTAAGGCTTCGGGTTTTAGCTTGGTTTGTCGCGCTGGGTGCGCGTGCCGACCAGTCGTTGACTTGAATAGTTGGTCTGCCGTTGATGTATGCCTCGGTGATGCCGATACGAATAGTATGGGCCTTGGCAAGCTGCGCCTGGTTCAGTTTGAAATAAACAATGTGGTTGTTGTTCACATCCTGCCACATGTATCCCGGGAAGCCGCTGGTGGCCGTTGTGCCGACAATGAAGTTGCTCGCGTCCCACTTAGCGAGACGCTTGTCGGATGGGTGCATGTAAGTGGGCTTCATGACCTTGTCCTCGAAGTTTAGGAAGCCTCGGGGAGTTCCGTCCCACTCACCGATGCGCCAAATGGCGGCATCATCGACTGGGTCTATAGCCTTGACCGTGTTGACCGCTGTGCCTACACCCTTGTTCACGGTCACGGACCCTGTGTAAACTTCCAGCTCATCCTTGTAAACCGTTAGGGTATAAGTGCCGGGGATGACCTTCTTGATTGTCCATGCACCGTTGGTCGACGACGCGGTACCCCAGTACTGGGCATCCGAATTAGCCAAACCGACGGTATAGGTGTATCCAGATTTCATGTTTGAGATGCCAACACCGGCAGCATAACCGCGGTCACCCCAGTTGGTCCAACCGTCAAGCTACAGAACACTTGGTTAACGCCGTATTCTCAAAGTAGCGAGAGCCATCTGCATTGACTTACCCCGATCCCATCGAACCAGCCCCAGTCCGCATTGCGAGCAAAGAGAGCGGTATTGGGCGAGCCGCCATCCGTAAACGAGAGCACATGTGGGCCTTGGAGACCAAATCGCATGGGGTCTGTGCTGCCCATGTTGTAGTAGTAAATCTCATACAAGTCCTCGCCAGTGGAATCGGCACGGGTGAGCAAAGACCGGAAAAATGGTCCACCAGATGCCTTTTCGTGGTTGGAGCGAATCATATAGAGGCCGACATTGCCGTTGGATCGGCCAATGTAATCATCTGGGAGTCCAAGTTAGCTAGAAAACAACCTCAGACTGGGAAGTGACCAACAGTCAATCGTTCGGCCGTATGTGTTGCCTTGATAGTGCTTGCTCTTAGTAATTCCATCGCCGTTGATGCTGACATCCGATGCCTCAATGTAGCTGCTACCGGGGTCATAGTAGTCTATTGAAATATGAGCATACGCTTTTAGGACTAGTAAAGTTTCTATAAATACCTGGGTCTGTTGAGGCATGGCTGAAGATGCCGGACTTGATGCGCACAATGTACCGCATGGCCGAGACACTGTCATCGGCTTTGTTGGTAAAGAGATAAACATTATTGTTCTTGTAGCGCACTACAATGTAATGCTTGAGGGTTCCGTGCTGGACCGAGACCTTAATGACATTACTGCTATACGTAGCAATGGAGACGGTACTGGCTCCGAGGCCAGACTCGACGTGACTGCCAGGAGGTCAGAAGTTATGACGGCATCGTGCGTCGTCTACACTTACGTGTTTTTACCACCCCAGCCATTGAATTCTTGATTTTTGTACTTTAAGGAATTGATGTCGCCAGTCGACTTGCTGACACTGATGACAAGGTCAGCGCCTGAGTCGATGACATAGTTGCCATTCTCCTCTTTCCACCCCCATGCTGCCGCGACCGCAGTTGGCCATAGCAGCAGCGCGTAAACGGCCACTAAAATCAACATTTTTAGAATGTAGTGTGTTTGAGGTAAAGCGGTTGGTCGTGATTCCACCTCGGCTACTAAGCGACCCGCCCCGTACGCTTCTTTATACTCTCGGATCTAGCTGAACGGGGTCCAGCCTTCTCCTATTTCAACATCACACATTCCCTTTTGGGGGGGTAACATGATGCTCGTATTTCTTAGCTCACATTTTTACACGGCATACAGGGGGTTCCTTTTCCAATTGCGGCATCATCCTCCGTTGCGGCTCGAATGGATCCGCCCGGAGCACCGGCCGGGACGTTTCCACCAATCCAGCCCGTGCGGAGGCTTGGCAAAACGTTAAATACGATCGTTGTTTTTTCCGTACAGCATTTTTCCGGCAACATCCCTGGAATCTTACGATGGATTAAAGGGAATTATTTGCCCTCAGGTTTTGTTTGACTTTCAAGAAGCATTTTGTACGGAATTCTGGGCGGTGCTTCCGACTTTGGCAGCCATTCCAGCTGATAAAGAGTATGGCCAAAACTCTCAATTGCTCGATGAATCATAGTTCGATCACCATCTAAGGGACCAAATGATACCGAAAAACCCCTATCTAGCTTTGGAAACGTCCGTTTGACCAGCATATGCCTTTGGGATTCCCAGGACTCTAAAAGTGACATCTTGGGCATTCTTTTTTGGCCAACCAATTCATGGCTAATGCACCCTAATATCACAGTCATGCTCTTTTCCAAACAAGTACAACGAACGACCAAGTGGTAAAATTTTAGTGGAAATTACGGCGCTTTGAGATTGTCGGCGCAGATAGCTTGTCTGCCAAATTCAAGCGAAATACAAGCGAAATGCAAGCGAAATAGCAAGTCAGCCTCATGACGATATCCGTCGCTGAGGGCCCCCATGACGAGATCTACAAAGTCGAGATTCCAACAAGTAGTAAAACGGCAAATTTTGAGAAAATCAAGATAGCCATGGTTGGGATCTACGTGTACCGCTATCTTGACCTTTTCGTACTGTGACGAAGTAAACTCGATTCCCTTCTGGTTGTGGCGCATTAGGCTTCCGACAGCCCAAGCCACTTACTGCTATGGACCCCAACCAAGTTCTACTTGAATGTCACCACCACAACAACACCACAGCCCGCCCCCCTTTTTTTTTTGGCACAACGTCAATGAAGATAGCACGCTTAATTGATATATCAGTGTGCTTTGGCTGTGTTCAACCCTGAGGATTATTCGTTTGGCAATTACATGACAGACCTTGTGCCAGAGGCGAGATCTGCGTGCCCCTCACATTGCCCCTCAGCTCTGGAATCCGGTGGCTTGTCTCAGTGCCAGTACTGCTTGGCGGAAAGTTTCACGGTTGCCCTACTTGATAAAGGCTTGTCTAGACCACTTGTCCGGGCTGTCAAATAAGACATTTTGGTCCTAGTCAGAATCATTGCCACATGTATAAATTTTCATCGCTCCAACTGCAGTGCTGATCTGACAAGCCCACTTTTCTCCTCTTTCCCAAAAGAAATCACCAACAATCGAAAATGGCTATTGGAATCGGGGAGGTTCTTGTGCGCTAGCACCGACGCAATCCCCGAAAAGCGCTAGCTAACCGGATTTCGCAGGGTGTCTTATGGTTTCAGGTTGGATTGGGTCTCGTCGTCGTGTTTGGTCGCCTTGGGGTTCGGTCATGGCAGAATGCTTGGTCATTCTGGATATCCGAAGTGTTTCTGGTCTTGGCAATGCTAATACACATCTACATTGTCATTTCGATCACCATCATTCTCAAGAATAATCTGGGCAATCTCGAAGGACATTTTAATGAGAGCGTGATAAAGGCAAGACCCCCAGACTCACATCTGATATCCAAGTGTGATTTGGCTGACTGGTTTAAAAGTGGGAATATTTCAACGGATTGATTTACGACTCCGGAGTTTTTCTTGCTAAATTTAGCTTACTTGCATTCTATAACGAGCTATTTCCTATCACGGAGCGTAAATTACGCATTTCGATGTATATCGTCGCCATTTACACCCTGGGTGCCTTTTTGACAACTATCTTTGTGGATCTATTCTGGTGTGGGCTAGATATCGATGACAATTGGTAAGCAAGTTTCATTTCTTTTTCTTCCTTTCTCCATTTATCTTCGTCCAAACGCTGATCATTGTTATAGGTCTCCGGATCCATCGGACTGCAAGCTTCAGACCAACAAGGAATCTATGTACATCACATGGGCGCTCAACATTTCATCAGAGGTGTTTAGTATGTCAAAATTGAGTCGATCAACGTTTGGCATATTATTAACGTTATCTCAGTCTTCATGTTACCCTTTGGAATATTCCCATCATTAAAAACCATGTGTCGCCGAGAGAAATTCGGGTTGATGGCTCTCTTTGTGGTCGGCATCATCACATTGATTGTCAGCACTGTCCGTTTTGCCATGGCAGCAAAATCTCTTTATTCATACTCTACTCGTGAGCGCTTGAGCATGATTGATTGTTTACTATCCATGAGCTAATAACCTTAGTAATAATCGGGGTATCCGAAATTGCCACCCAAATTCTTATTACGGCACTGCCAGCTTTTCGCCCTCTATTTCGCGCGGCCTCACAAGCCAGACGGAAGCTACAGGGCTTCTCGGAAATCAAAAAGGGTACCCAGACTCTGCAAATGCTATCAGATGCTTCAAACACACTCAGTTAGGCACGAAAATTTCTTGCTCGCCAATTTTGGCATGATGAAACTATTTAACCAGTGCTTTGAGGATGTTTCAAATAATAAACTACTCAATAATGGTACAACCAAACCATGTAGAATCTTCCGAGCTTTACAAGTCCAGCACATGTTGAGACAACACATCTCGGCCTTATTCCTTTAAATTTCAAAGAAATTCTGTAGTTAATAGCTGCAATCATAGAATTTATTGTTCATTTTCCAATGCAGAACTATTGCACAGAGTAAAAAGTATTTAACACTCTATTGATCGACCTATTTAGATGAAACGGGGCAAAATAGGCACCCCAGCGAATTACCTTGGGTAATAAGACATGCTAGTCAGAAAATTGCTTACTTTTTCAGGTCGACGGAAAAAGGTTTGTGCGAACACACAAATGAATCCACGCGCCTCACGCCTCACGCCTCGCGCCTTGCACCTTGAGCCTCGCGCCCCGCGCCTTACGCCCTACGCCCTGCGCCCGCCGCCCGCCGATACACCCTACCCATTTTCTCTCGCCTCTCTGAGTTCCTCATGTTGAACACAGGATATTCCAAACTCTTCAAAATGATGACAAGAGATATTATAAAAGTAGCCATTTACATTAAAAAGACCGAGATGATTCAGTCCTACCCATTTGAAATAGAGACTCTTCATTCATCAGCAAAATGGCCACACCATCGACTACCCTCGACCCACTGGATGCATCCGTTGTCCACATAAAGGCCACGACGAGTCCCAAGCCTCTTCCGGAGCCTAACTCACCTGATCTTGCGGCACTCAAAGCCTACACGGACCACATGCTTGTAGCATCATGGAATTCGAAAAAGGGCTGGGGTGTTCCCGAAATTGTTCCGTACGGGCCAATTCCTTTGACACCGGCCGCCAGCATCTTTCAGTATGGTACCAATTGCTACGAAGGGATGAAGCTATTTCGTGGATTTGACGGCCGTCTACGCCTCCTCAGACCCATATATAACTGTGAACGAATGCTGGCCTCGTCGAAGCGCATCTCCTTGCCAGGTTTTGAGCCAGAAGTGCTTTTGAGCCTAATTAGTCAAATATGCGCGTTTGAGGCTCCAAAGTGGCTCCCCAAAGAAAAGGCGGGATCTGCATTGTACATTAGGCCCACCTTGATGGGGACAGACAGCAGTCTCGGCTTCAAGGTGCCTGATGAGGCCATGCTGTGCATTTTTCTCATGTATTGGCCCGCGCCACCGAAACCAGCGGGAGATCTCAAGTCGGGTGCAAGACTTCTTGGAAGTGATGAACACAGTCTACGGGCTTGGCCCAAGGGCACAGGCGAGGCCAAAATCGGCGCCAACTATGGACCGGCGCTTTTGGAACACGCCAATGCCAAGAGACAAGGATACGACCAGGTTCTGTGGCTCTTTGGCCCTGAGAGACAAATCACCGAAGCCGGCTCTACAAATGTATTTGTTATGCTAAGATCTCCTACTGGCTCACTGCAGCTGATCACACCGCCTTTGAATGAGGACAAGCTTATCCTGGCTGGTGGAACTAGGAGGAATATCCTGGAGCTTTCACGGGAGATGTTTGCAGCGGAAAGAGAAGACGGCGTGGAAAATTACGAGGTATTCGAGCAGAAAATTACCATGCGAGAGCTTGAAAGCGCAGCGACCAAAGGATGCCTGGTAGCCATGTTTGTCGTTGGAACTGCCTTTTGGGTTCAACCGGTGTGTGAGATCAAATTTGAGGGAAGGGATATCCATGTACCTGTGGGAGAGACCCCCCACGTAACGATGTTGCGCGAGAGGTTGGAGGACATTGTGTACGGAACTGTGGAGAGCAGTTGGCCTGTCATTGTAGATGATAAATAGCGGACGTAATCATCACCTCCATTACACTCCCGCTCAGTGGTTTGAACCTCTTTCAATTTTCTGTTATATATACTATCGGAGAAGAGGACAACCTCAAGTAGGTGTGATATCGCTGAAAGCCCATCTGTCATTTAATAGTGAACCCTAACAGATGCGTGAAAGAGAAGTATCATGTAAATTTTGAGAAATACGGTCAATCGGGGGCCAGTCGCGTTGCTATTTGTATCAATATTCACCCGCAAATAGAAAACATTGAGTCACAAAGTCGACGATAGAATTGAAGGACATGACATTGTCGAAGGGGCGCTAGCATTGTGAAGAAGTACGGTAGTGTCCTAGCAGGCTAGCTGTCATCTCTGAAAGCTGCGATTGAGACC
Source organism: Calonectria honghensis (assembly GCA_013403855.1). NCBI lineage: Eukaryota > Fungi > Ascomycota > Sordariomycetes > Hypocreales > Nectriaceae > Calonectria > Calonectria honghensis. The sequence goes on from VTGB01000029.1 coordinate 612,967, forward strand.
TTGCAACAGAAAGTATATCATGCTGAGCCTTGGGGTAGGAACACCATGTTTCATTGCAATGTTCAAGGTATTTCCAACCAGAGCATCCACTTCCATTTCTCTGCCTGCCAAAGCATCTGCCATGGTGCTGGGTTCGACACCAGGAAGTGGTCTAGACGTGAGGAACTTTAATTGCCTCTGAACAACAGCATCGTCGATTGTCACATAACCGGCCGCGCGAGCAGTCGCTGCAATCTCTTCCATAACTTCCTTCATCGACTGTGTGGCGCCTGGGTGGCTATGGAAGTACGTTGCATCCCGCAGTCGAGATAGGGCACATATGGGGTTCTCTGACCCGTTGACAATCAGCTTTTCCCATCGAATCAGCTGTATGTCTTCATGGTGCGTAACCGCGGCACCACCTGCCATCAACATATCTTTTAATCCCTCAGCAGCCTCTTTATGGAAACGAGGGGCTTGAGCGGGAAATGTGCCTAGATGCATTTCTTTATGCATGACGTGGGCAAAAGTACCTGGCGCAGTTTGGGTGACAGCCATGTATATGACTGCGCTGATGATGGGGTTACTTGGAAACCTCTCGTGGTATTTTTGCTCAATTCCAATTCCATTCTGCATAAGAACAATCGTAGTATGAGACCCCAGCACGAGAGAAATCGAGTTTAAGTGATCATCGTTCACTGCAGTCGTTTTAACTGTGACTAATATGTAGTCGAATTGTCGCGTTTTGAAATTGCCCTCAATAGAAGTGCAAAGCGATGGTCGCACGATTATATTCGAGCCCCATATAGATGAGTTGATGGTGAAGCCGTTTTCTTTGACTGACTGGAAATTCGAGCGACAAACTGCAACTATATTCTCTTCGGGAACGGCTGCAGAGAGCAGGTACGCAGAAATCGCCCCAATACTACCGCCACCGTAGATCAAGACGGATGGCATGATGAGCCTGAGGAGAAATGGCTTAATATGGGAGAATAGTTTAATTTGTTTGTGTTCTTTTGCATCCTCGAGGCCTCTTTTTCTGGTAGCGAATTTGCCCCGACTCATGCTTACGATTGTGGAGCAACGTGGACCTTAGGCGCGCCCTGTCGTCCCCCTACGCCCTTCACTGCACGCCCTGCTCCATGCACTCTGACAATGCGCCCTTCGCTCTGTGCCCTTATGAAATTCGTCAGATTAAAGCGCACGTAGGAAGTCATCTTATCTTGACCAAGGAGGAGATAACCTTATCTCTGATTCACAAGGGTAAAGTTTGGATTGCACAAGAATTAAGTCACCCGTCCCCCCGGTCAAGGCGAAAATATTTTTATGACCAAACCTATTGTTGAAGACTATGTGTATGCCGCCTTCATGGCCTTTTTCGGATCACCCAATTGAACCTACCCGTTGTTGTCGTTTTTTGTTTTTCTTTTTGGGCGACAGCCATACAAAGTGCATGCTTCAATTGATTGACCTAGTGAATTTGTGGCAGCAAGTCCATGACTTGTACGAGATACTTCTCGCCACCTGCTCTAATAGTAGCATTTTGTTGACGAACTCAGCCTCTCCATCAAACAAAGAAGGTTACTCGGAACTGGAATTCTCCAGCGCAGCTTCAATTGAGCGCCGCACGCTCGCGCCTGCAGGAAAGTTTAGGTTCATTCTTATCCACCATGGGAGCTCAAGAGAAAGCAGCCTGTTGAAGATAATCCCTGAGCACACCAGATTGAATTCAATATAACGTCCAATAATTGGGATAATTTTCGCCGCCCCAAACCGCTCCTGACTGCCAGTAAACTGACAAGGATGCAACCAAGAGGTCACGTTCGCAACGCCAATATGGGTTGACGGTCTGGTTAGCGTCCTCGTCATTTTCTTCATGGCCACAGTAGACGCAATGACGAGAACGTCAGTAAATCTGCTTGATGATTACGAACAGGCCCACCATGTCTGATCCACCCTATCTTTGTGCTTGATGAACTGTGCACTGTATTAATTATCTAGTTTATTGTGCATGCATAAATAACATATCACGCAGTACATGCAGCCTAATAATCAAGGGCTGATCGCTTGTGCGATTGACCAATGGAATTGGCCAATGAGGGGCGCGAATGTGGCTCGTGCAGCCACCATCGTTTGCGGGCATGCGCCACAACCACCTCACAGTCGTGCTGGTGTCAACCCAAATTTCGCAAAAAAGAGAAAAAAACCTGCAAAATGAGGGGGAAGGAAGGAATATTATAAGCCACATAAGCTAGAGTTATAATCGATGTGAAGATTGTTTCTATAAGGTGTCATTACATTAGTACGCAAAGTGACCCGATAGGGTCCAATAATATTACACAAACACTGGTTTCAATGTGGTGCAAAAGAGAACCGGTTCAAAATTCTCATAATTCTAACTGGCACCTTGTATGGAAAATTTATTGGCAATGACACTCTGTGAGCCAATTGTCCTTTCCCTTATTTCCATCCTTGGAACGAAATTTATGCGATGCGAGATCGCCGTAAATACGTTCAAATCGAACGTTTCTCCAGGGTAGCCCGTTTTTGCACAAGTGTTGACCGAAGTGGATGCGGTGTGATTCAAATCGGGGTCGCTCGCTTATGCGTACGCCTTGACAAAACAAAGCAATGAAAATGAACAATAAGTGCACCAAACTACTACGCAGCTAGTCTGTAATATTTACAAGCGTAGAAAAAAGTTTTAAACTAGTGTAGAAGGTTGAGTAAAACTAACTAAAAACGATTGATCGATTAGGAAAACGTTTGGCAATAGCTTAGGATGACGCTTCCTCCAAGGGAATAACACATTCCATCTAGTTCTCCTGTTTGCAACCATCCTAAGAGAGACAGGGATGAAACTGGTCTGAGACTGTTTTTTTTAGTGAAGCGAGCACCTCGATTTGGTCACTATCAAGCGGGATTTCGGGTGTGGCGGGTTTCATTCCGGCCGCCACCAACCAACAGTCGCGAGGGATTGGCGAATGATGCAGAAACATGGCAAAACCCCTGGTCTAAAGATATGTACGCGTGGTCATCTGCTCACTCTGGAAGGTGGACCTAAAACCCCGCTATAAAGCAAAATTGACACCTCGTACCATTGTTACTCACCCAAGTTCTTTGCGCCCTCCCATATATCAATCAGAATGACGGATGCCATTGAAGAGAGTGCAATAGGCGAGCACATTGACGAGGAGGACGAGTTTGCGACCTCCGACTATGACAGTAGCTCCATATCGTCGAGTTCCGTTAGCTTGACGTCGAGCGTATACTAGCATGCTTATGAGAATGGAAGGCGGGTAGGTGGGGTTATTAGTTTTCTGTTGAAGAATTACTGTCGATGGGTAAATTAACAATGCGATAGTACCACTAGTATCGTCACGGAACGTGGGTTGTTCGAAAATCATTCTTCTTGAGACGGGCAGCTCACACTGCTGTCTTTACACATATTGTCACATTGACGGCCACGGCAAAAGTGAAGTGACACTCCGCTAATGCGTAGTGCAATGGTGCCCTATATCCGTTTGACAGATATCCTATTCCAAATGATGATGCCGAGCAAAATCGTGATGATATGAAGCATGCCATGATGCTTGAACTCACGGAGTGCGTTTTATTCCTTATTCATTCTTCATGACGATGAGGGTTCTAAAATTCTATAACAGCGGCAAGCTATTTTTCGCACCAATTGGTGACGGCCCTACGAAGATCATTGACCTTGCCACAGGCACTGGGATCTGGGCCGTTGATGGTGAGTAGAAACAATGGCGCCAACTAGCAAAAACTGACTCCTTCAAGTCGCCGATAAATACCCGAGCGCCGAGGTCCTTGGTATCGATCTTAGCCCCATTCAGCCGATCTGGGTTCCGCCGAATTTGAGATTCGTTATTGATGACATCGAAGACGGATGGACGCATGGCAATGACTGGGACTTCTTTCATATGCGTTGTATTAGCCCTTGGCTTAAGGACGAATTAAAACTTTTGCGACGGGCGTATCAGTAAGTCGAAATATTCATTACGCTCTTGACGCACATTTTATTCCATGAAAATTTAGAATATGACCGTTGCACAAATACAAGTTTTAACACGCAGAAACTAGGCATCTCAAACCCGGCGCATGGATTGAAATTCAAGAACTGGACGCTAGAGCCAACTGTGATGATGGATCCATGTCATCTGATGCACCCCTGGCCAAATTTTTCGACACGGCTGAGACAGCGGTGAAGCAATTTGGTATGAAGTTCAGGGCTGGAGAGAATTTGAGACAGCCTCTGATTGATGCTGGGTTCGTAAACGTTGAGTGCAGGGTGCTCAAAGTGTCAATCGGAACATGGCCAAAGGTAATATTCACTTGCTCTCATAAAAGCCATGCTATTAACACGCAACGAATCTAGAACAAGAAAATGAGCCTGATTGGTCTGTACTGTAGGAACGCAGTCAGCGATATGCTTGGGGCGATGGCTGCGAAGCCCTTGCGTAAAATCATGGACCCTGTTGAGATAGATGTTTTTCTCTCTTCGGCAAGGAAGGATCTCCACAACCCTGGCATCCATTCCTATGAGAAGTATTACTTCTGGATGGGGCAAAAGCCGCCTGCAGAAGCAAGCAATGAGTAATATGCAGACAATGACTTTGCAATTTGATGATAAAATATGCAGGGAGTATTGATCGCAACCTTTTCGAGTCTTCAACGAAGCTGGCGCCACCAGCAGTCTTTCTGGGGTGATGGCTGAAATTGCACTGGCCAACCATTGGCCCCCTTCGAAGTCGGGGGGAATTGTTTACTTACATGCATTTCAGCGAAGGATGGATTTGAAAGATTAATTCTCTGGATGACCTTTACTGCCCATCTAGACTAACCCAATTACAACAACCCATGTTAGATCGGGATCATAAGTGACGGGAAACCTACAAAGAACTTCCCCTTATATCACCAAAAACAAATTTGCTACAAGCTTTGAAGTATTTTTCATAGAAAACCAGAATCGTTTAATTAGCTATTATACTTGAAGTGAACTATTAGGTAAACTAAGAACAAGAACATAAAGTTACATGTCATCATTTAAAGAACCAGGACCATTGCGACGGCGGCAAAGATCATGGTAAACCACCCGCGTCCTGCTCCTTCTCCAGCAGCTCCGCTCACGATAACCGGAGTCTCTGCACCAGTTGGTTGGACACCACTGTATGTCACCTTGGATGTCAACAGAGCCGTGGGCTGAGCAGGGCTGGGACCTTGGCCTCCCTCAAGGTTGACATGCTTTGACTCGCCGCCAGGAACCGAACCACTGGACTCAGAATTGCCGCCGGGAGAATGACCGGGGGTCGAACTCTCGGAACCACCATTTTGACCGGGTGTAGATCCACCCTCGGTGGGGGGGTTGTTGCTACCGTGTTGTGTGCCTGGACCAGATGATCCGTTAAGCACGTTGGATCCTGGGTTCAGATCGCCTCCATTATCGCCGTTGCCCCCGTTGGCTCCTGCGGCGCCAGCCTCTCCATTGCCGGCGTTGAGTCCATTGCTCATGTTGACTCGGTTGGCTTCATTGCCCTCACTGCCTCCATTGCTGCCGTTGGCTCCATTCCCGCTGTTTCCTCCATTAGTGGAGGAGGACGAACCGGATGGTCCCGATGGCTGCTGCCCGTGACATGTAGGACAGTCTGAGTTTCCATTGTTGTCACCCGCGCCATGCGAGGATGAACCACCCGAGTTAGCTCCTCCAAAGCCACCTTGGTGACCGGCAGGGCCGCCTGCTGGGCCGGTAGGCATTGGGTGAGTATCGCCGACCTCGGCCGCCTGCTGGGCAGCGCCGTATGTCTCCATGGGGCCACCATCACCAAATGTCGGATGGGCTACTTCTCCTGCAGAACCTCCAGCAGGAATAGTAACACAAGCTTGGTTTTCCCCGTGAGGACCGCACTTGTTACATGGAATTGTAATTGTTTGGGGGCCCATCTCATGTTCAGAACACTTGTGACATGGAAGCATCACGGCCGTGAGCTCATTTCCATCACCTGGGTAGTAGGAGTAAGTAACAGTGTTGTAGCCGGTTGTGCAAACGCCGTGTACAGTCTTGGTGACCGCCACCGTTTCAACAATGGTGCCTCGGGGGACGGTAATGGTTTCGACAACTGTTTTTCCAGGGCCAGTGACTGTCCTAGTAGCGATGTTAGGAAGCCCTGTACCGATTGCTGCTCGGCTATACAAAGTCAGAAGAAGGCCAGAGGGCACATCCCGGCGGAATCTGCGTGCAACAGGGTTGTTCACCCCACCGCAGGATAGATCGAGGTCTCCTGGGCAACGAAGGTTGCATCGCCCCGTTTCAGTCAGCGAGGTGCCACTGGTACTGTCTGCAGCATAGCAAGTGCTGAGAATCATGTTAGTCTTTCGTATATAGGATAAGAGCGGGGAACATACTCCAAGTTAAGACCAACATGGTTTGCGTCACCAGCCATAGAGATGCACAATTCAGGAGTCATCTTTGAGCTCTTTCCGACCTCTTTGAAGCTAGGGAAACCCTGCCCGGAGGACAGACATCCGACAAAGTCAAAGCCATTGACTTCGGGCTTATTTGTTGGCTTGGCAGTTGGTGTTAGAGGTGCCGAGCTAGTAGGCGTGTTGGTCTTTGGTCCCGAATTGCTGGGAGTTCCTGTTACTCCGGAGGTCTGTGAAGAAAAAGAAATTAATCAGCATACTACTTTTTAACCAAACCAGTCCATATTCGAATTGACCAGCGTGCTGGATGTGCTTGGTGCGATCGTGGAAACTCTCAAGAGAGCTTTTTTGAAGCTGTACTTACTTGATCGGATTTAGTTGGTTCAGATAACGATGCTGACCCGTGTGTTGTAGTGGCCGAGGTTGCATCGGTTCCGCTGGAGCCTGTGGCAGTAGAACCAGTAAGTCCAGAATTAGGTGCCGTGTTGGTATCGGTGGCCCCAGGGGCAGTGGTACCGGAGCCAGTTGCAACAGGTGGTGTTTGACTGATCTTGGCTGAAACATTGTAAATAGTAATGGGCACTGCCTTGCCGCCGCAGCTATAGAGAAACTTGACATCGGGCTGGCCAGAAGTATCAGCAGCCACTGGGTTGGTGATGGCGCTCTGGGGTCCACTGTTGGGTTGTACATCTGCTGAATAAACAACCTGTCCATTATATGTGACTTGTAGTGTGCAAGTTGCAGTTGATGCTTGTCGCTTAGCAACTTGGGAACCACTACTAAACATGAAATCTATCCAGCTCAAATCACCAGCCTGAGCAGGGCTCGTGATGGGGCTGATCTGCATAGTGGATACCGCGCCATTAGATGGGAGGAGTTGTCTGCAAATGAATAAATTAGTAGGATTCCATATTAACGCGTTTGGTACTTACACTGCCTTTACAGAATTGCCGCTAGCATCTGTAAAATCGACAACCGATCCTCCTTGGATCACAGCTTTGCTGAGATCAACGGGAGTGGTGGAAACGCTGGGTGTCGGAGCAGTAGAGACGGTAGACGTAGCGTCCGCAGCGGTTGTGGCAGAATCCGCAGCACTAGTAACGTCGCTGTTATCAGTGCCTGTAGCGCCGATAGCAGTGGTGGTAGCATCGCCAATGTTGTCGGAGACAGTAGAGCTGCCTGTGACGACGGAGTCGGTCACAGCCGTAGTATCAGTAGCACCGGAATCTGTAGCGGTGGTAGTATCGCCAACGTTGCCTGCAATAGTAGAGCTGCCTACAGCGCCGGAGTCGGTCGCCACAGTAGTATCAGTAGCACCGGAATCTGTAGTGGCAGTAGTATCGGTAGGTCCGGAATCAACCGTAGTCATAGTATCGGTTGTTCCAGAGTCGGTTGCGGTGGTGCTATCAGTGGCAGTGGTACCACCCAAGGCACTGGTGCTATCCACAGCGGCGGTGCTGCCTGCAGAGGCAGTGCCGTCAGTCGCAGTAGTGCTGTCTGTAGCGATTGCGCTGCTGTCTGTGGCGCTATCCGTGGCAATAGTACCATCAGTGGCAGTAGCAGAGTCGGTAGCAGTAGTGCTATCAGTGGCGATAGTACTATCAGTTGCAGTGGTAGAGGCTGTAGTAGCAGTAGAGTCTGTAGCGGTAGTAGAGTCGGTAGCAATAGTGCTGTCTGTAGCTGTAGTACCATCAGTGGTAGTAGCAGAGTCGGTAGCAGTAGTGCTATCGGTAGCACCAGTAGAGTCAGTAGCAGTAGTGCTATCGGTGACCGTGGTGCTGTCTGTAGCAGTAGTGCTGTCTGTAGCAGTGGTACTGTCTGTATCAGTGGTAGAGTCAGTAGCTGTAGTGCTATCGGTGACCGTGGTGCTGTCGGTAGCAGTAGTGCTGTCAGTAGCAGTAGTGCTATCCGTGGCAGTAGTACTGTCTGTAGCAGTAGTGGAGTCTGTAGCAGTGGTACTGTCTGTAGCAGTAGTAGAGTCAGTAGCAGTAGTGCTATCGGTGACCGTGGTGCTGTCTGTAGCAGTAGTACTGTCTGTAGCAGTTGTGCTATCTGTTGCAGTTGTGCTGCTATCCGTGGCCGTGGTAGAGTCAGTAGCAGTAGTGCTGTCGGTAGCACTGGTAGAGTCTGTAGCAGTTGTGCTGTCGGTAGCAGTTGTGCTGCTATCTGTCGCGGTAGTGCTATCTGTAGCAGTGGTACTGTCTGTAGCAGTAGTAGAGTCAGTAGCAGTAGTGCTATCGGTAGCCGTGGTACTATCAGTAGCTATGGTACTGTCAGTAGCAGTAGTACTGTCAGTAGCAGTGGTGCTATCCGTGGCAGTGGTGCTATCCGTGGCAGTAGTACTGTCTGTAGTAGTGGTGCTATCTGTCGCAGTTGTGCTGCTATCTGTCGCAGTAGTACTGTCTGTAGCAGTAGTAGAGTCAGTAGCAATCGTGCTATCCGTGGCAGTAGTAGAGTCAGTAGCCGTGGTACTATCAGTAGCCGTGGTAGAGTCAGTAGCCGTGGTGCTGTCAGTAGCAGTAGTGCTGTCAGTAGCCGTGGTGCTGCTGTCTGTAGCAATGGTGCTGCTATCCGTGGCGGTAGTACTATCTGTAGCAGTAGTACTATCTGTAGCAGTAGTACTGTCAGTAGCAGTAGTACTGTCTGTAGCAGTAGTGCTATCTGTCGCAGTTGTGCTGCTATCCGTGGCAGTAGTAGAGTCAGTAGCCGTGGTGCTGCTATCCGTGGCGGTAGTACTATCAGTGGCAGTGGTGCTGTCAGTAGCCGTTGTGCTGCTCATCGCGTCTGATGTTGTGGTCTCCGGATCTACGGCGTTAGCCGCGTAGACCGAGGCGCCACTACTCGCTCGACGATTGAGACGGTTCTGGCCGTTAGCGCTACCGCACGAAATAGTCTGGTCGCCACCGCACGGCGTATTGCATAAACTGTCAGTCATTCTAGTACGGGTCGAAGGATCGAAACCGTTGGCGTTGCAGTAACAGGTACTACAAATGTGAGTTAGTAAATCAGTTCTTGACTGTGCTTGTTGAAAGGTACTCACCTTCCAGCTACAGCAATGTACGCCACCTTGTTGTTAGTGCTACGGCATTTAGCAAGGCACTTTGCGGGAGTGTTATTTGGGTCCGATGGTTGGAGAGTAAATTGACGGATGTCATCATTCGCAAAGCAGCCAACGTAGGGCATAGCAGGCTTATTCGTCGTCGGACTGTTGGTCGAGGGTGTCGTCGCGATTGATTCAATATAGAAAAAGGCTGTCGAGTCCACAGCTCCGTCTCCTTGATCGCAGACCACAAATGTCATCTTATTGTCTTTACCAAAGCCTATTGGTTTCGTCTTATGCTTCTGTCCTTGCGATCGCGAATACATATATCCGGGATCCCCTGAGGTTGGTCCGAAATCTTTGAAAGTAGTAGACGATCCAGCTTGGAGTTTGCCGTTGAGAAAGATCCTGAGATAGTCGTGGGCATTTCGCGGGACCGAACTTCCCATCTACATTAACAAGGCCTTGTATTTCAGGTCTGATGAGTCACTTACCCATCCTCGTTTGTCGCAAACCTGTAGTGGATTATCATCTCTGAGACGGTGTCATTAACCTTAAAAGTGGTCGTAAAGACAGATCCGTCGTATCCTCGACACCACTGGCTCCCACCGATACCGAAGTCCGTGCTCGCATTGGTTACGTTGAAGTCGGATACCCTTCCAGTTGACAAAGTGCCGCCCAATGTTGTGAGTCCGTCTGACACATTTTGAAAAATACCGGCAGACTGTGGGTTACCGTCAAGACGAGCAGTGACTCTTGTGAATTTTCCATCCGTTCCAAAAACAGAATCAAAAAAGGCATTAGCAAAAGCAGCTGTCCCATTACCCGGGTCAACAGAAAGTTGGGCCGTAGCAAGTACCGGGGAAAGACCCAGCACTGCCAAGCTACGTAGCCAATGCCATGTACGACTTTTAACCATCTCCACTAGCGAACAACACTTGCCACCTTCAAAGATTAATTTTCTTGAAGGCAAGCCTGTTGTGCAAGAAGGAACGCCTGGGTTCAAAAGAGTGTGATGAAAACGAATGTGTGCTATGAACGGTTCCTTCGACGACAAGCTGGACTTGTAAGTGATATAGCTGTGATTCAGGACAAGTTCACGCGTCACTTATTTGGTCAAGTATTGGAGATCATCTTTGGCTGGCTAAGCTAGGTTTGACGCCACATGGCAAGTCGGAATGCTTCTGGGTATCTGTTCTCATCTTGGAATGGAAACGTCTACCATCAAGTCTGTCGGAACAACTTTGGTATGCAAAATAATACGGGCAAGGTCTATGCCTCTCCGCTATCCAAGTCTTGAATCCATGCTAATCTGTGCGATTGTTTTCCAGCGTTTCTTTTGGTATGAATTGTTTCAGCCGCACATTTATAGACCACGGCCAGTGCGACAAGTTCAGTAGTTGCTCAGCAATTGCCAGTTTATATTTGGATGTGACCATTTCTTGCGTCATTGCCAGGGGTAGTGAGACATGGTGGTTATTTAGGGAATGGGCAGTATTATTTTCGAGACATTGTTCCCACATTTCAAGGTACCAAGGAAATCTTTACGCCCGGGTTGGTGGCACGAGAGTGTTTCAAGGCTAGCAATGTTACCTCGAAGAGCCATGGAGATTGGAACTGTTGCTGTGGCATGACAACACAACCCTTGCCAATTTTAGACTCTGCTCAAGCTTCTATGTATTGCCTTAATGGCGAAGCGCTCTCGTGACAACATATTCACTTCCAATTACTCCGCGCTCTCCCTTGCATCTTCTTATTTGTGGGTAGGAAGCAGAGTGTCTCAATTCCTACCGTTAAGAAAGGCCCCGGTCTGCACTTAAATGTGACTGCAGCAAGCTCAGCTGTGATAGGCAGGGATAATAGACAAGATGCCCTTGATAATATTCCCAGCTATTCCCAATATGTTACTTCGCTATGCTTCTGCAATATTTCTTGTTTATTTTCGTCTTTTTCCCAAAATCTAACGAGGGCTGGTCAATAGTTTGGCCATCTCGCTCGTGGCTCTGTCATTCAAAATATCGAACTGTTACCAACCACCATGCTTATCAATTATGAACTCATCGTGTCCCAAATAGGCCAAAAAGAAGATGTCAAACACACAATAATCTTGTACAAAGGCAAACCACCTTTTTATGTGTAAAAACAGAAGCAGTTCTGGAATGTAGGGACCTCGATTGAATCAGCTCCATAGTGGAGTGGGATTTCACGTGAAACAGGTGCCCTTGAAGTGGCATGAAACAAGGAATTTGACGATATGAATTTGGAACTACAATGTCTCAGAGACATGGTATTCTTTATTGAGCAGTTGGTTATTCCATCCACCAGATGGAGGCGAGGGGTCAGAGGCTTCTTTCAGGCGGTAGTAGATTATCCCATTGTAGTGTTATTATTCTTAGCGGTTTGACCCTAGACCTAAGGAATGGCAATAAATTTCTTCCAGAGCTATCTTTGGCTTGGGTGCTGAGAATCGAATCCCCATGAGTGTTAGTGTACATTTAGTCAACAACCGTGACGGAGGATAAATCGTTGAGATCGCGTTTGGGTAAAATTTCTGTGTTCCTTTGAAAAATTTTCGGTGTCCTCGTCGGTGGAGTCGTGCAAGCGGATGCAATTTATTGAGCACATTGATTTTCATGAAGGCGACCGTAAACAATACCTGTCAGAAGAACGGTCTAGATCACTGGCCACTCTAAAAAAGTGCAACTTTTTAGCGCGTTGAGACGTGATTTAGACGGATGAGTTAGTTTATGCCTCAGGCATAGAAACGTGAGATGATGAGCCAAGCTAGTCCAGAATCGTCGGAAGATGCCGTTCGCTGAGCTATTTCCGGTCAGCATGGCCAGGTGGCGAGGCCATCATGGGCTTCCCCTAGACATCACATTTCATTAGCAGAAATGGCGGATGAGACGTCGGTTCGGCCGGCTAACGAGCCCACCCGCACCATGATACAAGAAAGGATCGAGGCAGACACAAACCTCGAAGGTGATACCACTGGCGATGACGGGTACGAATCAGACGCGGTTTCTCGCACCTCGACATCTGTCTGCAGCAGCGTTCGTGACTACGCATTTGAGAACAGCCGAAGATACCATAAATTTCAGGAAGGCCGATACCACTTCCCCAACGATGAGCCCGAGCAAGAGAGGGAGGATATGAAGCACGCCATGATTGTAAACCTGTGCAACGGCAAACTTCATTACGCGCCACTTAGAAACCCGCAAAATATCCTAGATATCGGTACCGGCACGGGCGTATGGGCAATCGACAGTAAGTCCAGTGTGTCTGGTGAGGACGGAAGCATGCTAACTTGAGTTGACAGTGGGGGACGAATACCCAGAGGCTGACGTGCAGGGGCTTGACCTCAGCCCCATCCAGCCATCCTGGGTGCCGCCGAACGTGCGCTTTATGATTGATGATGCCGAGGCTGAATGGCTTTACGAACCCGACAGCATTGACTTTATCCACATCCGACACATGACGTCTTCCATTCGCGACTGGCCAAAGCTGGTGGCACAGGCGTACAAGTGAGTTGCCACCTCATGCACAGGTTTGCAAGAAGGAGATTCGCCAGTGACTGACGGGACATGTTATTTAGGGCTCTCAAGCCAGGCGGCTGGATTGAGCTGCAGGAGTTGCGCTTCGTTCTAGAATGCGATGACGGAACAGTACAGGAAGACAACCAGGTCCTTGACTTCCTCAACAATGTCAAGAAGGGGTTGGCAGAGTTCAAGGTTGATCTGCTGGGGATGACCAAGAACCAGCAAAACGTGAAGGAAGCTGGCTTCGTCAATGTCGAGGAAAGGGTATTGAAGGTCCCGCTTGGTGTCTGGCCAAGGGACAAGAAGATGAAGACGGTCGGGCTGTACAACAGGAGCATGATCTATGACGGCCTCCACGGCATTTCCATGGGGCCTTTCACACGGGGACTGAAGTGGGCACCGGAAGAAGTGGAGCTCTATCTTGTTGGTGTACGGAAAGCATTGATGGACAGCAGCCAGCATGGATACCTCCCATTCCATGTCGTCATCGGACAGAAACCGCTATAGTAGAGTTAATCTAGGATGTAATTTATGAAGTCGACCGATGTATTGACGGGACAATGCATTTGATGCTACGACGTATGCTTCAGAACACAGGGCAAAGGCGAAATTTGAAGCGTCCAGTTCAAGTAATATTCGCAGCGGACTAGGCCACCCAAAGCTTGATGGGGTTTGCACGAGTTGGTTGGATGATACACGAGTCAACCACTTACAAGTGTGCAGCCACGCCATTATTCTGATTCAATTCGTGTGATGGGGTTGGCTTTTTTCGGCAATTTCCCACACTGCAGGCAAGTCGGCTTTATCGCGGGTCCCCACTATTTCTTTGGCCCCGCGCGCACATCCCGACCGCCTCAGTACGTTGCACAATCTATGGAGGACAGTCGGAATGTCTCGTCGCGTCAGTCCGCGTCCCGGCGCCGCAGTAAAATATCCAATGCGTTGGTTGAAATGTTGCCTCCAAATTGATGCTCGTTCTGACGTGGCTGCGTAGGTGCATCGGCTGTCGCAATCGCAAGACGCGATGCTCCGGGCGCCATCCCTGCGAGAGGTGTGTTGGTCGAAATGAAGAGTGCATCTATGAAGAGAAGGAGAGAAAGGTCGCAGTGTCTGCAGAGTAGGTGGATCCCCTTTTGCACCACTGCAAAAAGACAAGGCGGAATCTGACGGCACAGTTACCTTGACCAATTGCATGCTCGTCTGAAGTCGCTTGAAGCCCGCCTCCAAGGCGCCAATAACGCCAACAACAATGAGCCTGTTCCCGAAGTTGATCATGGTAGCGCTCGTGACTCTCCGGACATGTCGCTGGGAAACCCTCAAGATGATGATGAGGAATTAACATTGGTATGCCCACCAGCACAAACCTTCGAGTGAAGCTAAGATTGCCTAGTACACCGAGCCCGAGGGCTTGATGAACACGCTTGTAACATCTGAGCCACAGATTAAAGTCCATCGCTATGGCCATGCAGGTATTATGGCTGCACACCGTTTTATCGACCAAGGCACTGACAACACGAAGCATACCTGGGACACAGCTCAACCCTCAGTTTCAGTCGGAATGTTCGCAACCTTCTTCAACAGTCATCTCCTGTCGCGGACCCTGGTAGTGTGTCTGTTGAGCGCCAAGATAAATCCTACGCGACGGCACTGCCGCCAATTGCTCTCGATCTGAGTGCCGTTCCCCTCCCTCGCCTTTCGTACGCTGAGTACTTGACCAACACTGTGCTTATTCACTATGGCTCGCTTTACTCTTTCTTTGATCCTGAAAAATTCTTAGCGCGACTCAGAGCATTTTACCAGCAGCGCGTTGAGGGTTCCGTTCCTGAGCCGAGTCTCTGGCATATCCAAATGCTTCTAGTTTTGAGCTTCGGCAAATCAATACTGGCTAGAGAACATTCAGAACTGGGACCATCGGGAATGATCGACTTTACGCGTGCCATTGAAGCCATGCCGGATATCCGGAGGCTCTACGAGGAGCCTCTTTTATCAATCGAGATTCTATCCTTGGCTGCCATTTTCATGCACGCAACTGATATGCTGCAAGAATCATATGTTACCGTAAGCCACCTTGCTTTGGTACTGGCTTTTATCTGACTTGGTTCGAAAAGATTGGAAAGGCTGTGCGGATTGCCGTCACGAGGATAATGAATTTGGCAGTCCCTGAAGTATTGAAACCTACAAATGTTGACTACCAGAGAAAGCTTTGGTGGACTGTCTATTGCATTGACAGGAAAAGCACGGCCATGTTGGGCACTCTGTTGGTTACAAGAGATGAGCATATTTCTATCCCATTCCCTGGCATAAAGGAAGGAGACCAAGCACATAATGCCTTTTCTATTCATGTTACTCTTTCATCTCACCTCGGAAAAATTCTCGACGGTAAGTCATAGCAAACCCTGATCCGTTTTCCATCCTTGTTAAATCGCTTTGCAGTAATTTATGGAGTGCACAATCAACAGCGACTCAATTTTATGGTTGAAGTGAAGACTATTCTTTCGCGACTTGCTGAAACTTTTGTGGTCCTTCAAGAATACCTCGACCTGGATATTCATGCGCCGACGCAGCCCGTTTCTCGAGATGCTGCGACTTTGCACCTACTATTCCATCAGGTCTGTCTCATTCCACGCGCATCTATCCATTGACTGACGGTCGATATGCAGTGTGTCCTCCTGACTGTGCGGCCAGTGTTGTTTTCGCTTTTAAAACCACTCCTAGGCGAAGAATCAGTCGAAGAAAACAGACGCCTTCTATCTTCGCCATTTGAGTCAATGCTCAAGATGTGTGTCGAGTCGTCCATCCTCATCCTTAAAATTATTTTTACTTTGAAAAGCCAGATGATGTGTGGTAAGGATTCACAAATGGTTCATGGCATCTCATTTGCTAACCTGATAGATGTTTTCTTGCCTTATGATATTGATGCTCTCTCATCCGCCGCATTTGCACTGGTTTTGATTGACATTATTCGGCCGGCGAACGAGCTTCTATGGGATCTGTCACAGGTGATGGGCCTTCTTGATGAATATGTGTCTCGGCATGTTGCTCCAGCTTATGCCTATCGATCGGATCTACTGCATATTCTTGAGTTGCACACAAAGATCCGAGGAAACGACGGTCCTGCACAAACAGATATAAGCGCCGTGAGGGATGCCGGGCAGACACCGGGTCTCTCGCGCTATGCTATTACGAACCCAGTTCCGACCGACATTTCGCCGGATCCAGTTTGGTCGCGAATTCGGCACGGAAATGATCCTTTAGTGACCACACATTTGGACACGATCAGATCAGTGATTGATGATCTCAACGTTGATAGTATAGAAACCCTTGATGCAGTAATGCTGGATGGGAACTTTACGTGGGAGTTGGATGATTTGACCGAATTTCTATGAGGCAGTCTGGTACCTAGCAACGCCTCTCAGCAAAGCATGGCTACGCCCTGAGTAGGACTGGAGCAATATGATGCTATGTTTAAGCATATCCCATCACTACAATTGATCTCGTTACTCGCATGGAATGAAATATGATGTATTCTCGCGGCTAAACTATCTAGTCAAGGGCTCACGAACGGCTGGAACATACTACCCACGCGGAATAAGTCAGTACGATTGGGTCTGAGAACTTGATGAATCTACTCACCGGAATAATTTGAGCGTTTTCCACATCCCACACGCCGCTCTTTGCGTAGACATCATTTCCAATTATCTCGCGAACCCGCTCAACATTCTCGGCGGCGTAAACCACGACGCTTCCCTTGAAAAGCGCAGGCTCTCCACCAATAGGATGCTTTTCGAATATCGCACCTATTGCCAGGATTGTCAACTAATTTAATTTGCACAATATGTGCTCATGGCCTTACCACCGGCCGGCAGCGCTCCGGATGCGATTAGCGGTTTGATACCTTCGTAATGGTCCCTAGAAATTCTGTTAGCTAGGATATCTACGACCGAATATTCGAGGGCAGATAACGGGAAATTGGATCAGGTATACCCCTTGACCCTTTTCCTAATTTCCAAGACGTTTGGCTTATCAGGGAGGATTGCAAGCCACTCCTTCTTCAAGGTGCTTGTAGCCATTGATCGGCAACTGCTGTGCCAGGGAGTGGGCGACAACAAAGCTCGTCCGCTTAATGGGGACCGAATAAGAGAACGTAAATAAATTTTAGACATTTTGGTGCGTTTCACGCTTTTGCTCGCTGTTTAGGCGTAGATGAGTGCTATCATTTATGACACTGGTCGGGATGTGAACCCGCGATGAGCGCGGAACCGCATTCCGGCAGTCTATAACAAGGACTTTAAAAGGTAGGATGTAGATCTGAAGATAAATCCAATTTCAATTAAAAATCACGATTTAATTTAAAATCCATATTGAAAATGATTCGCGCGTTCTTCCCGCCTGGCTCGATGCGGCACCTGGCCCGTAATGCGCGAGTCCTTCCACAGAGCCTTGGCCCATGGAGACCAATGTTCACGAGCTCAACCGTTGGGGCCTGTCGTGCATTCTCAAAGTCTACCGGCGAAATGGAAACTGTGTTCTCGCCGGATGCTGTATCTCGTATGTGCCACAATATCCTGAAAAACAACATCTAATTGAAATATGTGAATGAAGCCATCGGCCCTTATCACCAGGCCATAAAGGCAAACGGCTTGGTGTTCCTCTCTGGCCAAATCGCTGCAGACCCCAACGGCAAACTTGTCGAGGGTAGTGTGACCGAAAAGGCACATAAGATGTGCCAAAACGCTCGCGCTGTCCTGGAGGCTGCGGGCTCCGGTCTAGACAAAGTAGTCAAAGTCACAGTGAGTTTGAAGTATGTTGAGTTGAGACGGTGAAGGATCACTAATATTGAAAAGATTTACTTTCAGAATTTTGACGATTATAAAGAGGTAAATGACGTTTATGCTGAGTACTTCTCCCATGGACCAGCTCGTTCGTCATGTGAAGCTACGAGACTACCGGCTGGCGCGTCAGTCGAGATGGACATTATTGCTTTGCAGTGATTCCTAACAATTCTTTTTTTAGATAGCACAATATGTGTTTTTGCAATGCAAATGCTTTCTGCTCAAGTAGTCACTTGCTAAATACAAGAAAATTATGTTGTGTACTCCCTCTTATTCCATATTCTATCCCGTAAAACGTGAAATAGGAAGCGAATAGAGGCTGCCAAATGCTGATTTTGGCTGAATGGTTGCAATAAAGGTATTTCTTCGCTGATAGAAACCTAGCTTTAATTCGTGACTTGGTTGATCTGGTCACATGAATCCGATCGATCGAACCGAAGCAATACACTTCGCCAATTAACTTGGAGCCAAAATGATCGAATTTGAATAATGTAGATCTATTACCCAAAGCATCGCGCGGGTCCTGAAAGTTTGACGAAATCTCGCTCAATTAAAACTAACTATCTCAATAGTATCATCTGTCGCAGTATCTCGGTCAAATGACTGAACCAAAGGACTATCCAAACACGCGCCGACGAAGCTCCTGCTTCAACGCATCAACCATGTGCTGTGTTCTCTTCACAGCTCCTCGGTTCTCAATAGCCCGTCTATGTAAATATCCCATGCACTCCGAAACTGTGCCCCTTGCGAGGTACTTGAAAACACCCGGTGTTGAATTGGCCTGGGAACCATCGTCAAGACACCGCTCGCGACTATCGAGTAGCGCGCAGCTGAGTTCATCGGCCATTCCGTTGATTTGTCCGCACTCTAATTTTGTCAAAGGTACGTTGGCCAAGACTCTTTGTCGATGCATTTCCATGGCTCTTTGCGCGCTGTCCTGGTTGTGTGTGGCTAGGAAAAGCACAGCGGAAGGGAATTCCAGCCTCTCATCGCTATCGGCCTCAGGAAACTCCCTTGCTATCAGCATTTTGACAATGTCGTTATAAGATGCATCCGTCTCCTCTTTCGTATCGTGAATCAGGGAACGAACTTCATGTTCAATATAAGCGCCTCGAACAAGCTTGATGCCAACAGCCCAGCCCTGCTTCGCGGCCAAGGCGACATGACGAGCGGCATTCTTTCTTGCCCCCTTGAGATATGCTTGAATGGTATTCAGAACAAGAACCTCGCCATCTCTATTGTATTGACTCATCAACTCAATTACCCAGTCGTCAAGACCAACCTGGAGAAGCTGCTGTTCGGCATCAATCCAGAGTCGTGACCCTCGGTGCTTTGTTTCAGTGCATATTTCATCCATGGCGTCTTTGATGACTTGAGGCATCGGCTGTCTCGACTGCATGGCATCAAGACATATTGGGCCGGCACCTGTGAGTCTAAGGTGTTTGTTAGCTCCTTGTTCGTGATTTTAGTCGAGCTCGGTCACGTCTGTACTTTACGGCAAGGAAGTCTCCAGGTTCAAGCATGCGCAACGTGTCTAGGGTTCCATCTTTCCATTCCTCTACCATCCTATAGCAGCCTGCCCCGTAGTCCTTGTCGTCAGAATGCAATTGTTCAGTGTTTGGGTCAAGGACGAATTCTTTGGCATGCCCGAGGATGACGCCTTGATAGCCAAGGCCTTTGACCTCATTCGTAGCGCGGGTGACCTGTGGTTTGTCATTCCCGGCGCAGAAATGGTTGTAAATGGTCCATCGTAGCAATCGGTTCAACACTGGGTTTCTGTCAGGGTTTAACAAAATGCCCTTTGCTTTTGTCGCTACACCAAGGAGTGCTAAAGACGGCCGCATGATCCAGCTTCTTCTCATCATTGAAGTTAATAACAGGGATCTAATCAAATTCTTGTTTGAAATTCGCGAGAGAGTTGTTTTGTGGCCCTTCACCGTGCCATTAGCCTGAGTTGTAAGCTGGCGGCCGGGTGGTAGCCGCAGCAGCGGTTTGTGGGGTTGGTAACGCGATGCAGTCTTCAGAAGCATGATAATAAAAGCCGTGTAACAGACGTAAGTAGATGAGAATGAGGGGATAGGCTCAATGCACGCACGGAAGTGACGGCAGCCACTACATATCAACCTGATTCGCACCGGTCCGTAACCTCCCCTGGTATCTCGGAGATCAAACCGGATCACTTCTCCGCTAATCGCGGGGGCTTGATGAACTTTCTCATCTTGGAATTTCGCCATTATCTCAAGTCTCAAACCGGGATGCTGTTCCGATCGGTTAGTGCAATTTGCGCCTCTACTTGTATGCGGATGCTCTTTCCGGGGATGACGGTGTGACGCACGATGCTTGTGGGCCAAACCATATCCGATGATCGGGTTTACTTTCACGCGCTGCTCGATCGCAATGCTAAAAAGGGTGACATCGCTCATTGTGCTTCATTCTGAACCTGGCGCTGATTTTCAGTTTTCTAACTTTCTTTCGCTACAACCATAATGCAAGCATTCAATAGATCCAAGAACATCAGGACCACACTCGCGCGGTGTGGTGCCACGTCCCCTGGTGGGCGGAGACAATTGACCCTCCTGCGCCCCCCAAAGTTCCAAAACGAGAAGTTTGTATGTTACACGTAATGATCCATGTTTTTAATTCTGTTTAACCCATTTCTCAGCTCAACTATGCGAAGGGTTCACCAGAGAGAGCTTCTTTGCAAGAGGCCCTGGACCGCTTAAAAGGCCAGATGCCTGTCCATATACCGATTACTGTCAATGGAACCCAAGTATGGTCAATGCAATGCGAGATTGAACATAATTTCTGACTCTGATCTCAGTTGCAATCTGAAAATTTCCGGTCCCAAAGTAACCCGTCCAAGCATAAAGAGTCTGTAGCCCGGTACGCTTGCGCCACACCAGACCAAGTTAATGCCGCTATTGATGCCGCATTGAAAGCCAAGCCAGCTTGGGAAGCACTTGCCTTTGAAGATCGTGCCGCAATATTTTTGAGAGCGTCGGAACTTATCGCCGGCAAGTATAGATCCGATATCGTTGCTTCCACCATGCTTGGTCAAGGCAAGAATATCTGGCAGGCCGAAATTGAGGCCCCCAGTGAAACTGTCGACTTTTTCCGTTATTATGTCCAAGAAGCTTGGAAATTGTATGCCTACCAGCCAACGGAACAGCCAGATGGGAACTGGAACAAAATGGAATACCGTCCCTTGGAGGGCTTCGTTTACTCCATCGCCCCGTTCAATTTCACAGCCCTTGGAGCGACTCTCGTCGGTCCTGCTGCTCTGCTTGGCAACGTCGTGATTTGGAAGCCCTCTGATTACGCCATTCACTCAGCTCATCTTATTCACCAGATCCTTCTCGAGGCTGGTCTGCCCAAGGATGTCGTCCAGTTCCTTCCCGGTGATGCTGAGGAAATCACAAACACTGTCCTTAAGCGGCCAGAGTTTGCCGGAATAAGCTTCATTGGTTCTACTCAAGTCTTTAAGGGATTGCAAAAGAAGATCGGAGATGGCGTGGGCAAGGGCATCTACAATTCTTACCCTCGGGTTGTTGGAGAAACCGGTGGGAAGAATTGGGGAGTGGTCCACAGCTCTGCCGACGTCAAGAGTGCAGCTTTCCAAACCATCCGTGGTGCATTTGAATACCAAGGCCAAAAGTGCTCTGCTTGCTCTCGAGTCTATGTGGCGGAGTCTGTCTGGCCAGAATTTAAGAAGCATCTTCAAGAGCAAATTTCCAAGCTTAAAGTGGGAGATGTAGAAAGATTTGACAACTTCATCACTCCTGTCATTCACGAAGCCTCTTTCGATAAGCTCAATAAGGTTATTGAGGATGCAAAGAACGATGATAGCCTTGAGCTTATTGCAGGGGGAAAAGCTAGCAAGGAATATGGTTATTTTGTCCAGCCCACTGTTTATAAGACCTCCAACCCACGACATGAAATCATGTCCCGTGAGCTGTTCGGTCCTATTTTGGGTGTCTATGTTTACCCTGACGCCGAATGGGAAGAAACTTTGGAGCTTGTTGATACAACTTCTCGCTACGGGCTCACAGGAAGCATTTTTGCTGCAGACCCCTATGCCTCTCGACAAGCGCAGACGAAGCTGAAGCATGCAGCTGGGATGCTGTACATCAATACCAAGTGCACGGGATCTGTTGTTGCTCAGCAACCTTTTGGAGGCAGCCGAGACTCTGGTACGAATGATAAGACAGGCACTGTGGCTCATCTTCAGCGGTTTACGAGCGTGAGGTCAATCAAGGAAGAGTACAATCCTCTGGATGAGATTGAATATCCTTCCAATAATGTATGACATGCCCACCAAATTAGTTGAAGGGTATGGGTTTTAGATACTCTCGAGATCAGAATTGGACAAGTAGAATGTAATTGGATACCGACACTGCCACATTCACTCGTATAAAATAATCAACCCATGTTTCCAGTTGTATTGCTTATGTTGTTTTCCATGGCTTCGTCAGCCTTTTGCCTTACTTCACAACTAACTTAAGCCATACAGCGAAGAAAGATAGGGAGACCCTCCGCTGAGGACATAGATGATCAATTGTATCAATGATTCTGCAAGTAAACTTTATTCTCATGGGATCTTTTGTCATTTCTGTCATTCCTTTCTCGATTTTCACCAGGGCATAAGTTGTGGCTGAGCCAGGGGTTGGAGATGGGTTTAGAACCTTCAGATCAGCATGACCTACCCTGCATGCCAGATTGATCGCAATGTGTGGTTGGGTGGAGGGTCCTTCCGAAGACCCACTTCCACATTCGGTCTAGATTATTCCTATCAATGGAGGCGCCGGAATGTCAATCCGGCCGTACGCTATCACATCCAAGAATCAAAGGGCATTTCAGTTGCATTGAACCTGC
Organism: Calonectria honghensis; assembly: GCA_013403855.1. Lineage (NCBI taxonomy): Eukaryota > Fungi > Ascomycota > Sordariomycetes > Hypocreales > Nectriaceae > Calonectria > Calonectria honghensis. The sequence goes on from VTGB01000029.1 coordinate 635,667, forward strand.
TCGTATGAAAAATGAAGTTATAGTTCCGACCTTCTCTAAACGGGGGGCTGCATCCAGAAAACTAATAAGGATTCTCCATTCAGCCACAACCCAAAAATCCTCCAGCGAAGCTTCATCGCATTTTCAGCCACGGCTTGGAAGGCAGAATGGTTGCTGCCAGCCCAATCCTCCGCTCTGTTCTTTCGCACAGGTGGGCCCGCATTTTAAACCGAGCCTCTTTGGCAGAAACGGCGCTGACTTCATGACCACGCAGCACACCACGGGCCACATTCACACGGAGACCGCTCATGTCCATTGCGACGATGAATTCATCCACCGCCGCCGCCGGCAAACCAGCATTTTCAGCTGTGCAACAAGTTAAAAATTTCGAAGAGATTGTCGCCAAAAGGCCCTCCTTTGACCACTCTAGTGCACCCATCAAAGTTACTAAGTCACCCGACCCAACTTGGTCCTATGGGACAGGCGTACGCACTATTCCAGCTTCTACAGGCGAGGAAAAGGACCACACAGAGATCGACCCATACTCCGCGGATAGATCTGTTGTACAGAACTATCGCCTATTGGTCTCTGGTATTGCTCCTCGCCCTATAGGCTTTCTTAGCACCGTCTCTGCTGATGGGCAGACTAAAAATCTCGCACCATTTAGTTATTTTCAACTTGTTGACCATGACCCTCCAATGTTCATTATAAGCTTTTCATCCCGTATTGGCCCAGTCAAGGATACCTACAAGAACCTCAAAGAGACAGGCGAATGTGTCATTAACACAGTATCCGAAAACATGATCGAGGCTGTGAGCGCCTCGTCTATTGACGCCCCCTACGGTCTCTCTGAGTGGGACATCACTGGACTGACTGAAGCACGAACTACAACAGTCAAGCCATCGCGTGTGAAGGAATCAGTATTGTCGATAGAGGGAAAAATTGTTGATATTAAAGAGTTTGCTGGGCACAAGCCTGGCATGAGCAGCGCCGCCATATGCCTCGTCAAGGCAACGAGATTTTGGGTACAGACTGATGCTGCAAATCAAGATTTTAGTCACATTGAGCTCGACAAGCTGCGCCCAATTGCTCAGCTTGGAGGAATGTCATATGGGCGAATTTCATCCACCTTCGAGTTGCCCCGTACAAGATGGGTAGATGAGAAGCCGAAGAATGAATTCTTGACTAAACTGGAAGCGTCAAAGCCGGGTGCTTGAGCAAGGATGTGGGTACTAGGCTTGCAATACCAACTGGGACCAAGGAGATACAGAAATCGCCAAGCCATTAAAGGGCGTTAGCATAGGGGCATAATTGATTGAGGGGCTAAATTTGTAATTGTGACCTCCAAGAAGCAAAGGGAGCACGCATAGATAGATATGAAGAAGTCTATAGAGTCTATTGTCTACTTGGAGTTTCTCAAGTGTTGTGTCCCTTGAAGAAGGGCATCGGTAAAAATACCACGAACCGCTTTCCGCTCAACCGCGACGAGCGTTTGGATTGTGCATCCTTTGGGTGAAGATACCTTTTCTCGAACAGCGGGTGGCTGATCCCCATTAGCCAGAAGGGAGCCCAATCCTACGACACTCTGAATAACCAAATCCATGGCCTCTTGTCTTCGAATGCCTTCGACTACAGCGCCATCTAAAATTCCATCTAGAGGTACGGTCAGAGTCGCTATGCATGTCGTGATGACTGTTGAAGCAGCATCAACTAGCTGTTCACTAAAGTATTTGGTCTGACCGACAAGGCCAAACATGGATTCCAGAAAGTCGAAATGACGTGCTGGAAAGTCGTCTGGGGTTTGCTCGAGGACGGTCATCGACTGGCGATGACGTGCAGCGAGATTTGGTATGGCCTTAGACATGTAGAAATCCGGTTCAACCTTGCCTCCTTTGAGGATCAATTGCCGTAAATCACGGACAGATAAGCCGGCCAAAAGGCTGATGACCAATTTTCCAGCAATGGCCTCGCGAATACTGGATTCCCCGAGAATTCTTTCTGCCATCCACGGCTTGAAGCCTAATACTACAACATCTGCCTCTTTCATGGCCTCATAGTTTTGACGGAAGCCGACTTGGACACGTGAAGAATGTTCCCCTAGTCGTTTCTCTAGCACTTTGGCGGAGACTTCAGTGTTGGTGCAGGCAATGAATCTGGTTGTCTTCAATTGGGATGCTTTTTCGTCCCCGCTAGAAAATATCGCATCCAGAAGCCCAAGCAACAAGGCGCTTCCCATGTTGCCTACCAGGTTAGCTTTGAAGGTGCACTAGGATTAGAAATGTCTATTCAAAGCTCACCACACCCTATAAAGGCAACCGTTGTGCTAGATGATTCCATATTTAAAATGAAGCCACTCGAGGTCAAAATGAAGATGGCGGGGTTAGTATGCAGCGCAGCGTCACCAGAATATGCATGTCCACTTGTTTTTATACAACCCACTAACGCCGGAAACCTCGTCCGAGTATTTTTAGTTTGCAGCCAAAGTTCGGGTCTCTATCCCGACAGTGGGTCGCAGTACACCGTCCAGCAGTATGATTTTGCAGTTTTCCGCAGCTGATTACGAAATACACTATTACTGTCATCTTTCCTCATTCCTCAAATGAGGCGTGGCATGTATGTTTTACTCATAAACAACTACAATGGATTTGATAAAAATGTGATAGATAATGTGACGACGGTTCACCTATAGTAGCATGCGACAAGGAAATCGTAGTTCCCCTCTGAATTATCATCCGCTTTCCAATCAGGCCCCTGTATTTTCTTTCTCATTGCTTCAGCAGAATTATAAAGTGAGATGCCGTCTTCATGATTGCCCTTTTTAAATGACAACTCGGCCATTTGTCGATGAATTCGTGCAATCTCACCATCATCACCTTTTTGGGTTTTGTTGTATTCGGCGATTGAGAGCGCTTCCTCGAAATAGATTCTGAATGCCACATGTTAATTTTAAGTCCAAAGAGTCACGAGAATGAATTTGTTACTCTGCTTGGCTGATACAATTATCATGGAGCTCAACGCAGCCCAGTCTGAACAATGTAGCTCCTGTCGTCTGGTGTCGAGAGTTTTGTCGCTTTTGAATCTCTAAAGCGCGATGCAATTTATCCCTTGCTTCTGTATATTCCGCACGACGATAATGGATTTGTGCAAGCTGGTAGTCCGCGCTGAAACTGTTAGTATGATATAGGTCCAAGGTGTTAAATGATTAGTGAGAGAGCTTACATAGACTCGTAGTATGTGTTTTTTCCAAAGGTCCTTATCGCGCACTGGCGCCCTGATTCAATATAATTTTCGGCTTCTTTGTAATTTCCCAATTGCACATGGGCATTGGCAATATTCAGATATCTGATATGCATTATCTTCTCCCTCTCAGATGCTGGTTGAGCCATATCAATTTCTATCGCTTGCGTATAGCTTTTCAAAGCCTCATCGAATTGACACCCGTTTTCAAAAGCCAACCCCATGTTGTTGTAGCAGTTTGCAAGTTCTGCATGGCGACTCCCGAGATGCTTTTCTCGAATACTCATACAATTTTGGTGATATTTCAAAGCCTCTTCGGATTTGTTACGTTTGTTACGCAAACAACCAGCTGTGTTCAAGAGATGAGCATACAGTAGAGACTCCGTATCTACAGCAGCTTTGAGCCCTGTTCTAACAACTTCTTCGCTTCTCTCCCATGCTCCACTCTCCATTAAGTACCTGTAGTTATGTCAATCATCGCCTGGCTATTCGCATCTTACGCATCCGGATGTACCTACCAAGCAACATTGGATAGACATTTGACAAAAGGCAAAAATTCTTCTGGCGTTGTGGGAGAAAGGTTGAACTCTTCAAAGTGCTTAATAAGACTTAAGACATGCTGCAGATATGCACTACACTCAGACCAATGATTTCGCAGTGATTGCCCGTTAATCTGCTTGGGAAACCCTTCAAGCAAGAGAAGTGCTGCTGTCTTAACGTATTCTCTTCGGTTGTCTGGGCTCCATTTGTTCCGAAACTCTAGTTGTATGACACGATGTATAGATATCATTTCATTTTCCGGATTTTTGCTGATAAGAGAGGCCGACATTAAGTCCTTGAGAGCTTCCTCAAACCTATAAATTGTTAACTCGTTGTGGCGGATAATCATGACGTTATCTAGCATACTCCCACTCGTTAGCACAGAAAGCAAGACTTGGTGGCAGTTGAACACCATTCCTGAACTGAAACAATCCTATTGGGATGTCTGTTGGGCTCAAGAGACTAATTATTCTCAAGAGCATCTTTGGCCACTCTTGTAGTGAGTCAAACGAAAGCGAAAAGACTGTAGCTAAATCATGCCGATAATATAGCGATAATGCCAGTGATATATCTTTCTCCGGTCCGTGTAAGCGCGCTTGATTTTCTTTATAAAACCTTAGGAACCTCGGAAGAGGCATGCGTCGTTGGAGAATTTGCATGGCCATGATGGTCAATGCGAGGGGCAAACCATCCAGTAAACGTGAAAGCTCTGTTGCACTATCTGCATTTGCCTTATTATGTTCAGATTGTTTCGATATGTTCAAAAGGAATTCCATTCCCTCAACTTCCGACATGGAGGGAACCTGAATGATATTTTTTATCGGGAACAACGATACAGGCTGATATCTTGTTGTGATAAGCGTTGAGCTGTGGATTGAATCAACGAAAGTGTCTTTGATCACATGAAAATTCTCCACGTTGTCTAAAATCATTAAGAAGTCCATAGCTAGGTTCGCATGAATTTAGTTGCGTCCTGTCCCGTTGTTGGCGGGATCAAATTGAGTATGACATGGTGCAACTTACAGATTTTTCTCAGCCATTTGATCAAAATTCCATGATTGCGACTGTGCTGTCCGCCAGAAACCGCACCATCTAGTTTTAAGCTCGTGCATATGTCTGTACATGATTGGTGAAGCGCATCCTGTGTCTCGCTGTTGATCCAGAATATCAGCTTCAATCCATCCCGCTTTCTCTCATACGCATAAGCCAATGCGAGTTGCGTTTTACCAACGCCCCCAATTCCCCAAAGGACCATTGATCGGCTCTTCGGGTTTTGAACATCATGATTCAATTCTGTTCTCATAATTTGCGAGAGGCCATTTCGGGGGAAGAATTGCAGATTCTCTGGAAATCCCATATGATGACAGGGAAGCTCATCGTTATGTGTGCCAAGACCAGTGAGTCCGCCGTTCGACCTATCCTCTAGTCGAAGTTGCTCAACGGATGCCAAAATTCTGGATACGGTCGACGTTAAAGACTGATCAAATCGACGTGTTGTCGCTTCTACAATCTGTATTTTCCGTTTGATCCGACTGGAAAGTTCCTCAAGTTCCCAGTTAATACCGCACCCCCAGGCAGTCTCCATTCCTTGCCCTGTAACCTTTAGTAAAATTACGAGAGAATCGAGTATCATGGACATACTAAGCGGATTTTTAGACAGTGTCCCAGCCGTTTTGGACCAGACCATGATAATGTCAACAAATATATCCACAATCACCTTGTCAATATCTTTATAATGACCTGGGGCATAGTCTTTCGGTAGCGCTAATTGGAGAAGTTGCAGGCTATGTTGCAGATCCTCTAACATCGTCACCACATTGGTTAGTACTCTAGTGGAATTGACAGAAGTCTAAATGCAATGAGCGTGAATATTGTGACGGTTCAAGTTCGCTTTTAGGTACCTGGATCAAAAAATGAACAATGCCCCAGAGCGCAGCGGTGGTCATGTAGTTCCCTCTCATTGCCAATATAAGAAACTTGGCGAGCTCTTGAAATATGGTCAAAGCAGGGGTAATCCGGCTCATAACTCTAGCCAAAAACTCATTGGAACGCCCGATATCCCTATCTCTAAAGTCTTCAAGTAGGCTCTCATAAGTATTCAATCGCTGAATTTCCTCAAGGCTCTTTGGATGAAGATTCTTTCGGCAAATCTCAATCGCCTCATCCCACCTGTCCTTGAACATACAACTATAAAACCTTCAGCATAGGTTAGTATGCTTAGAAACGAGGGCATACGCTTCAAATTCAGGATTGGACGCGTCGTCTGTAGAGGGGGTATTGGTTGAATTGGTGAGGGTGGAGAGGGATGCGGTGCTGGTATTTTCCGTCATGTTTTTTTCTGTTTCTGTTTGGAGTTGTAATTTCGATGTTGCAGAAAGAAATTCTAAGTTTTTAACACGGGATGCGGCTGAAATAGACGAGACTTTTATCCTATGCAGATCGAAGAACAAAAGCCGGTCACGGATTAGGATGGTTGCAGCATGTAAGCCCTAACACTCTGACTGCATGAGAGCCTGATTTGTGTTACATTGACACGTAGCCTGGAAAATTTCTCGGTGATTTCGATGGGGGATGTTTCACTGGCTTGTCTCAAAATAAGGCTGGCCAAGGGTTGAAAATCCTCGGTGGCAGGTGATGAATTGCATTTGTCAGGTCAGCGGGGTCATGCAAGTTGTGGCGCTTTGGTCCCTCCGACGTCGGGAACAACTTTAAATGCCCTCTCCATCCCATATTGTCTACTCGGTAGCAATAAAACAGAAACTCATCACGATGCCACCGTTCTCTTTCCCCGTTATGCTACCTCGAAAGTCTTCACGATTTCACTTCATTGTGGACTCCTTGTATGACCACGACAAACCATATTACTGCGGGCTTGATTTACCAGCCGAAAAGGAGAGCCTTCGGACGAACCATGTATATCGTGAAGTGGAGCTTGGTATCGGTGATATTCGAGGACACGAGAATTTGTTAAGCCTTGATGAAAACTTGGTTCAAATTATCCATCACGATAGCCCATGGTTAGACAAGGTCGGAGAGACCTCAAAGGAAAATGTTTTGAGGTACATAGATGAGATATGCAATCTCATCAAAGAATCGGTTGATGCTGAGAAATGTGTGTGCTATTCTTACCGTGTATGTGTTTCAAGAATGAAAATTGAGCTCGGATGGGGTTGATAATTGCCAGTTTAGGGATAGTGGACAGCCCTTATCCAATACCGACTCATCGCATGCGGGTTCACAATCTGACCCAGAAGGCCCAGCGTTACATGTGCATACAGGTATAGAGGGTCATAGCAGATTTTAGGATTGCGGCTAAGGCTTATAGACCATACCAAGGACGGCGGGCTCCGAAGAATCCGCCATCACCTTCTAGTGGAAGAATTCGATCGATATGCGAGAGAAGGCCGTAGGATGAGAATTATCAAGTATGAGCTCACAAACAAATTAGGATTTAAAAAATGTCTAATATTGTTAGCAGTGCATGGCGACCAGTCCAGAGGCAGGTCGAAGACTATCCTCTAGCCTTTGTTGACCCTTTCTCCGTGACTCAGGACGATCTGATAGCATCGGATCAACTTAATGAGACATATGCAGGAGAGATCTACTTGCTATCCCACAGACCACATCATAAATGGTACTGGTTAAGCCAACAACGCCCAGATGAGCTTCTTTTGTTTACGAGCTTTGATACACTCCAAAACAAGAGTAGGATATCAGGTAGGCGGATCCATATGACATGAATGGGCTGAAAGTATAGCTGACTTTTATAAAAGGCGTCCCGCATTCCTCTTGCAGGCTAACTCCAATTGTTGAAGGGGCAAACACAAGGATCAGTCTGGAGCTTCGTGTGATTGTAATTGGGAAGGCATCAGAAGAGCAAGATGGCTGTCCAGGAGAATAAAGTTGTGGGTAATACATGATTGAGAGCCATAATAGCATGGGTTTGTAAATTAAGGACTTTGAGGTGGGACTTTGTTTTGAAGGAATTTCTTTGGTTTATCAAGAATCACACGGTGAGAATGATGACATGGTCCGCGGCTAAATTAAGTCGCGCATTTCTGGAGCTGGGCTCATTTATGCTAAATTCACATGGCACCATTTCTCTCCCCTTTCCCCTCCGGATGGCGTTTTTCTGCCACGACACTTTGCCAAAATTCCTCAAGCTTACCATATCATAACTAATTGGGGACTTGATGACGAGTTGAGACTCCAGGTATGAGACAGGAAAAAATGGCAGCCACAGATGATTGCCGCTATAAAACTGTGGAATCAAAGCAGCTCGAGCCCATAAATCAAGGTTGCTTTTCCGAAGTTTTTAAAATTTCTAACACTGATTATGTGCTTAAAATTCCCAAACCCAATTGTGGGAAGTTCCATGACGTGGAAAGGAAGATATATGAGCGGCTTCCGAGTCACCCTGGACTCCTTGTCTTCTTCGGTGAAACGAAGGTCAGCGGTGACACTCCGCGAAACGGTCTTCGTTTTATGCATGAGCGTACTGGAACACTCAGAGAGGTTTTAGAGGACGGGAGCAAACAGGAAACCTTTGAACACATACGAGAGAGGTTGGAATATGACGCGATATTGATCGGAAAGGTTCGAGATCTGACAGCAAGATAGTGGTCCGCGACAACTGATCGACGCTCTTGTCCACATTCATTTTCACGGGATAGTCCATGGTGACATTGGAATTCACAACATAATGGTAGGATCAGGGAATGAATTAAAAATCATTGATTTTGGGGGGTCTCGGCTTGATGACAGCCAGTGCCTTGCATTCCCATCGGCGCGTTATCGTCGACTCGCGCAGCCTGTTGAGAAGAGGGATGAATACGAACCAAACGAACGCGATGATATCTTTGCACTTGGAATTGTTATCTATGAGATAGGAACCGGCCAAATCTTGTGGAAGGGAATGAAACCTGAGGATGTCTTACAGCGCATCCGGAACAAAAGTTGGCCGGAATTAAGTGCCAGGACAGATCTGGCAGAGAACATGCAGAAGTTGGTGCAAAAGTGTTGGGATGGAAGATTTCTGAGGGCCAAAGAAGTTGCCGAGGAACTTGATGGAGGGATAGTCGCAAAGAATTAGTAACAAAAAGACGAAAGCAAGAATGATTTGATTCACTTTGCTTGAAGTTAGTCGTAGCCAGATTATTATTTCAAGTTCGGCAAGCTCGGGAACAAGCCCATTCTCTGATTGACACGACTCCATTTTGGTTGGGGGCGAGTGAAACCCCCCATAAATCTCTGTCTGCTGATTGTTTGAGCGCTACCCAATGATATCCCGTTTGAAACGTGTCTTGCGGCTCTGCTAACGCCGCTTTGCCACCTCCATTCCCACCACAGCCCCCTGTCACACTTAGACCCAGTGTGGACAGTTGCGGCTCTGCTGGCTTCACACCGGTCCAGGTGGGCAGACACTGACGGAGTGACCGCCCGACAGAGCATTGTGCTTACGTGGCGCTTCCGTGGTGCATCCCGTGGTATTGGTTTTATTCATGCTGACGTAGACCATTCGAAATGTAATCTTACTGAGTTGAAAATACCTTCACGCGCACATGCTCATATTTTAATAGGTGGATTATGGACGAGACTATGTCAAATTGAGGCTCAAATATTTAGACTACAAAGGTTCCACAGGTAGTTCAGTGTCTTGTCACATCACGGCTGCAGGACTCTATCAGGCTGAGCCAAGCGCCGGGTGCAAAAATGCTCGTCTCAATGGGATTTCTATCGGATTTGCCCTTGTTCGAAAAGGAGAAGCCGTATGAAGTCTTTATGCAGAAAATACCCGAGGGTTTGCACAAGACCAATTGCGAATTCAACGTCCAAGGCGACATTTCGGTGCATGATGTGCGGTCGCATCAAGACGAAATCACATTGAATGAATTCGGATTTTGTTTTCTTCCAGGCGTCGACGTTCCCATTCCTCCGACGCAAAGCTTCAGTAATGGCGAAGGCGACCAAAATGTCGTTAGATATTTGTCAGAAACGATTGAATTTGTTCAGAAACATTTAGATGCCGAACATGTTCTTTGCTTCGACTGGAGAGTAAGTCAAACGGGTGCAAAATAATCATGTGGATGAAATTGACATATAATATCTGCGTCGGAACACCGTGGCTCTGGACCGTCCTGAAAACCTTGTCCAAGATCGCCAAGTTGCCATTAAGACAGCTTCTGTAGTTCATACAGGTCAGTTCATACCCACTCACCAAGTTTCTCTCTCGTGCTTTGTAATGAACCTTTACACATCATTGTAGATTATTCGTTTGCTGGTGGCCAACTCAGATTACAGCGCCAACTTAGCGAGACTGAATTTCAAAAATATTCTTCTGAGCAATGGAGGGTCAGGTTTATTAAGTAATACACCTTGCCAATTTTCTTTGGTATACACTAAGATTAGATAGTGTCTGGAGACCTTTGGTTTCTGTTGTTGAAGATTGCCCACTGGCGCTCTGCGACCGTCGCACAGTGCTAAAGTCTGACCTCATTCCTGCAGATAAGGTCCACGAAGATCACCTTGAAGAAGGTTGCTACGTGAAACATAGCACGGCCCACCAATGGTACTGGTTCTCTCGCCAAACTCCTAATGATGTCACTATGTTTGTGACGTGGGACTCACATGATGCCAGGTTTAACATGTCTTGTATTTTGAACCTAACCCCATGCTGCTATTGTCTTTACCGCTAATTTGGCTAGCTGTCTCACCACACTGTGCGTTCACGAACCCCCAAGCTCGTGGAGGTTACCCCCCGCGAGAAAGCGTGGAAACGAGGTTGATGACATTTGAAAGAGTTAGTAATGGGTTGGGTATATAAACAGAGTCGAAAGTACACAGTAATTTGCGTCACAATCGCACTTTTCAATTAGTGCGGAATTAGCCAAAAAGAAAAACGAGAACGCCGTAATTGAGGTTAATAGATAGCAAAGTACTTCTAAAGTTGCCAAGAAATGATAGAATTTGCACCAAAATTCACTTAACATATACGGTGGCGGGCGTCGTGAATTTTGACTTGTAGTAAAAGAAAGGGTGGTGATATTCTTTTCCATTGCAAAATGATCATCGATATACGGCAGTTTTTCTGTTCAATAAGAGAATATTGTACTAAGGGGGTTATCTCATCGTATGCAAGTTGATTTCGTGCGATTGTCTCAAGTAAAATCGAACCATCATATTCCAAATTGCTACCTGAACTATAACGACATTGCGCGCCGCCTCCATCATTCCAGCCTCCCATGACACATGGAATATCTATCAGAAGATGGGTACACTGCCCCCAATATTTTGGTATAGGCCCTTAACCGCTGGCATCCTTATCATCAAGCTCCGCTAGGAGTCGGATATTATTATCCTTATTGCCGGCCGCGCCAAAGTTGAAGGTTTTGCCCTTGCTCTGAGGAATGGCAATGAATTTCTTCCAGGGCTGCTCCTTGGCTTGAGTGCTGAGAACGGAATCCTCGTGAGTGTTAGTCCGCATCAAATTAAGAACTGTGTTGGAGAACAAACCATTGGGATCGTGCTTGAGTTTGAATTTCTGTGCCCCTTTGAAAATTATTCGGTATCGTGTGATTGTGAGTGAATTGAGAAATTCCCCATCCCGACGGCGGATCATAGGCATTTTAAATACTCATTCTCCGGTGGAAGCCGGAAGTTCAACAAGAAAAGTGAATCGTTCAATCTGTGACACAAGAGCGTCGAAGGCAATGCCAGTTGAGCCTCATCAATTTACACATGATCCTAGGATACGACGGCCTTTGACAGAACCGGAATACCAAAAGGAGATGTGGCTGAATACTATTTACGTCTTGAAATTCTTTGCAAGTGATTCTACATGATTCGCTCTAGATATGCCACGAGACGTACTGTTACAATCACGATGTCGGGTAAACTTGTTGCATCGTGGCCATGTGGTAAGATGGTGCCATTGGCTTCATTTGGATGCATAAGGCTGTGATAGCGTTCTAGGTTGAACTGGCCCGAAAGTTGCAAAACATTCGGGAAAGGAAGGTACAGAGCCTCATCATTTGCACTTCCTGTGTTACTGTGCCAAGTTGTGAAAATGGGTGACTGCCCATGCGGCAACTGTAGGCTAAAACACTTCACCGGTCCATCCCCACTTTTTCTCGTCTCATCCACCACACATTTTATCGCGTCACCGGTCCATGCAAAGTCCTCACGATGTAAATACCATTCGTCCACCTGCTCAATTGCAAGTGACCGCGTATGCCTCCAAATTATTTTTTATGATCAAGAGTCAAAATCAAATCTGTCCTACGATGACCCTGCTCCAGGACCCCCCCATTGCCCGGATTCCTGGTCGGGGAATTCCTGGTTTTCAAGATCAGTGTATCAAGCCATCTAACCAAGAACCTTCACTTGGTCATATTAACCGGCACAGCCTCGGTGCGATCCCGCGTTTACATGATGCAACTCTTGAAGATATCAGTCTTGGTCTAAATGAAAGGGTGTTCTCTGTCTACCAGCTAGTCCAAGCCTACATCAGGCGTATTGATGAAGTTGACAAAAGTTTCAACTCTGTAATAGAGATTAATACAGATGCGTCTAATATAGCAACTGGGCTGGATGCAAAGGCAAGGTTCTTGGGAAAGCCAGAGTATGTGGACAGAATCATCATGGCTTTGACGCCCAATAGACTCTGACATTGAAAATTTGAACAAGACGACTGCACGGAATTCCCATTTTGCTGAAGGACAATATTGTCACAGCTGATTCAATGGAAGCAACATCGGGCTCTGAAGTTCTTGTTGGAGCAAAACCTTCTCATGAAGCTTCAGTTGTCGAGAAGCTGCGCAGTGCCGGTGCAATTATGCTGGGTAAGGCGTCACTATCAGAGTGGGCGAACTTGAGATGGACGAATGCTAGCTCTGGATGGTCACCGCGTGGAGGTCAATGCACTGGGCCCTATTACCGTAACATGAAAGCATCTGGAAGCAGTACTGGTTCTGCCGTTGCCGTAGCTGTTGGGCTAGCTTTTGCTGCCCTTGGTACAGAGGTGAGTTACCAGCTCTGAATTATAAACGTCATTGAGCTCACACTTTTAGACTGATGGCAGTATTTGCAACCCAGCTGGTAGAGCTGGCGTTGTTGGGATCAAACCAACGCCAGGTCTAGTCGCTCGGGATGGTGTAATACCCGTCTCCAACCGATTGGACACTGTCGGTCCTATTGCAAGAAATGTCAAGGATGCGGCCACAATCCTGGGTGTTATCGCAGGCAAAAACAAAAGAGATCCACTCACGCAAAGGATTCCTTTTGACACTATTCCAGATTACAGATCAGAGTGTCAATCCAAAAGGCTAGACAACGTCCGCATTGGTGTTCCATGGAAGATTATTGGTCATGTGCAACCTGATGAGGCGAAGGCCTTTCGCAAGGCTCTTGATGCACTGAGGCAGGCTGGAGCAGAAATCGTAGAGGATGTTGAATTCTCTGCGGCTGCGCAGTGGGATATGCTTGATCCGGAAGATATCAAGCATCTCAGTGTCGCTGACTTGGCTAGTAGCTTAGAAAAATATTTCAGCACTCTTAAAACCAACCCCAAAAACATCCGCTCGCTTCAAGATCTCATCAACGTCACAAAGGCCATTCCAGAAGAGGATTATCCGCATCGCAATGTGGAACGATTCGAACTTGCACTAGACCATGCATACTTCGTTTCGGAAAAATACAAGAATGTTGAGCGTTTGCGAAAGTTTATCGAGACGGATGGCGGAATAACGAGCGCTCTCAAAAGTCGTCAGCTTCATGTTTTAGCGATTCCGACAGCTTCTTCAACCATTGTTACATTCGCCAGCCTTGGTGGAGAGCCCATCATTTCGATGCCTCTTGGGGTTTATGGGCCAAATACCCCCATCATGACTGAGGAGAAGGGTGATCTCGTTACGCTTGCCCCGGGAATTCCGTAAGAGATGCTTCTCATGTAACAGGAAAACTACTAATTGGAAATTTTACAGCTTTCCGATATGTTTTATTTCCAAAAGGTTCGATGAGGGAACATTGATTCGAGTCGCATACGCTTTCGAACAAAGGGACACAAAGCCCAACGCCCCAAAAATGTACGCGAAGCCAAGGACGGACTTGGAAGACGTGGTGATGGAGGTACCAAAGCTTTGATCATTGGTTGCTGCGGTCGATTCATGGCTGAATAAATTTGCGGCGGAACAATGCCAGCTTGACAATTCAATGTACTGGAGTGGATAAGCCCAAGCTGCACAGGGCTGAACAAGGCGGCTATAGAATGTTTGCCTTATTGATCTCACCCTGGCCTAGTTGCCTGAAATCACAAATCCACCTTGTTCAGAAAGTTGCCGATGGTGCACCCATGACTCCGATATCCGTCTGACTTGCTTTAGCTTTTTCCCCGTTGCTACCCAACCAATTTCGAGAATTTCTATTTCATCTGCTCTCTCCCAATCTACGTCTAGACAAAACTGATCCAATCTGTGAGCTGCGGATTCCATTCTACGCCGTTAAGCAAGGCCCAAATTATTCTTCCCAACATGGCGGGAGTAACTACAGCACCAGCTAAGTCGCAAGGTGAGCATCATGCATCCACAATAAGATCAAAGAATTCGCTAATTACATTTCAGGAGGATCGGAAATGTTATTCAAAGCAATCTCTACAGACGACACTCAACGAAAGCAATTTGACTTTTACCTTCATTTCCTCAGATTTCGCCGGCATCGAATGCGCCTTCCGGATCACCTCATTGAAGGCATGTCGACCACAAGTGACCCGGATAACTTGTTTTTCACACTTATGGCAACATTAGCCAATCTAGTGAATGGAAATATCGACTGGAGCATCCGTCAGTTTATGGAGAACTTGGTCGAGTCGAATCTACTTTCGAAAAAATGTCAGCATGCCGACAACGACCATGCTGCCGTCCAAATGGTCTTCATTTTAATGGGCTGGCTAACACACCTATTCAATCCAAGCATGGATAAAAGTTCCGGGTTCTTTACCATTGAAAAGGAGAGTATGGTTGTATTCGAACGGCTCTCGCAGGCCATTGAAAAATCACAGGAGGAGCCACTGAGTCGCTTCGTCAACTCTTTTGGAAGTTTACTGCCGCGAAAGTCATCTGGGTCTGGTTTACTATCTAGGATTCATGCCGAAGATTCTGAAGATATTCTTAAAGTGCCCTTTCTCAATGCGAAGCATTTGCATAAAATAAAAGGTGTGAAGTTTCAGTGGACTCTTTCAGTTGGAACCCATCTCGAATTCGATCGGAGGACTAGAACGCTCAAACTATTCTGCTTACCGTCAATTCTCGAATTGCAATTGCAGAGTGAAAATTCTCATAGCCCTTTGTCGAAGTAAGTGACAGTTATTGAGCACTGTTTTACCTATTGCAACACTGACGCTATTAATTAGGCTACTCAGTGTTGTTTATGACGAATACACAACCCCCGAAGGATTCTCTCCAGCAAATCTTTGCAAAGAGGTCCTGCTGAGCTACAACCTACTGTTTCGAGACAGTCCTGATTCCCGAAAGTTTTACAAGAAGCAGCGTAAAATAATCAGTCGGACTACTGGGTCCACAGTCGACCCTGTCTTGGACCGGGAGTGCGGTTTCAATAGACCAAAGCAGCCACTGGGACACGCAACAAGTGCATCCAAGTCCTACTGGAGAAGCACCCACTTTCCCATTCTATCGGAACGGTTTGTAGATTTATGTCAGTTTGAGAAAGAAGAGCGAAATAACACTTTTTCGGGAATCCTTGGGGACAAGAGCGATACCAGAGAACGCTCGCAATTTGTCGTAGCGGTCCTCTTTGGTGGAGTGGCGTTGTTTTTGGCACTGATCAACACTGTGCTTGGGGGCTTGCAGGCAGCTTATTCAATCAAGGCCTACAACCTAGCTCTGAGACAGGAATAGATTTTCCTGGCTCTCAATGAAAACTTTAGTTTCATCCTTTGACATTTCAAATACCGAACCATCGCGCCGGCTCATTGCGTCACCAGTAGCTGCGTCGTTTGCAATCACCCCCACTTTTTAAACGGGTGCGCCCAGTTGACTCCGGATGAACACATAATTGTCACGGAAGGTGACCGAGAAAAGAAAAATATGTTGAATAAGAATCTAATAATCCCTCAATGTGCATATGCAGTCATTTTCAGAATTACTGTTTGGGTAATTGTGATTTTAGGCATGCTTTCAAGGTCGCAATCTGACACACAAGGCATATTCCCAGCGCCCAAATTGCAAGCAATGCTGATGGAGGGTAACATCAAAAGCCACCCTAAATGCACAGCCGCGCTGAAGATTTTCAAACTCGAACAGGTCTATCTCAGCCAATCTATAGCCGGGCAGGTCGCGGACAATGCACCCAATGGGCATGATTTTCAACGTTCACATGGCTCAGCCACATTGTTCGAAATGGGGATATTTTCACGTAACGTAATGATACATCAAGCACATTCAATTGTGGCATGGGAACAAATTGGAAAACGTACCACGCAGCTAATGTAAATTGAGATCCAAACGAGGTACCATGAAAGGCCAATCTTCTGAGTTTCATTATACTCAAGGCATAATGTGAACCAGATGTTAGAAACAGAAGGTTACCGCAGACATGCTATATGATGAATTATAGTTAGCTAATACCACAATCCATCGCCATAAATCGTGAGTTTTGAAATTAGGCAACACATGATGGTTTTTATCTCATTTTGATTCGTGAGTTCGAACAAACCTTCGTTGGAATGAGTCCAGCTCTCCTCGATGGTAGGTCTAGCTCTCCTTCGAAATGTCAAATAATTTGTTGATTTACAATACGAATGAGGTCCTTACTGACCAATTGAACCCTATTCATAACTCCTGCAACACCAAGGACCTTCTGTTGAACCAAAACTTGAAGGGATTCCACCACGTAATCTGCAGGCCAGAATAGGTAGATAGATGCTGGTAGATGCATACGTCTCCCGGAGCTTGCATCGCTCCATTGCCTCGCCAAGATCTAAAACCAAGCTAACTAAGGATTAGAGCTGGCAGTGTTTGCGCCACGATGTTGTTTCGACTTGAGCATCTTCAACTTCTCGAACCCCTCCGAGCTAATGTTGTCCGCCATCTCTCGTTCGACCGAAGTGGGAGCGTGGAATACTTGCCCCACAAGCTTGGGGACCTAAGATCCAAGTTGAGATGCAATTTAACCACGTCTTGGCAGCACAATCCCGGAATACGAGCAGTTCTAAGCGGGGGTCGAGTTTCGCATTAGGATAAACGGGCCGACTTGCCAAAATTGAGCGGTCAAGGGGTTGTTCCCGACGTTATTCCCGACGGATTTCCCGGTGCTGACTTGTGGCTCCTCCATAGTTGGGACGATCTTCTAATGACTTTAACCCATGTGCAATAAGCGTGTTACAATCAGGAAAGGGCTGTGCACAATCTACAAGGTTTATTGAGCCTTGGCTTGGGGCGGATGAAATTCTATCGAAAATCCCGCCCTTTATCTGTAAAGATCTCACAATAAAATTTGTCCAGATAATGTGACTTCTTCATCACTTGGGTTGACCCAGGAAAGCGTCTGTTAGACAATAGCGCAGCATGATAATATCTACGTATGTATACAAGATCTTCGGGTAAAGACGAAATTATGGCAATCACCTTTCGCAGTCCCCACAATGCGGGCAAAATGAGACGGAAATATCACCCACTGCGCATCATTAGACCAGTGAATCACCTTTCAAACCCAGCATTTGCAAATTGAAGTCTCAATATAAGCTTGCAATGATTATTATATCGATCCGGTTATCCACAAATCCTAGCATACATATCAGGTGACTTAAGTTCTCCTCAAAATCTAAATCTAGTTTCAACAGACATGAAGGATACGGTACGCCACCACTATAGTCGAGATTCAGACTCCGACTATCGTTTTATAAAATTCATATCCGAAAGCTATATGGCAAGGGATAAGGTTAGAAAGCTATTGAATAAAGAAGTTGTGGCTGGTTGGTTTGGCTTCGGTCGGAATGGTCAAATGAAGGAATATGTTTTTATGTCACCCGATACGCTTTTTAGACTGTGCGAGTGTATATCAGAGATGAAGAAAGCCTCAAAAGGATGGTCTATTCGAAAAGTCGTGTCTATTAGAAGGGTAAAATGCGAAAATGCTTAAGCGCAAGTAAACGAACTCGAATCATCTGGATCCGAACCAATATATGTCAAGACCTTTGGGTACAGGCAGAGGTCGACAGTCCTAGTGGCACTGGAATTAGCAACAGCAGTTCCAGACCCGGTAATCGTCTCTGGAGCCGTGCCATTTTCTACCCAGGTTCGCAAGGCAGGCAGAAGATAGTTGCTCGGGTCAAAACCGTCGCCACCTCCACAATGTCCGACGCCTGGTGCAAGGAAGAAGCGGTAATAATCAGTAACGTCGGCATCCTTGGCCATGACACGGTCATAGTACTGAACCGTTCCATTTGTCGGAATCAGGCTATCCTGCAAACCGTGCCAAGTGATGACTTTGGTGCCACGAATCTTCAAGTCTGTGAGATCCACGTTATCAGTTCCGATGACGGAAGTGTACTCATCAACGGACTTTCGGAAGAGGCGATCAAATTGGGCTTGAGTAAGATTCGCGTTGTTTATGCTCCACGATGAGTTTCGGGCGAGGAACACACCATACCAATCATCGGTGGCTGAAAATGGCGTGGCAGTACAATTGTCAACAGATGTGCAGCTCGTGCTGAGGACGGCTGTCAAGTCGGCATCGTAATTGTATCCATACCACTGGAATTCACCAGTCTCGGATCTTGGGCCCTCCCAGATGCGACCCACAAGGTTGGCCATTCGTTCAGTGATGGTCGTGGTGCCTGAAGGATCTGTGCAGTTGACGACCTTGCCGACAAGGGAGGAGGCGTTGAAATTACACTGCCCTGGCAGCGAGATGATGCTATCTTTTACTCCATCAACCTCATCGCAGGCAGAGATAGCAGCCGCTTTGAAGGCATCGAGCACACATGAAGGAGGACGGACGTCTGTGGGTAGAGTCAGTCGGCACATCTTTTTCAGTATTTACAAGTAACTTGCCTAGTAATTCAGCCAAGAAGACCGGGTACATGGAGGCTGCCTGAAATTTCTGCCAGTTAAAAGCAGAGGCGCCGGCCAAAATTCCATCAAAGTGATGAGGGAATCGCTGAGCCATCATGTGGCCTTGACGACCACCCGTAGAGCACCCGTTCCAATACGAATAAGTTGGCTTTTCGCCATAATATAGTTCTGTGGCTGCCTTGCCGAGGATTGCCGCTTCATCAAGGGCCACAGAGGCAAAGTCATTCAAAGCTGGCCAGTTGGTGTTTCCCTCGCTCACGAGACCCCAATCCTTTGTCTCAGTGCTCGAGTTGTGACCTCCGTCAGTCGAGGATGAGGTATAACCAGAAGCAACAGGGGCGAGTATAACACTCTCTCCACCAGCCACCCAACCACCGCCACCATTCATCATAAATCGCGAGTTCCAGTTCTCGGCGTCGAGAGGCAGACCGATGTAGGTGTTGATGTTATCATTCTGGCCTGGGTGGGTATACTGAATCCCAATCTGGCAAAGATCAACCGTAGAAGCCGACCCCCCACTCGAGGCTGAAATGATGCCAACTCCTACGCCAGTACCAGAGTCTGTGCCAGCTTCCAACGAGGCATTGCGCAAAGCGGTGATATTCAGCGATAGGATCCTGATGTTGCTCAGTGTCAGTGAGGCGAACGTAGTTTCGTTGCAGCCGTTTGAGCTGGAGGCGCTGGCAGCGGGAGAGACCCTCACTGCGGCCAGCAAAAACAATAGTCGCGAGCTTTTGGACATGATCGTGGAAACCATATCGAGACGATTGCGTGAAGGGCAAACTACTTTTGTACGACTCCGCCCCGATGCCAAAATGGATACCAGGCTTATATCTATATATGCCCAACTTATTGGTCGAGCGCAGTCGTAGCAGACATCCCGCATACAACGCTGTGTTTACAATTCGTGTAGGTTCTGACATTAATGACGCGTGGCTGTTCGCCGAGGTAAAATCGTGCCATGGACGCGGGATGCGCAATCGGCAGGGGAGAGTGGGCTGCACAAGTGGTGCGAGGCTCTAACTCAAACTTCAAGTGTGTTTGTGAATTGAAAGTGCCTAACACCGGTTCAACGGCAAGTTTCACACCAGGAGTCGATCAGATTATCATCCGCCCACATGCCGTAACGGGACCGAACAGCGAGGAATAGATGCCCTGGGCAAAGATATAAATTATCATGGTTAATGATTGGGTCGATGAAAATCAATCTGGCTCCTCTCATTTAGTTTGTGTACAACTATTGGGTGAAACGTTGTTTTGGGTGGGAGCTCGTAACCCCACATCGGGCTCCAAATGACGCGTCTAAAGAATTGATGGCCACCCCTGAATCCTGCCCCAAAGCAACCTGTCGGCTAAATCAACACTAAAGCGATATACGGTGTGGGCACACATCTGTCCTTTTTCGCAATCATCCCTTTGCCTGCCATCCTTTAGCTAGCTGTCGGAACTAACAACCCCATTCACGCGAGTGCCATGTCATGGAATATGTGTCAAGAAGGGCCGAACCCGAAGCAAATCAAATGGGTCTCGCAGAAGATGCCCCTGCCGAATGACTACAGGCTACTTTTATCGCAAAAATACTCCATATTCTGAACCTTGAACAGCTATTTTTCCGTCACAGGAACGATAAATGGCCAATCGATAAATGACTGGTCGGCAAGGTCCCGTCCTAATCTCCCGGCTACGCTAGCATGGGCCTACGCGGATTTCCGGCATTTCGATTTACAATTAAAATATTATGAGTCAGCGGGTAAACGGCGAATGAAGTCTGCGCCATCCACAAACTTTCATAAAGTGAAGCAAGGAACAAAGATGCAATAAATACATAGAAAAGTAAACATGGGTCATTCTTTATCCAATCCTTGAGATCATTTTAGAGCATTGCGGGGGATTTACCCGAATATTCGCGTACAATAGATTTTAACAATAGGGTTGGTCGTGAAAATCTTATCGCCCTAACCAAAAGAATAAATACCTTAATGACCTCTTCTAAAACAAGCTTTGCCCTTGTGAATCGGAGATAAAGTTAGCCCCTTACTACTTAAGATGCCTCTTGCCAAGACCGATCGGCATATATGGTAATCCTCATCTGAATGGCGAAGATCAGGAAAAGAGTCAATGTCGTGAGGGAAAAGGAGCAAGACCGGCGGTAGTCGTCGAGCGCAGCACTGGCTAAAAACAAGCAAAAGCAGGCGGGGCGTTCATATCAACAAATCCAAAAGGGCGCGTAATACAATTCTACTTGTACCAACATGGATCAATGTATGATAAACGAACAGGGCTAGCAACGAGAAAAGGAATATCCCAGAGATCTTATGCCAACAAGGTTAGACGAGAATCTATTTGAAACCCACTTTTAATGTCAATTTTCTGTATCTATAGTTGGCTATAAAATCAGCCACCATTTCCACTTGTTTATATTCCTGAGTCTTCCTGATGAATGGGATATATATTTTGAGATGTGTCCCAATCCTCGCAGACTTCATTTAGCGTGGAGTTGTTAATCAAATTCGGGATTTCATCCTTCCGCTCCAAAAACTGTACCGCGAACCCTTCCGACATATGCCACCCAATATGACAATGCATGAGCCAAATTCCCGGGTTATCAGTCTCCCATGCCATGACCAAATGCCCAGAAGCAGGTAATATAGCTGTATCGCGTCGAAGTGGATTCGTCGTGTTTAGCATCACTGAAGAAGAATACTCTCCAGTACCCTGTGCAATCACAAAAAAGTCGTGACCATGAAGATGGATCGGGTGTGGTATGGCCAACGTAGTCTGTATGATGAAATAGACCCATTGATTTGCCTGGCTCAGTTCGAAGACAGAATCTTCGGCCTCCAAGCTCGTGGTGCTGTCATTCATGATGTATTCGAGTGTGGGGTTCTCCCAATCAACCTGCATGGTTGTGCTGTTAAGATACCACCTAAAAACGCCAGCGGAGTTTTGACCGGTAGTTGCATTCTGTTGTACGCTCCAGCCTGCTGCATCCACCGATTTTGACAAATGCGGGGCAAGGCCAGTCTCGTCTTCGCAGCTATCAACATATTCGTACTTGTCTGTAGATGGAGTTCCCGGACTATCGCCATAGTAGACGATTCCCGTGATGTTATTCGTATTGTCATTATTGGAGCAAGCCGCTTGAGGAATGGCTCTAAGCCAGAAGTTTTCTGCGACGCTGGCTTGATTTGCAGTAACAATGACATCATATCGTTGCCCTAGACTTGATTAGCTTGATCAATTATCCAAGATACACCATTTATGCTTACCCATAGCAATATTCAAAACTGTAGTGTTGTAAGGTGTAATCGGGACAAGATCAGCAGCAATTACCGTCAAAGTATGATTGTCGATAGTGAACTTCCAGTGTGTATCTATGGCTGCATTTACCAGCCTTAGACGATATGAAGCTCCAGATGTGAAGGATACGTTGAACTTGGTTCCTTGGTTATCGCCATATGTATTGGTTCCGTTGATAAGTCCAGTGTCCAATGTAGGTGGGCCAGATGTTTGAGCAGTTGACCATAATTCATCGACAGTTTGATGATCCCAGTCATTTAGGAAGAGCATACCAAGATCTTCATCGTAATTCTCAGTGGCAGGGCCATTAATAACAATTCCCCCAAACACACCTTGCCATGCTTGTAGGGCGATATGGGAGTGATACCAAGATGTACCATATTGAGATGCTTTCCAGCTATACGTCGTCGTTTTATTCATGGCAAGTGGGCACTGGGTAATTGATACAACGCCATCTTCTTGGTTCGTATAGTTCTGACGCATGCCATGCCAGTGGATGCTAGTTCCGTTGTCGGTGAGGGAATTAGTCACGTGGACAGTGATTGTATCACCCCAATCAGCAAATATCGTAGGCCCAGGAATTGAACCATTGACGGCCATGGCTGATCGGGAAACACCATCTGGAGCCACAACGACATTGGTCAAGTCAAGCCAATACTCTCTTGTTACTCCCGTATCAATTACTTCATTCATATAATCTGTATCAATGGAGTAATCGCACCACTTGGATCGAGTGGAGGCTGTATTGCCTTGGCATGCAGATTGAGGAACCGAATTCTGCTTTTGGGGAGACAGATTTTGATTTGAATTTGAAAGTGGCTGCGTGACATGGGGTTGCGATCCTTGGTGAGAACTCTTTCCTTGATGAGTTTGTGATCCTCGACCAGGTTTTGACCCTTGGTGGGAATTTGATCCCTGATGAGAGTTTGGCCCTCGATGGTGTTGTGATGGTTGGGAGGGGTGCGATGGTTGGTGAAACCTGCCTCCATCTCGATGAACATTTGAGGCCAAAGCACCGATGAGTGTGCTAGCCAAGAAAAGGAACTTCATTTCCAAATGGTGCAGTGAATAGGATATCAAAGTGATGAACGAACAATTTTACACAATCATATATCGGTGCGGTTTAAAATTCAAATGATTGGGAGATTCGCGAACGATTACAAGAATATTTATGATTAAAAGACGATTTAGCCGGGTTTTCAACTCCATTTCTCTCAGTCTAGGCCAAACAGTCTGACGAACTAATAATAACGGCCTGTATACAACTGGGCGGCCTCTGCCGTCTCAAGTGAAGTGCACTTTAAATGAAATATTCAAATCCCGCTCACTCAGAATTTTATCTAATGGCTTAATCTAAACGTATGCAACCACGGGCAGCATACGTTTGACATCCTGATCCCTGAACGTTTTCAGCCTCGCGCCAGTCAACCATGCAATATGGTTATAATATGAGCTAGCCAGGCCGCCAAATTGTTAATCACTACTGAAAAAATTTTCGGTTGAATGTCTAATTACAGAAATGAACCTATTTGATGAAAGCCGGAAGCGGATATATTGTAAAAATGGGTCCTGTGGCGAGGTTCTTCACGCATGACGCATTGACATCGGTGTATCACGCTTAATGGCTGCGCAAAACCAATCGCAGTCATGACTGGCCGAACCTCTTTAATTGAAGTATGAATTACGTGTTTCTACCCCATCCTCTCCCAATCCGCCACAGGTTGATCAGTCGTGCACCGCAAGAGATGCGCCCAAGAGGCTAGACGTGCTAGCCACAACCGCACAATACCTTATATATGCCTCTCGCCCATGCCCCTCCACAGCAAAGTCCAATGAGCAGTTTTTTCAAATCTCAATTTTCGAGAACAAAAATACCCGCGAGTATGCAATTGAGCATTCCTTTTGCCCTGTCCGCCTTCTGGGTGTCAATGGTGATGGCGATGAAGAATCGAGACAACTCTTTCCAGATCTATGCATATGGCCAAAGCATTGGAGGCCTACCACTCTTCTTTTCTGGGGGTGAGATATTCTTTCCCAGGCTACCTGATAGTATAATTAACTTTTGTAAAAGGAAAGGCTTTTCTTGGTAACTACTCGCAAGCCAACGATACTGAAGCTGCCCCTGTCATTTGTAAGATCTACTTCTGAAAGCCATTCAACACCTGCCACCAGAGTCTAACATGTCTAAAGTCACCTACAATGACGATTCTTTGTCGGGCTCACCCAACACCACAGACTTCACTGATTCGTCAACGGCTCCATCTTGGTCCAACTACTCATTTTCTGTCCCTGCATCTTCCTCCTCATCTCATGATGTCAACTTTATTCATCCAAATACAGATACAAGTGCCATCACAAATAAATTTTCTTTTTATGGAACACTTGTCTTCGTTCAAGGTACCGATCAAATGCAGACTCTCTGGTACGGGCGGAAATCGGACGACGGGATCTACTCACTGAAATGGAACAATACTGGTGATGCTGATGATAGCAACATTCTGTTAACTTTGAAGACAACTCCTCCTTCGAATTGAAGCCCAAGACAACTTTTTCTTTTTGGATCTGTTCAAAACGCTCAGAAGAATGGCATATTAGTTTACATAGTCAAAATCAAAACATGAAAATGCCCCACAGGGTTATTGAGAGATCTTCACAATGTAGCAAGTCAGTCTTCAGTTTCAGGCAATATCGAAATCATTATCCCATAGAAATTGATACACGTCCAGTTCATTGTTGCATCTGCAATTAGTATGATGGTTCGATTTCTTCATTATTTTTATCCTGTACAAATTGTGCATTTGTGTCATAATCATATTAGGATTTTGACCTCAGGTCCCCATGGTTCTGATGCATGAGTGGGTCCAGTCTTTGGTGGGATCGGATTGTGAACCACATTCCATGAAACTGTTTCAATAAATAATTTCAGACAGCCCCATTCCGAAATTACCACCACTTGCCGATTCATCGGCAACATGCGGGGGTAGTAGGTTAAATGGCCCCGCCTTAATTATTTCCGAACACGGAGAACCCGAGTTAGTTTCACGATTGTCATTATTGACAACATCATTTATGAAAAACATGGACCAATCGCAGAATAGGTGGGGCCATCTTAAAATCTCTAAACAGTTTTTTCTCACATCAAGGCCTTGTCTGTCAATCCTCTCCGCATATCGATACCCAGTTTTCAATAAAATCCTCGCATGGTGTCTACAATGTGACCCGTACTTGCCTAGAACAAGTCATCGGACGTAAATGCAAATGATTCAAAGGCATTCAGGGGAGTTTACTCAAACGGACGAACACTTTCGAGCATAGTCATGCACCACTGCCCTTTTGTCTGCGCTGGATAAGACCCAGCCCACTGATTATTAGGCAGCCTTTTCCATAACCGGACCTGGCGCTTTCCTCAACTGCACGGCCCAGCTCAGTATTGAGAGGTAGAAAAAGGACATCTGGTCTGCAAGAACGCATCATCGAGTGACTATGCCCATTTACATCCTCCAAACGCGGACACGCCCAAGGTTAGGTGATTCCAACGCAACTACTACGACCGCATGATCGGGTATATTGAGAATTTATACACGAAACCTTTCATAACCAGCCCGGTGGCAATTGTCATTTTCTCATGCTCCTTCTCACGTATCGAATTACGAGGACCGTTTCCATGTAGTAGTTAGTGTAGGGTATGTGGACACTTTCGATGTGTCACGTCAATGGTGGATCGATGCGCGTTCCAAAACTTGGGATGACATCGATTGATATTAATTTGTGAATTTATGTCCATATCAATTTTGCGCGTTCGCCTTAATTCCAATATCACAAGAAAACCAGAAACACAACATGATTGTACTGCTCCATCCATCCTATCCCACCATATGCATCCTCCCCATACAATCAGTAAAAAGAACATTTGCCAATAACGGGACGATTGAATCGCTAATTTTTCTAATATAGGCTACGATCACTTTCTCATTCAATTTGCTGGAGCTCACGAAACACGATACGGAGGGTTGGATTCAGGAGTTGCGGTTGTTCAATCTTGTGTACATCCACTCAATCTTGAGGGTGACCATGGCGAGTTTTGGTCTGCACGGACCACGGGCAAATTCGGGGATGCGGCGGAGTTAAACCCCCGCTTAGTAATAAACCAGTCGTCGGGCTACCGTCGGGGAAGCGTTCCGATCTACCCCCGGCCAGCCGCCAGAGTGAGGGTTGATTAAATATTCAATTAGAGTCTGTTCATCATGTGCTTGAGAGTAAAACGTGTCGTGTATTTTGATAATCTGCAACATGAAGGTAGTCTGGGAACGTCTCATTCGGTTCGTCTCGACAGATGGTCGAATTTTGTATGGAGAGCCCGTACTTCCGTCTCCTGGATTTGACGTTGGCAGTACAACAGAAGCTACAGGCCTGCAAGCCAAGG
This sequence comes from Calonectria honghensis, assembly GCA_013403855.1. NCBI lineage: Eukaryota > Fungi > Ascomycota > Sordariomycetes > Hypocreales > Nectriaceae > Calonectria > Calonectria honghensis. The sequence goes on from VTGB01000029.1 coordinate 662,232, forward strand.
TCCTAGTGGGTCGGGACCCATTTGACGAATCAGGCGCTACAAAATTGACTGATGAAGTCGCCACGGTCAAGGAGTTGCTTGGGCCTCTTTCACCCACAGACGTGCCAATTTTGCGATGTGTCGGATTGAACTACGCTACGCACAGTGAGAGCCCTCTTTGCCCATGATGGATTTCATGATTTGTTTTGCTATTGGAATGAGATTAGCTAATGCGTAAGTCACTCGGCAGTACGAGAGGCGGGGCGTAAACCGCCACCTTTTCCATTCATCTTTTTCAAGCCAACAACTACAATCACCGATCATGGTGCTGATGTAGTAATACCAAAGATTGCTCAAGACGGTCAGGCAGACTATGAAGGCGAACTGGTAAGTTTAGCGTTTTGGGTGTTGCAAAAGAAAACGCTGCACACAATGGCTAACAGAGGAGTCAAGTGTGTCGTCATTGGCAAGGACGCAAAGGATGTTTCCGAATCGGAAGCATTAGATTATGTTGCTGCTTACACTGCTGGGAACGATGTCTCGTCTCGAAAACTGCAACGTGACCCATCGCTCGCTGGCGGAGTGCCCCAGTGGGGGTTCTCGAAAGGATTTGACACCTACGCACCACTGGGGCCGGTTTTGGTTTCCAGCCAACTGATAACTGACCCTAGCAAGTTGCATTTGCAAACAATTGTTGATGGAGAGATACGCCAGAAAAGTGGAGTTGATGACCTGTTGTTTTCTGTGCCTTACCTCATCTCGTATCTTTCCACAGGGACAACTTTGCAAAAAGGAAGCATCATCATGACAGGGACTCCAGGAGGTAAGCACCGGTTTCTCATGGCGATTTGAATTGGGTCAGCTAATACGAGATCTAGGAGTGGGAGCGGGGTTGACGCCACCAAAGTACCTGGTGCCTGGGACCAAGATGGAGGTTCAGATTTCCCAGATTGGAACCCTTCGGAATGGTGTGAAGTTTGCATAATCTGGAGAGGATGCGAGATTGATGGGGGTAGTCGAAAATAGACAAACATGAGTGTTAGAATTGAAATACACTAAGACGAATGATTGAAAAATATGAATCCTTGCCTAACCCACCAGTTGCCCAACTTGTTGATATGACATCGTGAATATTCACGTATTTAACCCTCCTTGCCCAGCTACAGAGGATTCATGATCTAATATTTTTAGTTGTACTGCACGTGCGTGCATGGTTCAGCGGCCGGTCTGTTCAACAGTGGCGATGAAGCCGCTAATTTGACCTTACAGGGGGCTGTGCACTAATATTAGGCTTTGCCGCCTACTAGTGACCGGTGACCCCGCATCCTGCATTTCCCCTGTACATTTACCAATCCCTTCGCTTCCATTCTCTGACTTCCCCAAAAATCTGGGCCATTGCGCCGCCCAAAGAACCCACCACCACAACATCGCGGGCTTGATCCTTTACTCCCAATTTTCATCCAATGTCTGAAGATCACAACATAGAGGGTTCCGCAGCTGGCGACAGTGTTGATGATGGAGGCGCTGGTGCTCAGCCTGCAACGAAGCGACGCAGAACCGCCCTGGCATGCACATCTTGCCGAATCCGAAAATCTCGAGTGAGTTGGAATGACGCTACCCAGTCTCAAAATTCTGTCGAGTGTCTAAAGACTTCCACCTTAGTGCAATGGAATGAGACCTAAGTGTGAGCCTTGTTCACGGCTAGGCTTTGATTGCAGTTATGAGGTTCCCGACACAGCCGCCAACTTGATTGTCCAGAAGGAGTTGGTGACATGCGCCCAACCCTATCTCGCCGAGATCTTGCTGATTTCTTCTTTAGTGTATTTACCGCACTTGAAGAGAGGGTCAAGCTTCTCGAGAAAAAAGCCGAGGAGCACAGTCGACGACTAGATGCAAGTGACCACGATGGGTCGCATCGATCAAGGCCTGCGCGGAACTTTCGTAGCCAACCTGATACACAGGAATTAACGCCAGAGACTGTGCTAGTAAATATTGATAATCAGGATCAGGAAACACAAATGGAAGACGCGGCCACGGATGGTATGGCCATTTCTTTTGTGCCCGAGCGAGACACAGCTTTTTTTGGTAAGCCTTCCACCTTTCGTTCCCGATCTCGCGCTTAGCATATCCTAGGGGAATCATCTAATATAGCCTTCATGAGACAAATATTTCGTGTTATGGTTAAGCAAGGAAGCAGTAATGAATTGGAGAGATCTGCGTTGGCCGATAACGCTGCACTCCCACACAACAGCATGATCAGCGGCACCATGCCGGCGGACTCACCATCAAATCTCACCATAGGTGCTCAAGTTACTCCCAACGCTCTACCACCCCCTACGGAGGCCCAAAAGCTCATACGGACTTACTTTTCCAACACTGGACTGTTATATCCGTTCCTTCACGAACCCACATTTTTCGACACCTATCACCGCATGAGCAGCCCCGGATACAGGGGTCCTGTCAAGCGAACGTGGCTTGGGCTTCTAAATATGGTATTCGCCATGGCAATATGCACTGGGACTGATGACTCGGATTCAACCACTGTTCGTTCTCTAAAGTCCGATGTCTTCTATCGCCGTGCCAAGGAGCTTTGCAAAACACAAATGTTGCGGGGCACAACCTTGGAAACTGGTGAGAGCTGGATTGACCGTGTTTCATTTATTCTTGCAAATTATCTAATGGATTGGCAGTACAATACCTGATTCTTTGCTGCCAATACCTACAGGGAAGTCAACAGTCCGTGCGAACGTGGACCACGCATGGACTTGCCGTAAAAGCCGCCTTCTCCATTGGTCTGCATTCCCGGGGCGTTTCCCGAAGTTTCGACCCCATAGAATGTGAAATGAGAAATCGTACGTGGTACGGATTAATTAGTCTGGATCGGCAAGTACCACTCTGGTGCAACAATAAAGTTCATGGTCGCTAACGAACTCCCTCAGGAGCATGTCAATGACATTTGGGAGACCGGGTGCCATCCCGGAAGAATATGTCAAGATCGATTTCCCACGACCTTTTGGATCAAACTCTGTTAACACCCATGAAGAGACGAGTGTATCCTTTTTTAATGCGACTATGTATGGAAAATACGTCCTTGGTCAAGTAAGATGCTTATGATGGTATAGAACCTTATATCGAGTCCTATGGAAGATAATAGCTTCTTTGTACGATCAGAATCTGGGCTCTGACGAGGTATTGCCCGACTTGGAACTCACCACCCGAGTGTTTCGGTTGGAGCAGGAGCTTGAAGAGTGGAAACAGCAGTTACCGGAAAGACTTCAGCTCAGATCTGCCAAAGACATGCTTGAAGGGGGAACAGACGACCCCATCATTGAGAGATTCCGCCTGATACTTACCTTGCGGTATCTGAATATCCAAGTGCTGCTCCACCGCCCCATTTTAACAAAGTCATTGTTCTCGGCAGGACCTGCAGCAAACAATGATTTCAGAAATCCTTTCAGCAATATGCCAAGCAGCTTTAGCAATGCCTGTGTCAATGCTGCCGAGGAGACTGTATCCATTATCCATGTCGTGCTCACATCACAAGGTCTGGGGAAACATTTGATCGGTGCATGGTGGTTCACATTATACTACAGTAAGGCTTTTATTTGGCAATTTGGCAAGGAATCATTTGTATGTACTAATGTTTTAATAGCCTTTAACGCTTCGTTGGCAGTGTTCGCCAGCTTGCTTCTCCCGACCATCGACGCCACGGGCCAACCATTTTCCAATAAGAATCAGCAATTGGTCAAGGGAAAAGCATTACTGCAGAAGGCTATTGATTCCCTAATGCAATTAGACACAGGAAATGTGGTGGTGGACCGATGTGTCGAATACTTGCGCCGAATATCTGCAGCGGTTGACGGTGGTATGTAGTTAATATTCTGTGCAAACCGACAGACTAACAAGCAAAACTAGGATCGACAATGTCTTCATCTCAGCTGTATGAGACCAGCCAAGATACATCACAGACAGGATATCCAAGATTTGATTTTGAGGGTTTTCTTGAACACATGGATTCAGATTTCCTTGGGCCAGTGCCAAATTTTGGGGGAACCGAAGTGGTTGGAAATGAGCTCGAGTTTGGACAATTTTTCCCGGACTTTAAGGCTTGGTTTTGAATGTAAAGTATAATCATATTTAAAAGGGAATGCCCTAAATTTAAGGATGCTACGACTCAAACCATTTGTTTTGGACCTCTGCCTCTGCATCATATCCGTATGCCCACAACTGCGTCACTGGATCGCTCCACTGATTGGTGCTTTCTAGAAAGGGTTTTCCAGACACTTCGGCCTCCATGCCTTTATCTCTTGCCCTTTGCTCCGGTCCGTCTTCAAAATGCCAAAGACGGCCGTTCACCATGCTTGCCGCTTGCATTCCGTACGACCGATTCATCCTAACCCCCTGAAAGATCTCCAAAGCCTTGGGAATGTCTTGGCGGTTTTTAACGTTACTTAGTGACTTTGCCAAGGCTGCAGCGTCTTCAACCGCCATGGCAGCGCCCTGAGACATATATGGGACCATGGCGTGTGCGGCATCACCGAGAATGATAAGCTTTTTCGTCTTCGCCGTCCAGGTGGGCAAAACAGCGCCGCCAAATAGTGGCCATTTGACGGTCGACTCAATCATGCGGATTATTTTTACCAGACTGCATCGTTAGCCTAGGCGACTGGCTAGATTTTCACGTTTTCGCCACTTACACTGGATCCCAACCTTCGAAATGACGCACCATGTCCTGAACTGCCGTTTCTGGGCTCCATGTGGTGGGGTTACTCCTATCGCGATGAGAAAGAACAAGGTTGAAGGAATCTCCTCCGGATATACAGTACGTCATGACGTGGCGGTCGGGGCCGATCCTGTGAATCTCAGTCAATGTTCGTATTTTGACTTTAGAGAGGGGGTGCACCTACCACGCGTTAATACTAGGGTTTTGGAGAAGCCAGGTAGTCTCTGGGTCTTTTTCCATGCGGTCCACCTTAACTGTGGCACGGTACACAGCGAATCCAGTGTACTCTGGCGGCATGTCTTGGTTTCCCAAAACGTCTTTTCTAGCCAACGACTTTACACCGTCAGCTGCAATTATCAGGTCTCCGGTGAATTCTCTGCCATCCTCAGTTTCGACGGATGGGGATTCTGCGTTATATGAGACCACTTTGCTGTTGGTGAGAATTTCCACGCCCAATTCCTGGGCTCGCGCGCACATTGAAGCATGGAAGTCAGCTCTGTGAATGACGTAGTAAGGTGCGCCAAAGTTTTCTTTGAAGTTTGGGATGAGTTGCGTGCGACCAATCTCTTTTCCGGTTTCCCATCTGCGGAATATCATGGCTTCAGGCTCCACGACTCGGTTCTTAAAGAAGTTTCCAACCCCCCAAGATTCAAGCAGACGGCTAGAGTTCGGCGGAATTTGAATACCGGCACCAACTTCCTTCAGGGCAGTGGCTTGTTCCAGAATTCTGACCCGATGGCCACTTATTGCGAGTGCTATCGCTGTTGCAAGTCCGCCAAGGCCGGCTCCAACAACAACCACATTCATGGAAAACACATTTGACGCAAGGGTCTCTTCTTGAGAGGCCTTGAGTCTTTCTAGAAACTGGCTAGATCTTGAAGGATATTCATATTTCTGTCCAGGTTAGACACTTTCGGTGGTGAATGTTGTGGGAACTTACTGGCTTTTTGTGGCTATTTTGCTTCGGCGCTTCGAAGTCCGCCCCACCTCCTACAAACGGCGACATTCTGATTGTATTGGATGATTTGAACCTCCTTGAAATCTAACTACGAAATTGGAGGGTAAATTCGTAATTCTAGGCGTGAATAGGTTACAAGCTCCCAGCACTTGTCATTTGTAAGTTCCTATTTTGAGGCGCTGGGTATGTAATCCCGACATACCCGGGGCTCGGGGCTAGATCGGGGAACGGCTTGGTCACCTTGGAATCTCACCTGGCGCCGCCAGACAGAGCTATTCGCCACACGAGTAGATATAGATGGATTGTCTGAATATCCAGGCAATAATAAACCGTCTACAAGACAATTTCCATCATTTCATTTCGGACGACTTGCAATTACAATGACTATCGTAGGTAAGAATGGATCTGGCGAACTTGATGTTGCCGCCATCAATTCCAGCGATGAACTCGTTGGCGCACTGCGATCAGTTGAGACTAGCCCTCTCTGGGCACACATGACCCGCCTCAACCCCCCTGCGCCCAATCCAACAACCATCCCCTACCTCTGGGATTATGATCTTATCAAGCCCTACTTGCTCAAAGCGGGACAGCTTGTGACGGAGAAACAGGCAGAGCGACGTGTTCTGATGCTCACCAACCCAGAAAGAAGCAAGTTTACCGCCAATTTTTGAGGGCCGCTCTGACATAGCCCAGCCTCCCCATTCACAACCGACACACTTTATGCTGGGCTCCAGTTGGTTAACCCCAACGAAACCGCTTCGGCCCACCGACACACTGCCTTTGCCGTCAGGTTCATCATAGAAGGCACAGGAGGGTTTACTGCTGTGCATGGACAGCGTGTACCTATGCGACCGCGGGATGTCATCATTACCCCCACGTGGAACTATCATGATCATGGCAACACAGGTGCTGACGGAAACCCCGTCATTTGGCTTGATGGGTTGAACCTACCATCCTTTACCCATTTTCCAGTGCATTTTGTGCAGCATTTCGAAAAGCCCCGCTACCCGGCCTCCGACATTGACGTTTACGACTCTCCCATTGTGTTTCCCTGGAGCGCAATGCAGGAGGCGCTGGATGCGACCGACAGCAAATGGGCCAAACAAGATTACCGGACCAAGGAAGGCAAAGCCAGTAAGTCACGCCGAATACTAGACCTACTGCTACCTCGTTCAGAGGCTGATCAACATGCAGTTAGCAAAGTCATTGGTGCTTCTGCGGAGCGCCTTGATGCCGGTGCTAACTCTGTGACTATCCGCGAGACTGCATCGTCCGTGTACCACGTGGTAGAAGGGAAGGGCTGGTCAGAAATTGACGGGAAAAAAATGAAATGGAAGCAGGGAGACACATTTTGTATTCCTTCCTGGCACAAGTATCAACATTGGTCATCCTCGGATGCGAAGGTATACTTGTATCGCTTTGATGATAAGCCAATGCTCAGCGCACTTGGATTTTATCGGGTTGAAGGGATGACGGACCAAGACCTGTTGGCACTGTAACTGGGCTTTGAATATCTCCCGGATGGCAAATGATTCACAGACTCATGGTATAAACTATGGAACAGCAGTGTTTCAGAATACGTATTCTATTGTTGAATTGCGAATTAAACCTTGGGTCCTGTTGTCTAATGAGCTCAATATCAAAACTGACAATGAGATTTCCGTGACCGCAGTGTGCGTTGAGGACTTTAATGAGTAGATTGAGGTTGCACTAGGGACAAACATATTTGTAATTAAAATGGAATTTGACTTTTGTTGCCTAACCCGTTGGCTATCGTGCTGTTTAGGTTACGTATCATGAGCATCTGAGAACGCGATAACTCGTGCTACGAAGCTAGATCATAGTGAGACTCAGATTCTAGAATGTTTCCATAATAGTTGGGCTGAAGACCAAAGTATTTGCCACAAGGACAGTGGGCTCGCTGCTGTGCGGATGATTTACTGGAAGTTATGTCAAAAGATATTCAGTATAAATTCACTAATAGTGGGAACGATCAACCTGTGTAATTCTGGCAGTGCCAATGCATACCCCACGTAATTTTCCACTCAAAATGCCCATAGACGCTCTTGAAAACATATCGAACGGGATTTAGACATATACACACATTCTACCGATAAAAACTGTATCATTATACCGAAATTATTGAGGGGCTAACGTTATCTCTGATTCATAAGGGCAAAGTTTGTATTAGAAGATTTCATTAATGCATTTGTTCTTTTGGTCAGGGCGATAAGATTTTCACGACTAAGCCTATCGTTCGAATCTAATTGCATGCCACCTCTGTGGTCTAGTTCCTAGATCACCCAGTTCAGCCTACAGCTTGTTTTTTTAAGTAGAAGTAAATACCGAAATTATTAGCGGCCGGGGAAGCATCGGGAACACTGCCGGTGTAAGGCATGTCTAGTTCGCCGGCTGAGGATTCCCGTGCGGGGTGCGCGGGGAAATGCAGATTGAGATCGAGACGCAATGGTAGATATCCAATGCAACCTGTTCCAAACTGGTTAGAGTGAAACGCAGCTAATGCATTGGCCATGCAACCAGCTGCTGTTCATGTTCCTGTTGAACATTACTCTAAACTTTTATAACCAAAAAACTGGCCGTAAGAAGACGACCACTGACAGGTCCAGAAATTTCACATTTCATGATGTCTTAAATGTCAAGGTGGAGGAAGAAAGCTGACCTTGGGCTGGTTCCCCGAAAACTCCAAGGATGAGATGGATCAATTTTTGAATGATTGCTCTTATGATCTTGACAATTGGGTTGTCATTTTGATTTCGCCAAAAAAAATAAGGTTGGCCATCTGTTTCAGTCGTCATCAAAACAAATTGCGCCACACTACACATAGCCTAACGAATTTGAGGCCATCAAGCCGCACTGACCAAACGAGCCCGGGGTAGCAGCGGGGCAAATCCGGTCTGGGGATACGAAGACGGCATATAACTATGATCTTTCCATCTTTTTATGATATGAATTGCTCCGCCTCATTTTGCGAGGAGCACGACCGAGATTAACTGTTGACGCTCTCGAATTCGCAGTTTGGTTCATAAAATATCCCTTCGAATTCTAATCCATAGAATACTATGCTGTTAAAACCTTGGGTAAACACCCTGTCCTTTGCCTTCAACCTTAGCCCCTAACCCTTTTAGTTTTGGCCACGATGGTGGCGCTTTTCTGTGCTCACAAATCTGTGCCTCTATGTTTTGCTTGAAAATGCCTGGTGTGCTGGCCTCGCGCCTGTTTTTTACCTGATCATTCAGGAATTGCAATGCACCAACACGGAAGCATCGCAGTTGAATACCCTTGCGCTACTGATGGTCGGAATGTCTGTACGTGCAACAAACTCTAATATTGCGAGATATAGGCCCGAAACTAGCCCACTAACGCTTTTGCAGAACATATTTGCACTTCCGCTATCGAGTCTCATTGGCAAGCGATATACCTTTCTCATGGCAATTTCGTTATTTCTTGCCTGCAATATCTGGTCAGGAGAAGCCACGACATTCCAATCGCTTCGAACCTCTCGGATACTTGGCGGACTAGCCGGAGGGATGATTGAGGGCCTAGGACCAACCTTAATTGGTGAAACCTTCCCAAACGAAAAACTGGCGAGCGCCATGGTGATGTATGTTGGGTGTCTGGCTGGCGGATCGGCAATCGGACCAATAGTTGCCGGTGCGATTGGTGAGGGATTGGAGAATTGGAGATGGTTTCTGAGAATCATTTCTGTCGCACTTGGTGTCAATCTTATCGGATCAATACTGATGCTCCCTGATACGAGTCATGAAGGAACAGAAAGCGGCGAGATTATTCCTCTAGAGGATAAGGATTCCTCCGAGGGAATCAAGGCAGCAAGTGCCGAAGTGGAGGAAGCCCAGCAAATTTCTTCTCCCACGGTGCTCGGTCAAAAACACCTATCATATCCCCTGTTTGAGGAATGGGTTGCGAGATCCTTTTCTGGCCGATATGTGACGCTAAGGTGGGGCATGGCTCTCCAATGTCTCATTCGACCGTTCTCGCTGCTAAAAGCACCCCGAGTTCTCATGACTGCTGTCATCTTTGGTCTATCCATAGGTTGGACCGTTATCACTGCAATCCTCACGGCCATGATTTATGCCCAGCCACCGCTGCTATGGAGTGCACGACCAATCGGGCTACTCTCTTTTGCTCCTCTCATCGGATTGATGATCGGACTTCCTGTGGGCGGATTTCTCGCAGATGTTTTATTCATACGCTCAGCGAGAAACAACCAAGGCCAGCCAAACCCAGCCAGCAGACTTCCTGCCATCATACCGGGGGGTTTGCTCAGTCCGTCCGGTTGTATCATGATAGGATATGGCCTCCGAAATCCAGGAACTTGGATCGTTGTCTGCGTGGGATGGGGAATGATTGGTTTCGGATTAACGAGCTCAGCAAACGTACTGCTCGCGTACGCCATCAGCAGCGTCCCCTCACGGGCTGAAGATATTGGCATTCTCGTTAACATTGTGAAGAATGTAATAGCCTTTGGGGTGGGATATGCTGGAATTGATTGGATGGATAGTGTAGGAACGGTGAATCAGTTCATCACGATGGCTATATTGTTGTGGGTGGCCATTCTCCTGGTCATACCGATTTGGGCCTTTGACAATGGGTATTTGCGACGTCCTTCTTTTGTGGGACGGGGTCGGATTCAATGACTGGTTTGATCCATGTCCAGGCTGATTCTAATTGATATTAACTTATTGCGGATGCCTGGGTGTGTAGATTTGAAGACTGCATCGGAAACTGCTGGCTGGCCAGTGATATAATGCTGCCGAATAATAAGATATTTTCCTCTCAAAAGTCCAACGCCGCCAATTTCTGGCAAAATGGACTTTTGGCCCGGATTTTGTCTCCATATTTGATGAAAACAAACGGTACCAATGCCAGGCCCAATGTAACAAACCCGAGCAATGAACATGCCCATGCTATTCCCAAACTCTCGTACATACGGGGGGCTGCCAGTGGTAAACAAACTGCGGTAATGGATCGTGTAGTGCTGGCGGCTGAGAGCGCTGCAGCAGAAAATTGCCGGTAGGCATCGGCCATGTAGTTTATCAGTGCAATAAAAAGTAGTGGGTAGCCCGTGCCAAACAATAAGCCCGATAGCGCGGGTATGGCCACGTGGATGGATCGGTGGGATGCCCAGCCCAGCCAGAAGAGCGAGACAACCACCCTGTCATTATTTTAGCTCGTCGCCTCATATTGCCTGGAGAGTAGCTTACATGGGCCCACCAATGCATGCAAGCGGGAGACGGCGATATTCAATCTGGGACGCCCACGTGCTGCCCCTTTCCAAGGCTGACGTATGATACGAGCTGTACCAGAAGAATATGCCCAAGCCCACTACTGCACCACCAGTAACTAGAAGATTTTAGCTTGTATCATGTTGAGCGGTGGAGTGTAAACCAACCTGGCAAGAAAGCTAGGCCTACTTCACCTGCGGATAAGCCATACACAGCTGCAATATTTAGCCTTAGCAAATACTCTTGAGAAGCTTTTTAGAATTAGCGTACCTCCAAAAATAATTGGGTATGCCTGGAAAAAAAGATACAATATGCCATAAACCAAGGCGAGGTAAAGAGAAGAGAAAAGCACTACTGGTTCTTGAATAAACATTGTAAATGGCCTGGTGAAAAGGATTGTGACATCGCCAAGCATTCGCGGCGCATCATGATCATCAGCGATCTCATTTCCATATTGTCTCTTGCTCAACCAGCGCTTTCTAATAACGGGGGCATAGGTTTCCGGTAAGGTTAATACTAGAGGCAAAAGCACCCCCGCAATGGCCACGCCGATCCAGAATGCGAGTCGCCAAGTAACTTCGGCTGAGTACCCCGATATTATGGGTCCAAATGGGGGAATCATTGACGTGATACATATAAAGTAGGACATTGATCGGCCTCTGGATTTTGGATCATTATAGATGTCGGCATAGAGGGGGCCGACAACTGCATTTGCGGATGACCCAACAATTCCAACGAGGAGGCGGAAAATGAGTAACGCGTTGTAGTTTGGGCTTACTGCGCAACACAGGGTGAAAATTATGTACCCAATATAGGTCCCTATCAAGACGAAGCGTCGCCCGATGTGCTCACTGAGCGGTCCAAAGATGAGCGGACCCACTGCGAAACCAAGAAGGTATAGCGAGTTCATTAGGACGAGCTGTAGCGAGCTGGACACGAAAAAAGCCTTTCCGATCTGACTGGCAGCGCCCGAAGGCAAAGACGAGCCCAGCGCACTGTTTATAGTTATAGCAATGCCTATTGCCACGATCCGAGCCTTTTCCATCTATGGCATGTTTAGATTCACGCAAACACGCGACTAACGGAAAAATATTCAACACTCACCGGAGAAAAACGCGTCGGATCCAGGTGATCAGGGAGGTCCAAGCTCGGCATGGCCATGGTCGTTTGTGGCGCTGTGCGAGCGCTGGAAGCCATGGCTCAGTTTGTTCAAAACAAACCCGCTCAATTTATTTCGAGTTAAGAAACAAACTGCACACTCAACCAAATAACCTATGGACTAGACCACATGGGTAAGTAACCCTGGTTATTTAAATATTTTTACCCTCATCAAAAGAATAATCTCCGTGATGAAACCCTAAAGTCTCCCCTTATTACCGAGGATAGATTCTTTTCGTGGCACCGGTGCACTTTACTACGCCCCATCAATCACGTCTACAAATGACTCATGTTGAACATAGAAAAACGATGCCAAACAAACGTCCCTATGTTTAAACTCTAGTATGTCCTGCCCATCAATGGTGCAACTCACGATTCCAAACGTCGCCCCGCCGATATAGCCCCGATCAGGAGGAAAATTACGCCCTACGCCCGAGCCCCGCGCCTTACGCCCACATGACCCACACCGCACTATTCGGACCAAAAGCGGGCCGACGCCCAGTGGCGAGCTGAAGGCCGTTTCGTGATGGCATCACGCCCTTTTTGATGGGTCTGGAAACCATCACGGAGCAAGACAGAATGGGACGGACGGGTTTTCGGGGTACGGAGCGTGGCATAGTAAAACCGAGTCATTATTAATTTTAATTCATTGATCGACTTAAAATCTCTTTCCAGACGCAAACATCTGTCATTCCCGAACCAACAAATCACTCCCAAAGTCAAGAAAATGCCACAAAAAGTTCACGTTTTAGGGCTGGGTGGCATCGGGACTTTTGCGGCTCACAACTTGCTGGACGTCCCGCATTCGGTCCGACCATGTGTCACTCTGCTCCTGCATCGACTATCTTTAATGTCGCAGTATGCCAGCAACAGAAGTCGAATCACCCTGACTACTCGGGAGGGCCAGAAGGTCGACCAAAATGACTACCGGCTTGAGCTTCTCGATCGTGGCCGATGGTATCGATGCTCTAATGGCACATTGTTCGAGGAGCAGGCCGACATTATCCAGAACCTTGTCGTGACGGTCAAAGCAACACAAACCCTCTCAGCCCTCCGTCCGTTAAAACATCGACTTAATGCGTCATCTAATATCCTTTTCCTGCAGAATGGGTCAGGAATAATCGAGGAGACGAATAGGGAGCTATTTATTGATGAGAGAACACGGCCGAATCATATTATTGGCGTCATCTCACACGGTGTAACACTCAACTCCCCATTCAACATTACACACACAGGATTTGCTGCAACATCAATAGGACCTTATTCGCCAACAAGCGAGACGACGCAATCTATCGGGAATCCCGAAGAAATGTCCTACCTTCTCAAGGCCTTGCCGTTGGCTCCAAGGTTAAACGCTACCTTGTATCCGTTCCTTGATGTTTTCCAGATTCAGCTCGAGAAACTTGCCGTCAATGCCTTTTGTAACCCGCTGTGCGCACTAAATGATGCAAAAAACGGCTTTTTGTTCACATTACCAGAACTCCGCCGTGCTCTGCTTACGGAGATTTCTCAGGTCATCTGCGCGTTGCCAGAGTTGCAAGATACCAATGGGGTGTCGGAAAGATTTTCTGTCGACCGCTTGGAGACTACTGTCAATAGAATTCTGCACCAGACAGCTGAAACTACGTGCTCAATGGTCGTAGACCTCAGGAATGGCCGAGAAACGGAAATACGTTTCATCAATGGATACTGGTGCCGCAGGGGTAGAGAAGTTGGAGTACCAACTCCCTTAAATGACGACTTGGTGGAAAAGATTACCAGAATTGAACACCAGCGTAAGCCCAAGAGTTGAGTTAAATATATTGGAGAATCCCATCCTTGAGTATGGAGTGCTCCCGTTGTAGAAACCCCGGTTCCTCACGAATTACGAAGTGAAGCAGCCTTCGACCTGAGTTCTTGCTATTTATAGACGAAATTCTACTCTGTCTTATTACCAAGTGAAAAGTATGTGACATTCATAATCATGTGGTATTATGCTGGGGTGGTTGAATCACAGTCACACTGACACCGTCAAGGTGTCGACAACGGAAATCCGCAAGCCAGTTTTCATTATCAGCAATAGTTTGCTCCCAAGAGTCTTGCGTATCAAATATGATCCTCCTTGCTTCAGATTGAAACATTTCGTCGGTAGGAATGATTCCTATTCGTATTTGCTCCCGCGCATAACGACCGAGATGCAAGGCAAGGACTTCTGGGAACATAAGATCGGGCTCCTTGTTCGATGAATTTGGTGATTCGGATTCCCGAGGCTCAAATGCGGGGTCTGATTCGGCTGTGTATCCACCAATGCTATTCTGCCACTGATCAACTCTCCGTTCCGTAGATTTTTGTATCTGAGACAGCTGGTCCTTTGTTTCTGGGTCTGTCGCGGAAAACGGAACGATGGCTCTGGACTCGGGTCCAATCAAGTAGGGGGGGATTGCATTTGCAACACGCGCTGCAATTGACGGCTCAAAGCAATGATCTCCTTTCCAGGTATCCATTTTTGCACCATTCCGAAAATGCATCGCCAAATGGTCAGCACGTTCCTGCCAAGTAACCATGTGTATTTGACAAAAGCCACAACGCGACCTGACAGGGGGAGGCTCAACTTTCCATTTATCGATGAGGGGCTGGGTATTCACGTTGTGCACTAGACGCAAATGCTGTACCAGGTGATCCTTGCGGCTGAATACTTGGTTGCTGCCTTGGTTGTGACAGATTTCATGGTTATGAGTGGCAAGATGGATCGCCGTTGGATCCAGCATGTTGCAGTAAGCGCAATGTTTTCGTCCCGTCTCGCTCGACACGATTGTGCCGCCGTAAGGCGTGCATACCCAACCCCCAAGGTTTAGATGCAGAGATTTCTCATGCCGTGCCCAGTCGTACTTGGTGTTGAACGAATCGCAGCAAAATGTGCATGAAAAGACCTTCTGGTTCTTGTCTTTTGCAGTTTTCCCTCTAGCTTTGGCCACCCGTCCACTAGCTGGGTTCTTCGTAGCGTCGTTGCGGGCCGTGCTTCGGCCGATTGACCGCATCGAAGCAACAGAGCCTGATGAACGACTCGTGCCGCTGCCAAGGCTAACCGTTGAGGCTGCACGACTCCCGACTCGTCGGCTGCGAAGGCTGCCAGCTGAGGATTGACTTCTGAGGGGGATATTCCTCAACGCACCGACAATGGCGGACAGCGAAGCAGCCTCTGTTTCGGGGGGCGACTCTTGCCATCTCTGCATGGGGTCCAGTTCACTGTTCGTGTAGCCGGTCGGTGCTGGTATAGCAATCGGAGTGCTCTGTGGCATCGCGTCTTGTCGAAGATATCGACTCCTTCGCCGCGGAAGGCCAGGTAAATGCGGTCTTTCCTGCACCTTCTGGTGAAAGCTAGTCAATGGTAATAGCGGTGTAGGTCGGAAGAGAGATAAGGGATCCGGATATGCCAACGAAGCAGGAAGGATTGGTGCTGGAGCAGGCTGAGCTTCTTGGAGCGAGAAATGGAGATCTTCCTGGGCCGCTGACGAGAGCCCCAGTTGGGCAAAGTCCAGTTCTGAGAACGTCATGACTGTAGCTGCAATCAGCGCTCTGACCCGTAGAACGTGTTAGATAATCTTACTGTCTCCTTCCATATTGTCCAGTGTTCTTTGTTCCATTGCCCAGCTGGTTCCGAGGCAAGAGAAAGCACTCTTGATGAGGCGACAACAATTCTTTGCTGAAAGGCTTTGGCTCCTTTCCTCTGGAAGATGACAGCTTTTTTCGGATTTTGGGCTAAGAAGGTGGACGAAAAGCTTGGTGGCCAAAGCCAACATTCGGAATCACAAGCTTATATAAGAGGCTGTGCGTTGCCGGCACCGGAGAAGAGTCAAAATCCCCACTCGCCGACTCCCTAGGCCATACAAGGAAAGACGCATTCACTACGAAATAGCTTAAATTGGGCCTATATTTTTTTCCCTGGTTCCCTGGAAATTGTCCAAGCTCTTGTCGCTTTATGCATGGATGATGTGTATTCCTACAGATTTGGGGATTAGTCTGGCCACCAACAATTGGCGGCATTCATCAATCTATCACGCTTGGCGTCAATGCGGTACTCTTCTGCGAAATGCACCTGACAAATGAGTGGCATACTGAGGATTGGAAAAAGACCATGTTCAGCGATAGTATCTATATTCGACAACTAGCACATCTAATTGTCGAAAAGGTATTTATTTCTTCTTTTTCACAGGACCAACGAAATTGATGACCACCCAAATAAACTACAAAATGTTGAGGTTGGCCACTGAAACGTCGTTTGAAATTCGACATGATTACATCAACAAATTTAAACCATTATTGCTTAAAAGCAAAGTTATAGTTGACCCTATATCGGCTTTTCTGGGGGTTGGGTCTTTCCAAAAACATGGCCTTGGTGAAGATCTCCCGCTGTAGCAATGGTACTTTCATGGCGATGGTTGCCTATCCCCAGAGGTACCGAACCAACCCAGTCTGGGTGCACAACATCGCCTTGCCAATGCATCGTATTTCGCGTCGTGGTTTCGTCGTAGCGATTTCCACCACTTTTCGAGCCTTGAGTGGTTATTTCGTTGCGGGGCTGATGGCCAAGCCGATGTCCAGTGCTGTTAACGACCGGGGCTTTGGGAGTGATGTACTGGTCGCCTTGTCGCAGATCGCCGCCAACGCTCTGGGTTACTCCAAATCGGTGAAAAGATCTCCCTTGCGGCACCCGAACGTCAGTGCTCTCGATAATGTCACCCTGATGCACGCTCGTTCCCTCGACAATCGTCTTGGTCCACTGGTGACCTTGGTTCGATCCATGCTCTTGTCGCTGGCTGGCTTTGACGGATGCATCTCGCACATGCAGACTGCTGTTGCCTTGGAATACGGACCCGACAGCTTGATTCTCGTCGCTGAACTCGATAACACCAGATCTTGGGAGAACCAGAACCTGGTTGTGCATTTGAATATTGGTCTTCTGCTCAATCATTCTCTTAAGTGTCGCAATGCTCGAGCCAGGGTCAATCTTAAGCTCGACCCGACCTCGATCTTGGCGTTTACACATGTCAGCCTCCACACATCAGAAACCGGGGCTCAAGCTGGAAATACTCTACTCACTGTACTCTACTCGTATTTTCAAGCAGGTAGTGGTGCCTGTGGCTTTGGGGGGTGTGCGTCGTTGCATTTCGGCGTTTTGACGAGGCACTGCACTACCAAACTGGTAGAAGGCGACGGTGTTTATGTTAGTGTCGCGTCATCGGAAATCCGCATGCTTTTATCTTGGTACCTAAAGTGGAGTTTATCCAGCACACGAGTCAAGCCAAATCAAGCATCGCCTCAAAGACTGTTGGGCGCTCAGGCGGATGATCCGGTGTATCCGCTGTGATGTCTGGGGTTGGCCAGCTGCGCGACGTATCGTTGAACGTGGGATGTGGCACAAATGAAGCCGATGCTGGGGGGAGGCTCATAAATTGAGGAGAAGTCGGCAATTGAGTGAAGTACCAACCGGACCAACAGCCATTTTGCAAGGCGGCCGCGAGACTGGTCCAGAGCCTTTCTCTTTCTGTCCGCTTGCAGTTACCCACGCCCATAAATAGCTATGATTTGCCCAGGAGCCACTGCTAGCCGCCCACTGTGCCCGGTTGGTGTGGGGGCTTGTGATTACAAGACTAGCTGCGTCGCCTTGTTTCGGATTGGCATCGACCTTTTCCCGAATTCCCGATGGGCTCTTGCACTGGCTTAGTAAGAAGCGTTCCAAAAATGCACTTGGTCTGAATCATGTGGAACCACCTGGCCAATCAATCAGGCATTGATGCTATCTCTACTACTTCCAACTCGTGGGTCCCAACCACCTTCAACCATCGCAGCTACCTTCTTTGTTACTTCATCAAGATCTTCCTTAGGCAGTCCAAGCATCTGATTATGAATTAGCCCCGTGCCTGCATAGTCACTGTTCTTGTTGTCCGCCAAAAAAACGCGCCCGTAGAGCATTTTTCCAAAGCCGGCCCGATTTCCCTTCTTCATCTCCTCTGCGCCCTCCTTGATGCGTTGAGCCGTAGTCTCATACGTGATGTCCCAATCTTCATCTGTTGTTCCCAGCCCGCGGTGGAGGCTGTCGAGCATGTCTCGCTGCGAAACACGAAAACTGTTGACGAGGACCGTCTTGTTTTTGAAATCGGCGAGGCAAGGAGATTCACCATGTTCCGGGAGACTGAGTAGCCCCGCCAAAGCATTGCCGCACTGATCCCAGGTGCTAACGGTAATGGTCCGTTTGCCATCGTCGAAGAAGGTGGCCTTGCGGTCCACAACGTTGACACCAAACGAGAACTCGCCAAGTGCCAGACTCCACTCATACCAAAACCCGCAATTTAAAGTGACAGAGGAAGACACTCCGTTGTTTTGAATCTCTCGAATCCTCCCAATAACCGAAGCGCTGTACGCGTCGCCCTCCTTAACATCCTCTGGCTTTAAGGGGTAGCCATAAGCGTTGGGCATGATGTAGGGAATGCCGGCCTTGCCAGCTGCAGTGACGATTTTTCCATGCAAATCTGCAGTAGCAATAGCTGGGAGAGTGATTATGAGAAATTGCTGCCCCTTGAGTGCGTTTACAAGTGAAGTCTCGTCATCGTAGTCGGCGTCGACAGCCACAACCCCGTCACACAATTTGCCCTTGCTTTCGGCACGCATAAGGGCAATAACTTCGTGCTTACCAGTTCGGACAAGAGCCTTGGCAAAGGCACCTCCCACCCGACCGGTAGCCTAATACTCGTTAAATATCACAGATCGCTTTGACGGGAGAATATTGGCTTACACCAACGATGGCAACCTTGCTGATTGGTTGACTGGACATATTTCCCAAAATATTAGAGTAAGATGTGCAATCTTTTTCTTGGAAATCAAGTCCCTAGGAAATGCTGAGAAAGTTGATTGCGGGTATTTACGACGAAACGACACTGCCATTTCTCATACTTATATCCCATTCACAAACATGATTCGGGGTTTCGAACCAATTTCAGCGGTCGGAATTACGGACGGCGTTAGCAATCGGGATTCGCACATTAAAACAAAATCTGCAATTCCTCCCTACCCCTAGTTCTAGTGCATGGAATCCTTCTTGTGCTAACCCCGAGCCTTCGCGATACCCACTTGTCTGAACCGCCCAATCTGGCCACGCTAACCTCACGTCGTATTGAAGGGGCACTAGAGCCAATGAAGTGCAAGAGAGAGATCCACTCTTTATACGCAGTGAAGGGAGGCCCGTGCCCCAACATCGCCATCAATATTCCTCCGAGTCCGATGCCCAATAACCAATGGGGAGCGACAGATCAAACCAACGTGCACGCAAGAATTGGGAATGGTTTATGTATTCTGTATCAGATTACCACAATACGGCGTTGGTCAACACAGGTCAATTAGAACGTGGGGAAGCTGGGATGCTGTCTCGCATGGACACTGACTAGTATAGTACCTACACAGCCAACATTTTCCCTTAGAGACAGACTCGCTGGTAAAAAGAAGAAGAGCAGGAAGATTGTAAGAAAAAGACCGAGCTCATTAAAGCAACAGCCTCATCACCTATTGGACAATTCACACGACAAACCTAGATTTTCAGACGACAATAGAGCAAATACTACCCTACAGTGGCTCACTCAGCTTCGATTCGCGTTTGACCTCTGACATGTCAAGATAAGTTGAGCAGAGCTGTACTATTAGTTCGCTAATTCTCTGTAGGCTTGGTAATATAATAATCCAGGAACCACGGAAACCACGCATGGCTTTATACTGGCTGGTGTGAGGTGCCTTGGGGACATTGTGATTTTGGTATGGAGCTGTGCGCGTGTGAGATCTCCTCAGCTCGATCCAAGTAGTCTTCAGCCTGGCAATAGTGCGGGGTAAGATGCCGAGAGAGAGCTGTGCGGGGAGCTCTTATCAAAGAGGGGTATATATGTATGTACCATGCCTATTTCTTTATCCAACCAACTTACTCCTCATTTTCATCGTGCATATTCGCTTTTTTATCGCTCAAGAATGGCGTTCAAGTCTGAGGCCATTGTGGCTAGAGGCCCATTTTCGGAGGGAAAGTGGTCCATTGAGCCTGTTACGCTCCGTGATTTGAGGCCAGACGAGGTCCTCGTGGAAATGGTTGCATCCGGCATCTGCCATACGGACCTGCACTGTGGCAATACGGCTGATGGGCTTGGTGTCCCTGGTGTCTATTATCCACGAGTCCTTGGCCACGAGGGTGAGGCAACAAAATCTAAGACTAAATGTTATTCCCACCTTGCTAAACACACGAAAAAATACAGGATCTGGCTATGTAGTTCAGGCCGGCAGTGCCGTCTCAAAAGTGCAGCCCGGAGACGCTGTTCTTCTTTCTTTCTCATACTGCGGGACATGCCACGTATGCAAGACAGGTCCCCGATCTCACTGCGTCAACTTTTTTGACATCAACTTTATGGGTGAGCCCGTATTTTCTGACGGCATAGGAGGCCGATTTTTCGGACAGTCGAGCCTGGCTCGCCACTCTATCGTCAGCGACAAATCTGTTGTAAATGTGGCCGGGCTCGGTCTGAGCAGAGAAGACCTCAAAATATTGGCGCCACTTGGTTGCGGTTTTCAAACAGGTAGTGGGACTGTCGTGAATGTGGCCAAGGCAAAAACCGACGACTGCATCGCCATTGCAGGCATGGGCGGTGTTGGGTTGGCTGCCGTTATCGCAGCAAAGGAGCGGCATTGCAAAGTCATTATCGGCATCGACCGGCTCGAGTCTCGCCTTGCTCTTGCCAAATCACTGGGAGCTACACATGTCATCAACACGACCGGTCTTGACATGAAAGAAGTGACAGCCAAGATTAAAGAGGCAGCCGAGGGCCTCGGATCAACAATCAGCATCGATACAAGTGCTCACCCACCTCTTCTGGCTGCTCAGATTGATGCAACAAGATACATGGGGAAAATAATTCAGGTTGGAACTGGAATGCCCGAATCCCATATTTCTATCCACATGCAGAGCTTCATGGTGAGCGGGAAGCATTATTTTGGTGCTGTTCAGGGCCACTCCAAGACGGAAGATTATATCCCTCAAATGGTCCAATGGTGGAAGGATGGAGTATTTCCCGTCGAAAAAATGGTGCAGGTGTTTGAAAGTTCTGATTTTGCAAAAGCAGTTGAGGCGATGAAAAGTGGTCAAGTTGTCAAGCCCATCATTGCCTGGTAATTCGCCGGCACGCTCCTAAAGAATTTCTTGGTAGTTGTGTTTTGACCTCAGCATTCGCAATTAAAGGATACTTGTTCCTTGAAATCAATACAATCGGTGATATTCAATTCTCAACGCCTTACCTAAACTCCACTAAGTGTTCAAACCGCCACAGTATTCTTGGTCACAACACCCCTGGAGAATTCTCCAAACGTAATTCCCTGTACCGTGTCAACCTCATCTCCCAAATTGGGTTGAGTGAATACGGCCAATGTGTTTCTCGCCACTTTGCCATTGCTCATAGATGGTCGAACGCCCCTCACAAAGTGCGGAACAGCCTTGAACCTCCCTTGGGTGATTCTTTCGAGTGCCTCGCCGGTTTGAAAAGCGATGCAATCTCGAGGAATATTGACCTTGACAGTTTGACCGGTCCTCGATTTGATGTAAAGCCCACCCAGAGGATCCGGACTGGCCGCCATCTCACTCAAAGGTGGCAATGATGTTCCGTTGCCTTGCTTAGCCAACGTCTCAGGTACCAAAGTTGAGGTTGCGCGTTCGTCAACAAACATGGCCGAGGTCAAGGCTGTAAGGCAACCGTGATCCAAGTGAGTGCCACACCAATCATCCTCATTTCCTTCTGAATCTTGCTGTGGCTGGGGGTAGTAATGCAACAGTCTGGCTTTGGTTGTGTTGCTCGTGCTGACGACATGCTCAACGTAGCCCTTGGTGTAGCCCGGAATTTCTCTCTCGGCGTACTGATCGCAGGCACGAGCAACCAACACGGCGACGTCAATTAGTAGGCGGCAAAGGCTTTCTAGGCTGGGCTTGAAACCCGGTAATACTGATGTTTCAGGCCAAATGTTTGGTGATAGGTATTCTGGAAAGTTGTCTGGGGAGAATTGTGCGGTTGGCTTTGCACATTCTAGAGATGGATCGGTGTAAAATGCGCAATTGGCATAAAATGACCCCTTAAAGGTGTCCACCTGTCCGTCTTTGAGCTGTTCCTTGCCGAGAGACCACCCGGTGAGATACTTGGCCGCCGAATTCTCAATCTTGGCTTCAAAAATTAACTAGATGAGTTTTTTAATTGAATACATGAACGTACCAAGTTCATCATCTGGTAGGTTGCCGAGATAAGAGGCATACGAAAGTGTCTCGCGACGAAGGCGAGCGAATTCTGCAGGAACATCCTTGACAACCATGATTCCAAGAGAATCTGGGCCAAATGCCTCGACAAGCTTCTGGAAAGGCACATTTCCTACAGAAAAAGATCAGACAATTTACAGCATATTTGGATAAATACGATTTACCTGTCTTGAGATCATGCAGGGACACCACGACGGCCTGTGCGACTTGAATAGTATCGACACCCATGACGATGAAGAAGGCGAGGCAAAATGGTTGAGGAGCAGCTCTGGAACAAAAATACGGCAATTTTAATTATGATTGAAGATGACAACCTAAAAGGAACCGCCCGCGAACTCACAGGACTATTTATAAGATGATGAAGCGACGTGGGCTTGCAGCATGGGCCGACGGTGACAGGATAAATCTTACCCAGGACCAATCCAATTTGGGTCAAGGAACCATGATACATAGCGACTTGAGAAAGGTCCACATTCTAATGCATGAATTACACTGGCGGAGAAGTTTAGGAAGATCAATTGCGTACTTGCCATTAAATATTACTGGTCAATTCACACGAAAAATGAGACAGGAATCAGCCGCATAGAAATCATTGGGCACAGAGTCCGAGCAGGATTGAATTAAGATCAGTGTGGGTCAGATTTAGTTGCTTATTAATTTAGCTCACGGGATCGAGCTGTCATTGGAATCTATCCTGATTGGCTGCATTTTACGAGGCCAATCAACTCCAACATGGCCAACCAAACCTCCAGTCCATGTGGTTTTTGTCCTTCCCGTCCTTGAAGCCAAGTCTATTTTTATGACACACAGTAATAAGATAAGATCAGGATGGAAATATAAATGTGAGAGCACGCATCGTTTCGTGATTCTCCATTGTCGAGCCTGCTCGGGTATGCAGCATGCCAGCTACAAAAGATATCTCAATATTTCAAACACACAATGCGTTGAGTCAGTGCGGGGTATTGAGATTGTTTTGAACCCTTATTCATTACTTTCTAGCTTGACCAGCATGCTGATATCATGATCTCATCACGCAACCTAAGCGGTGACCTTTGCTACAATTGACAACCTCGCAAATCTTGAGCCGTATGTTTTGCACAAGATTGAGCTCTCTGAGGACGGGGCGTCCATGACCGTCGGGTAAAATTCTCTGGTAAACCCTTTTTAACTTGCCCCCTTCATCAACTTCATCACCCAACCAAAACCACCTTGATTCAGGCGGCACAAGCCCATTTTCATCGCGGCCCATCTCCTCTAGTAGTACTGCTCCTAGTAACCCATCCAAATTGGACATTACATCCCACGCAACCATGGAGAATGGGAGTTCGTTGAGTGCCTCAACAGCCATCATGCGAATGTCGTGGTTTCGACACGTGCGGACGACAGTACAAAGTGGTAATAAGATACCCTGGCCTAAAAGTACCGAGGTTGGTCGCGGGTGAGACAAGCAATCTCGGAAAAGGCTGATGCACTGCACTGTAAGGTCTCTGAACTGAGGTTCAAAGGCATCGTAAGCTACCTGTGTCGAATCAAGGCAGCATGTAAGCAAGATGTGGAGCAGAAGCCAGTGGATCTGAGCGATACGCAACGACTTTTTGCTGGCATCTTCTATATGGGAGCCGTCTTTATAATACAGTATGATGCCTTCCCATTCCTCCAGCTCCGCAAGAAAGCTCTGCTGGCGCTGGGCCAGGAGCTCAATTCGTTCGGGGGAGGAAGGGCTCTCCGCTAGGGCGGATGTACAATGGCCGACGAAGACGGTGGAAAATGTGAAGAACCTCCCCCAGGAAATAAAAAACTCGGATATTGATTCGCACTTTGAACTGGGGAAGTGGAGATCCGGGTCCATCTTGAACATGTGAAGATTAGAGCGCAGTGGGCGAAATAGGTGCGAAAGCTGGCTCATGGCGGAGATGCAAGGGAGAACGTGCTCCATGTCGTTGAATGCAACATCAGCGGACTTTCTACTCGCCGCATTTGCCTTGTTTTCGAACAAGGTTATAAAATCCCTGAGTATGCTCAGTCCCGAGTTAAGCAGCGTTTCTGCTGTTGTCGTTTCGCCTTGGACCAGCTCGAAGACGACGAGCAACAGGGTTGTAATAACAACGGTCCTCGGCGAAGCGGCAGCCATCTTCTCGATCCGCTGTCTCAGGGATTTTACAGCTTTCACATGATGACGTAGGGCAGTCTCTCGGTGCCCAGTTACGGAGTTCTGATTCGACATTGACTTGAGCCCTCGCGGGGTGGCCTCGGGGACGGCGCGGATGAGAGCGCCAACAGCAAGGATGGAATGATGGATACTGTCATCCTGGAGGCCCTCTCCAATGATCAGATGTGACCAGATGGGGCTGGTGTAGTAGCCGGCCATGTTTGTGGAGACTTGGTGGCGGAAGTAGTCGAAGTAGATGCCGTCGTTGTGACTAATGGATGGCAAGCTGGAAGGACTCCGCGGGATCTGGATCTGGCGCAACACGACGGGCTCTGCGCGTGCAGCAGCGCCGAGTTCAGCCGCCTGACGGGGCGCGATGAGGCGCGGCATGGCTCGTCGGATGGCTTCGCGGGCCCTGCGCTTGTCGACTGGGCCCACGTAGCCTTGACACTCGACCTTGGCCAGCTCGCAGCGACCGCACGTCGGCTTGCCCTCATCGCATTTGACATGGCGCGCCTTGCAGGTGACACAGCCAGTGCGAGCCTTGGTTCCACCGGCTCGCCTCCGTCTCACGCCATCTGTGGAATCACCCAGGTCCGGGATAATGTGAGCCACGTCGGATGGCCTGGGCATAATCCACGCGCCGCCGACGCCATGCTTGGTCAGCGAGTCTTCCGGCACACCCAGGTCCATATTTCGGTCGTCCTCGATTGGCCGCCAAATACGATGTGTAGTGCGACTCGTGGGACGCGCGTGCAAGAGATTCAAAGTACGGCGAAGTAATGGAAGCTGGGGTTCGCCGCTTGAATAAATGGCACAATCCTTTGGAAAAAAGGCACCCCCCCACATCTCCGCAATACCACCATTCACGCTATCTCTACCCACCGCCGTTCGTGAATGGCTCATCAGGTGCTCGTAACTGCTGGCCAATCGGGCGACGCTGTCAAAGGGTCCGCAGCTTCCGATTTCCACAAATTTGCTGCATCGCTACCCTGATCCTTGTCAACCTAGCCCGATCTGGTATCCCACCATACCTTGTTCCAGGCCTTTTGGTTGGCTGTTATCTTTGAGAAGCCTAACTGAGAACAATTCTAACACACGTGCTGCGCGATACCAGAATCAGTGTTTCCGACCATACAACAACAAACAGAAGTGAAACGGGACGTGGCATTTTAGATAAGAATCCATTACATGTAGATGTTTCTGAGGCGATCCTGAATTATAAGGTGCATCCTCGGCACGATTGAGTCAAAACACCTGGAATAGGGTTCAAGCGAGTCGTGGACTTGTGACTTCACCTCAACGCAGAATACAACCGTATCTCACATGTCGGTTGAATCAACCATAGCGAACTTTTTCTGATTGCTCTCCAAACCAGTCTTCCGTCAGTCTTGCCTCTTCGCTTGACGCGTAGTTGATGATGGTGCTTTTCGTGGTTGTGTAAGCGTGATAGGCATCCACGCCATTTTCACTGCCTACGCCGCTTGAGCTGGTCGCTCCGCCCCAAGGGCTGCTCGGGTCGTTGCGGTGGTGCGTGTTTACCCAGACAATTCCTGCGTTGATGCCCTCCGACACTCGGAACGACTGGCTCACATCTTTTGTCCAGATGGCGGCTCCGAGTCCAAATTCGCTGTCATTAGCGAGGTCAACGGCCTCGGACTCGGACTCGAAGTCAACCACGACAATAACTGGGCCAAAGGCTTCCTCACGCCAGATTCGGCTTCGCGTGATGCTCTTGGAAGATGCAGAGACTAGCACTGTTGGTGGATAGTAAAATCCTTTTGAAAAGTCGGCCTCGTCAAACTTGGAGATACCAGTCAACCGCTGGCCTCCACACAGGGCTGTGGCAAACCCACTGGTAACAGAGTCATCAACAAGGCTTTCCAGGTTTTCCAACTGCCGTTCAGATATGAGAGGACCCATTGCTGTGTTAGGGTTGGCAGGCGAGCCCATGCGGCTGTGGATGCTGCGGCTTTTGTCGACTAGCCTTGATAGAAAGTCTGCCAAGATCTCCTTTTCGACGATGATTCGAGTTGCGGCAACACACGTCTGACCGCTCGCTACAAATGCCCCAAACACCACCCCATTTACTGCAGCACCAATATCTGCATCCTTGAAGATGACCACTGGTGCCTTTCCGCCAAGCTCAGCTGTAAAACGAGCCAGATTTCCTCCAACTACGGAGCCGATGGCGCGTCCGGCAGAGGTTCCACCTGTGATATCGACCTTTTTGACTAACTGATGATTTGTCAGAGCCTTTCCAGTCGCCGGACCTCCAGGGATCACATTGAAGACTCCATCTGGCAGCCCAGCCTTCTTCAAGATAGGGCCCAGTAAGAGACTGGTGAGCGGGGTCAGCTCGCTAGGCTTTAGAAGCACACAGTTACCTGCTGCCAAGGCGGGTGCAAGCTTTTTGACAGCAATCAAGAGAGGGTGGTTGAACGGTGTTATTTGGGTGACCACTCCAAGTGGAACTCTGTCAATCCAGTTATGCAACTTGCCAGTGGTTGGAAGAACCACTCTTTCTTCTGTTCGAAGCAGAGAGGCGTAATACTTGAACCATCTTGTCAGAGATGGAACCTGTGCTTTCATCTCTCGAACAGCACGCCCAGTTTGCTGAACTTCAAGTGAGATGAGATCATCCAGCTCGTTCACTAGCAAATCAGCAGCCTTTTCAAGGACATCTGCCCTGAACTGACGCGAAGCCCGTGACCATACACCTGATGTGAAAGTTTTCTGTGACTCCTCAATAGCAGAATTGACGTCATCATTCGAGCCAGTTTGACATCTGCCACGGCATTAGGGAAGGAAGTGCTGGTAAAGGCGATGCTCTCACTCTGCAATGAATTCTCCGGTGGCCGGGTTCTTGATGGTAAGGCTGATACAAGTGTCAGGATACGGGAACCTGTGGGCTTCAGTTACTTACATGTCTCCGTTTCCAGCCACGTTTTGACCTCCAACCCAGAGTTGATATGCCATGGTTGACGTGTACGCGCGAATTGATGCCAGCTGGGGGTGAGCGTTTGGTGAGGTAAGAGAAAAGAATAGGTGGAACCGGGCGATAGGCATGCAGCAGCGAAATCATTTTGTACCGGGCAGACGCGAGAAGAGGGGCTCGTGGACATGAGATAAGCAGCGGAGGGTGGGGTCTGTCTATTGGCTCGTATTTAGCTGCACTACCCCGCATGGTGTTTCGCCCTGGATATCCATCGCAGTGAGAAGACAAGGTGTTCTTTAAATCAAGAGCAAAAAATTCCAAATAGACAATTCAAAAATTTCCCATAGCTATCACAGCAAATGCGGCCGTGTTTCACATTTCTGACCGAGCCATCCTACCAGGATTCATAGACTCTGCAATTATTGGGGAGGGTTTCTCTCACCGTACTCGGTTATATGGCGGGAGATGAGAATTACCAACTCGTCCCAGAACCGGCAGGGCAACGTCTACTATTGGCAGCAAAAGACCAAAATATGCCTGTTGTCCTAGAAAGCGGATGGCCATTCTAATAGGCTTTGGCCTATCTCCTCGATGGCTATACGACCCTAGAGCACTCCATACCGATTCTCACTTCGTACGAAGTCGTATTGAGGGAAGTAAAACAAGCACCAAAGTCGTCTTGCCAATTATTCAATGCGATGATTTCAACTCGCAAATTGAAAGAGGATATTAAGATATTTGTTCTTTTGGTCAGGGCAATAAGATTTTCACGACCAACCCAATTGTATAACCTTAATTGTACGCCACCTCTGTGGCCTGGTTCCTGAATCACCCGGTTAAGCCTACAGCTTGTTTTTTAACTAGAAGTAAATAAACCATTCCGAGATAGACATGATGACGAAAGGTGGTCAAACTACATATCAGATTTTGGAAAGTGCCACGCGAGGCAATGCAGAGACCATAGGTTTGGGGACTGATTTGGGTTCCGTAGACTCTGGTAAGCTTACTAGCTTCGTTGTCTATCCCGAAAGTGTTTCGGGTCTTGATCCCATTTGAAACGGAAGAGGGATATGGAGTGAGTAGTCACAGGAAGTAAGATTTGGAGTGTGGGTGATGGTCTCGTGCAAGT
Source organism: Calonectria honghensis (assembly GCA_013403855.1). Lineage (NCBI taxonomy): Eukaryota > Fungi > Ascomycota > Sordariomycetes > Hypocreales > Nectriaceae > Calonectria > Calonectria honghensis. The sequence continues at coordinate 690,833 of VTGB01000029.1, forward strand.
ATAGCCAATTCAAGAAAGAATATAAAGAGCTAATAGCCAAAATCATGATGATGATATAACTTAACGCCATTGGACGAGGAATTGTTCAAACGCATTTGATGAGGGCGATCTGCCTTTGGTGTCGATTCATAGGCAGTTACCCTGCACCCATGACCCGTGCTTAGTCAGCGCCGATGTGAAGATCTGTCACGAGATCTCAGCTAGCGGACGCGACAGGCACGTCGCTTGAGTCAACAACAAAACAAGCCCATCGTCTTAAGCAAAAATCGTGGAAAGAGAGACAATGGAAGACGAGTTTGGTTCAGGTGATGAACTCTTCAACGATGTGGAGGAAGAAGACCTACTCCCACCTCCGCCTACGAAGCGTCATCGAGACACGGTTGGGAGGGAAGCATCACATCGCAAGAAGGCAAAACAAGCATCAACGGGCCAAAACGAGGACCAGCAGTCAAGTCTAGTCGTTGCACAGTCGATACTCGGAAAAGTATTCGGCTACACCTTGTTCCGCCACGAGCAAGAAGGTGCTATCCGCCAAGTGCTCAGTGGCCGCAATGCTCTCGTCATCTTCCCTACAGGTGCTGGCAAGTCGCTTTGCTACCAGGTAAATACTCCGTGCCTACCAAGTGTATTCGGACTTACAGGACCATGTTACAGATCCCCGCAGTTGCCTTTGAGCAGCTTGACAGAGAAACCAACCAGCGACAGCCGGGAGAATCTGGCATCACGATTGTAGTATCGCCTCTGATTGCGTTGATGAAAGACCAAGTAGACACCCTTAAGCGAAAGGGAATTTCCGCAGACTGCCTCGACTCCACGAAGACCTGGGAAGAAGTGCAACAAATTACCGACTCTTTGCGAAAGGGACAGCTACGACTACTGTACTGCGCGCCTGAGCGACTGAACAATGAAGGGTTTGTTGAGACCATCAAGAGTGTTAGAGGGGGCGTACGTTTGATCGGTATCGACGAAGCACATTGCATCTCCGAGGTGAGCTACTTCTGTCGTTGGTCCTATCTCATCTGACAAATGCGTTCAGTGGGGACACTCTTTTCGTCCCGATTACCTCAAAGGTCTGCACCTATATTCTCAAGGAACGCCTAGTAGACTGACTCTATTGAAGTGGCTAGGTTCGTCCAAGAAATAAAGGCGGAAAAGGTCATCTGCTTGACAGCCACGGCGACACCAGTGGTAGCTGATGACATTTGCAAAAACTTTGACATTCCAGAAGATGGCGTTTTCAGAACATCCCCATACCGTCCAAAGTATATCTACACCGAGATGCTCATATAAAACATTTGCTGATAATTGGACAGTCTCCGACTCGAGACAAAGGCTGTGCCGAACCAAGAAGACAAGGCCGAACTTCTGCTTGGCTTCCTCGCCAAAAACTCTGGTCCGACACTTGTTTATGTCACAACGCAAAAGGCAAGAGCGGATCGCCCTTGGAAGGACTATGACTAATTCATTCTTAGCAAGCCGAAAATCTGGCTGCAAAGCTCACCGCAAAAGGCCGTCCTTCGAGCTTTTTTCACGCCGGCATGTCGGTAGAAGACAAGAAGATGGTCCAGGCTGATTTCATGGCTTCGAAAAATTCAATTGTGAGGTCCACGTTGAACAAATGCTTGTGACAGTCCTGACAGAGTTAGGTTGTTGCTACGATCGCTTTTGGCATGGGGATTGACAAGTCAGGTATGACCGCCTGTCTAGAGCTATAGGACGAATTTTGACAAGATGAACAAGATATCCGCAACATTATTCACTGGGATCTGCCCAATACCATTGAGGAATATTGTCAGCAAGTCGGTCGCGCTGGTCGAGATGGTAAGGCAAGCCACTGTATACTATATCTCTGCCCGGACGACTTCCACATTAAAGAGAGTTTCGCCAGAGGGGACTTACCCTCTCTGAATTCCCTCCGCGGTCTCCTCAGAGATATCTTCAGCGACGAGGTCGTCCGGCTCTCAAAAGGCGACTCCTTCATGACGAGCCACTACCAACAATCCTCTGAATTCGATATACGCCAAAATCCGTTGGGCGTTATTTACGCATCTCTCGAGTTGAAGTTTAATCTCATTCGAGCAATTACACCTGAGTACAGCTCCTACAAGTTTGAATCAGTCTCGGGTGATCTGTCATTTCTCAAGATAAAGAGGACGCCAGAAGCAGACGCTATTCTCGCTAGCGCCACAAAAGCTAAAAAGTTTTATACCGTCGACCCCACTGCCATAGCTAAAGACACCGGTTTGCGTCGCAACGACCTCGTCCGGATCCTCAACGAGGCAAACGATACAGGAGCCATCAAACTCAAGGTCGGTGGTGTGATGGCAAAGTATAAGGTGCTGTCCAAACTTCCGCAGGGTAAATCCGAGATCGAGGCTTTGACAAAAAAGCTTCACGCTGATTTGAAGAAGCGCGAAGAACATGGTCTTAAGAAGATCCAGGAAGTCATCAAATTCATCACGGCACAAAAGTGCTTTGCCCGATCTATTGCAGAACATTTTGGAATGAGTCTGCCTGAGAATAAAAGTGCATGCGGGCACTGTACCTTTTGTATCGAGGGTGAGCCGATCAAGGTTCCACCCGCGTCGCCGATGCAACTGGACAAACAACAGATTGCAAAGATTTTGGCCGCAACTGACGTTCGAGATGACGCGCGTTTCCTCGCCAGGGTGGCGTTTGGAATCAGCAGCCCGAGGATCCAGAAGCTGAAGCTCAACAAGAGCCCTGTCTTCATGTCAATGGCGGATCAGAGCTTTGAGGTGAGTTCGCCATTGCAGAAATTACGTGTACTAATTTTTCTGCTAGTTGATTTTGAAGGAGTTTACTAAGCAATGTGGTGAGGAGTTTAAGTGATGTGGGGCAATACGGTTTCGTTCAATCCATCCGGAGATGGCGTGTAGTATATAGCCGAGATTGATTTACCAAAACGTCAGAAAATTGAGTGCTATTTCATCGCTCTTGTTTCACCTCATTTCCGCGCTTAGACTAATTGTTCAAATGGAATCATGCTGCGTCGACGGCTTTTATTGACACCATTTCATCACATACTTGGTAAAGGATACTTTACCCTCGGCAACATCATTCAACCGGTCAATGAAAGTATCCGGATCTCCATCAACAACTTGCACAGGCACTTGGTGAAACTTGGTACCAAGGTTATCTAGGGCCCACTGTACTCTTTCCTTCACCACAAAAGCATCCTCTGTCCTGCGCTTCACAACCACACCGTTTCCCAGCTTAACATCTTCGTTGTAAATAACAGCTGAAAAGGGTTTAGGGAGGCCATGCGGCCCACCAGCGGTGCAAACCAATGCGGCATTATCAGAACACGACGCTTCAATGTTATCGGCATTGGACCCAGTTGCGTCGATCGCAAGATCAAGAATCTGACCAGGCGCCAGTTCCTCGACAGCAGATTTGATGGTCTCTAACACATTCTCATCTCTGTACTCGAAACACACGGTGGCTCCCCGTTTCTCGAGGGTGGCATGGTGCCGACGAGACGCGGCCACGAGAATTGGCCAAACACCCGCCACCTGGGCAAACTGGATGGCTGCATGGCCAACAGCAGAAGAGCCTCCGCATATGAGAAGCGGAACTCGGTTTGATGAACACAGGCTTGGCTTAGAAGGCAGAAGCGAGAAGAGACAATCCGCAGCTGCAGCTGCAACAACAGGTAAAGTTGCTGCCACTTCAAGAGGTGCATCAGACCTTAAAGAGAAGCAACCTCGCTCTTCGGCGACCAAAACCTCTTGGTGAGCACCATAGATGCTTTGGTTTTGAAAAATTCCCGCTCTCGCAAGTAGACAGACCCGTGTACCGGTCCGGAACATGGCCTGCGGTCCACACGCCACAATGGTCCCGACAGCATCGTATCCAGTAACACGATCTCCTAACCCAAGATGAATAGCATGTTTCTTATCAGCAGGAATAATCCCACTGTATTGAACACGGATGAGGTACTGCTTAGGTGAGAGTGAGGATGGCAGGATGCTGGGTACCTCTCGAATGGATAGCGAACCATCTGATGAAACCCAAACAGTGGCTTGTCCCATTTTTGTCATTGCTGTCGAGAAAGGAGCTTGAGCCCTTCAAATAAATTATCCGAAGTATCACTTGGATTCCTTCATTTATGAGACAGCCATGTCAGACCGTGATCATTATAACTGTCGCCAATTTGAGAGCAGGATTTAAGGATGAGCCCCCCAGACCATGTATGAGATATTATGTTGAGTCGGGTCATTATCGTATGAGCAACACGGGGAATTACGGGATTGCTATCAGTTACGCGCCATGGGGCTGCCTGCTACTTTTTGTTTCCATTCGAAATTGAGAGTATGATTCCTAAGTCATATGCAGCGATGAAAACGATAAGACAATTGTAGAGCTGTGTCGTTGAGTGGTTTGTTGATGGGTCTGTCACCCCTTTCGATAGACATGTCAGTTGCGACATGTCTGTCCAAAGGATGCAAGCCGAATAGGGGCTGTATTTTCTGCTTCTTAATATATCAATGGTCTATATCACCAGTATAATCAATGATTGAACAATATGTCAGGCCCACTCATGAAAACTATGAACCCCCAGAACGTTTTTCCATGTTGTGCTCTGTTCTAAAGGGCAGACTGCTTCTACTTGGATGCAGTGAGAGCGCATTTTTGCATATGTTATAATATAAATGAGAGTCTATATAGTATATATGTCACTAATTCATTTGATGTCATAAGTGTGAGAAGGAACATAGCCCACCATCATTCTCTGATAATGACATCGCCGTCCATGTGACCGAAGTTAGCCCATATGCTGGGTAGACTGAAGTTTAGATATAATAAAGACCAGGCTATTAATATTCCATCTACCTGACCATCAGGATTACTTCTGCCACCTCAGAGGCATTAGAAATTAAACTGAGAAAAAAAGGTCGTACAGGACGAGTGGTTGTATGAATTAAAGTGGACCCTGTTCCTTTGAGAGAGCAGGCTGGGCTGGGCTGTTGGGCTGTGTTACCTCACCAGTTCTTTCTCTAAATTTCAACGTCTTATTTTCACATTACCTTCTATTTCATCACCACCATGAGCCATGCGGGGACCGTCGGCTAGTGCACGACGATGGCTACTCGCTAGCGACATCCATTTCAAGCATCATGATCTCGACCGGGTGCAGCAGACGGCGCAGTGGATCCTTGCAGAGGCGGAGCGAAACCGGGTCGGGCGGGTAGTGCTATGCGGCGACCTGCTGACGAGCAGGACGATGCAGCCCACGCATGTGCTGTCTGCGTGTTACCGATTCATCGGCGGGCTCACTGACGCTGTGTCGAGAGTCCACATCGTGCTCGGCAACCATGATCTCGCCTACCGTCGCGACTATCAGACCACGGCCCTTGACGCCCTCAACATCAGCCGCTTAGCTCCGTACGTGTCGCTCCATAGCAGCGTTTCCCATCATGAGTGGGACGGTCGGCGCATCTTGGTGCTTCCGTTTCGTGAGGAGCAGGACGAGCTGACGGAGGCTGTGGCTGCCTTGAGCCCCGCAGAAGCAAGCAACACGGTTGCCTTTGCCCATCTAGCAATCAACAAAGCAATCACACAGCGGTATGTGGTCGATGCCGGCACCGACAAGTCTCGCACGGGGAACTCTATCACGCACCGGGGCTTAACGGGGCCGGATCGGTTTGCTTCCCTCGCCCGGACCTTTACGGGACACTTTCATAGTCACCAGACCATCGCTCAAGAACCATCCAACCACAGGAAGGGCGGCTTACAGGGTAGCATCACATACCTGGGTTCGCCCTTGCAGCTGAGCTGGGCCGACCTCCATGACGAGCAGCGGGGCGTCGTCTTGTTCGACCCAGAAACGCTTGAGCATGAAATGCTCATCAACCCGCATGCCGTCGGCTATACAACGGTCGATTTGCAGCAAATCCTCGATCATGACGTCGACGAGGGTGCCGTGGCAGACAAGCATGTCATGCTTGTCGGCGAACTTACCCGTCTAAAGTATGTCGCGGCTCGCGACAAGCTTCTCTCGCTAGGTGTGCGAAGTGTGCGCGAGTGGGTCTCGGCGGGCTTTGTATTGCGCGCCGATAACCAGTTATTCGGTGGCCTCGGCGCATCGGTGCCAGCAAGTGATGCCGCCGTTCAGCCCTTGGAGAAGCCCATCAAGGAAAAGACAGATCCAAAAATAATGAGTGGGGTCGCTTCGGTTTCTGACTCTGGTACTGGACCTCAGGCTGCAAGACTCTATCTCGCTGTGGAAGCTCATGACTATGTCAAGTCGTTGGACCTAGAGGCGCATCTTCTCCTGCGGCAAGATGAGTTAGTGCGAGTTGGCCAGCGAATTATGCAACTCTCACATGAGACCTCAAACAAGGATGACGATACCAAGGTTAACCACAAAGACTTCCTTGACAAGTCATCTCGAGCTATTAGTGCAAGAACTCTTACCAGGCCGGCAGAGCCCTCGACCCACATTTTCGTTGCTGAACCACGCAGACTCAAAATCACCAACTTTCTTGGTGTGCAAGGCACCATCACTATTGACTTCCAACGAGAGCTCCCGCGCGGATTGACCTTCTTAATAGGCAATAATGGTTCCGGTAAGAGTACGCTCGTCGAGGCTATGGTTTGGTGCCAATTTGGACGCTGCATTCGCAATGGACTGGCTGTCAACGATGTTGTGAACGATCGCGTAGGCAACAACTGCTCCGTCACGTTAGAGTTCGCTAACGGGTACACTATCACGCGACATCGCAAGCATAAAACTCATCGCAACCGTGTCGTTATCTCTCTACATGACAAACCTCAGTCACAACTCGAGCACCCAGATCCGCGCACGACGCAAGCAGCTATCAACGAGCTACTTGGCACCGACTATGAGACATATGTCAGGACGGTCGTGTTGGGTCACGAGAGTGCAGCGAGCTTTCTGAACTCAAAGCCGACGCAACGACGTGATCTGATAGAGGCATCGCTGGGGCTGTCTATGCTGGATCAATGCGAGCAAATGTCAAAGTTACTGCTCAAGGACATTGACAACGATGTGCATGAGGTGGAAGGCAAGGCTGACAGCTTGCTCGGGACAATAGAGTACCTCGAACGACAACTCGCAGATTGGGAACAGACACGGAAGCAATTAGAACAGGAATCAGAGGAAGCCGTCACATCATTGGAGGCAGCTATTCAAGAATATGCTGTTGCCGGGTTACGAGTCGATGGACAAGGATTCTTCGGTAAGGCCTATGCAGAATTTGGACACAAATATGAACTGTCCGATGCAACCACTGCAGATTACGAGCAGCAGATCTCGGTTGGTAAGAATAGGCCACAAGACTTACTTGAATCGGCCCTGCCTACCAATTTACGCATTGGAATTTCCACTTTGCGAAATCAAATCGATATAGAGCAAAGAAATTTGCAACGCCTAGAAAACCATTATGATTGTGTGCAGAAACAAAAGCTTAGCAAACCAAGGTCATTAATAGGCCGACTATGGTGGCGCATAAGCCAAAGAATTGAGGTTATGGCTGTGACTCACTCTAAGGGTTTACACAAACTCCTACAAGCTGTAAATGCCTACATCCTCTTGGTCGCCAGCAGCTTCTTGCGCATATTTGGGATTTCAACAGACAGTTCGAGCAGCGCCCAAGTTGAAAACCAAAGGGCAGTCATCAGCCGTCTCCGCAAAGACGCTGAGAATAGCGCATTGCGGCTGCATGACTTGAAGGAAATTTAAGCAGACTCACTTCCCTGGAACAGCTCGCCCTCCATCGCGCTGCCGCCATCAAAGGGGGGTTTGTGCTGGCCCAAAAGTCATGCGAAACCCTACAGCAACAGGCTATGCTCAAACAACGCGACGTAGCCACATACACGCGATTGGTCGAAACCGAGCAGTCGCATCTGCACTCGCTACGCTTAGACCACGACGTGCTCGCCACTAAGAGTAAGGAGCTCGCTGCTGATCGGGAGCTCTTCGCCTTTTGGCACTCCGCTTTGGCGAAGCGTGCCAGTCGCACCTCCTCGCCACCCTCAGCCAGAACCGTGGCGAAAGCAACAACCAACTTTCGCGAGCATGTTCTCACGAAGTCGCTGTCAGAACTCAACACACTCCTTGCGCAGGCTCTTGCAGTTCTGTACGATGACACGGGCCACGCGCGCATCATGGCAAAGGAGATGCTGCATTCGCTGCTCGACCCCGAATCTGTAGACACGAAGTCCAACACATCCTTCTTCTTGGGATCAGTTCTCGATCACACTCTTGCTGTCCATTCCTCGTTTGCCTACGGCAAGAGGTCAGGTGGTGTGGGCTCATGTCACAGACAATGGTTGGCTGGATCGTGGTAATCACTCACAGCCGATTTTTGATTGAGCGACGCCTAGAGGAAGACAACAGCAAGGCCTTAGTTGTGAACGCAAGGATGGGACATACGGGTACGGAGCTTTTTGTGAACGAACGGAGGATTGGTCTTGAAGAAAAGCTTTGAAACGCCCGAGAAGGCTTTTCAATCAGGATTTGTCAACACAGGAAAGTGAAGTGGACCTCGCCTGCAATATGACTTAGGCTGGGCCTACAGGACTAGAATGGCCTCCTTCTCCCCTTGAAAACTTCTTACCCTAAACATGCTTGGGTATCCTTTGTGTTGTTTTTGTGTCTATCTCTCTTCATCGCACACAGGGTCTCTCCGCAAGCTTGCGCGTAGCTATCCTTGATAACAGTTACTTGAACTGATCAACCCTGAGTCTGGACGTCCGGAGTGAGAGAATGAATTGTGTGCCGGCCACCGTCACTGGAGCTAGCCCACACACATATACAATAGGGTCACCTAGCGATATATAAGTAAGAAGTAGGATGTCTTGCCGTTACTCTACAAATGCTACAGAGGAATGACGGGCGTCTGAAGCTCTTGTTGTCAAGCCCGGTAACCGCGATGAATCAGACGTATTAAACAACATATTTTGTAGTTCAATTGTCACACACCGTAGATAGCCTCAATAGCCTAGCCTGAACAACACGGTAACGGCAAGATCATACAGACCGGCCCCGGGCTGTGTGCAGCCCGATTTCACATACAAATACCGTTAACAACGGTAATCAACTTATCTGACCATTACAGATATGACTGGAGGCCGCCGCCGGCCATATCAAATGACGGTAGCCAAGACTGCCAAGCCGTGGATAGCTTCAACCTTAGATAGGAAGCCCCGGGCTACAGCTAGCAGCTGCAGCTATAAGAGGCCTAGCTAGATCCCTTCCATAGTGAGAAATTAAGAGCTACAAAATTCCATCAGATGCATAAGAGCCATAGCTATCTATTGATATCAATGGTAATTGGCGGACTGAAACCCTATTTTTGTGTTTCCCAACTCCCACAGTAGCACATTGCTACAAAAGGACGCGCAAGCTCGACGCATGACGAGAATATCATTCAGAATTCACTCATACCCATTGAATCTAATAAATCTAATCTTCATGAAATTTCTTTGAAAGCCGTCAACGTCTCATAGCCATCCTCCACCATTGTTCAATCGTCCACAGGGACCATTGCTTACAACCAGATGATCCATAGTCAAATCTGTCGACGTCCTAAACCAGTTTCCGTTATACTCGCCAGGAATACACCTGTCGCCGAGGCCTAATACGCATTCCGATGTAGCCAGGTTGTAAGCTGAATCCCAGCAAATATAGGTTTCAAAACATATCGCACAACAGTCATATGCACTGCCCACGCCCAGGATCAAGCTCGCATTGCGATTGAGATTAGACACATACGACATTGGGTAGCCACCGTTGCCCTTGTCAACCAGGTTTCGAGCACCACAGCCCTGGTAGTACGGCTTCGCGACTCCGGTCTCAACACCAACTGCGCCTTATGTTAGCCCAAATCCAACAACACCTAGCGCAAGTCTTACTCAAACTCGTAACCGTGCTGGTAGAAGTCTTTATTATCAAAGTTGAAGTGCTGAACTTGCTGGTGATTGTTATTGTGGTGCTTGCCTCTGGGTATACAGTTGTGGTCTCTTCATGAGTGACAGTAGCTGTTTTGACTGTGGTGGGGGTGGGCAGAGTGGTTGCAGATCCCTTGGCCGTGCTAGTGACTGTCTTGGTGGTGGTCTTGGTCACAATCTTATTACAATCAATACGCTGTGGGTATTGCTTCTCCTTCACCAGCTCCCTCTTGTTAATCGCGCCATCCCGGCCTTTGATCCTTGGTTTGTAGTTCCGGTCATCAGCGAGATATGTAAAGTCTGGTGGAGCAGGAACAGTCGAGGTCGCCGTCCTCGTTCCACTGTAAGTGTAACTATTTTTTGTGGCAATCTCAGGGATGGTCATGACGCTTGTCTTGGTACTCGTGGCTGGAGCGCCATCAGCGCAGGTCATAATGCATGGCAGAACTCTTACTCGTCTGAGTCACTATGGCAGTGTTGGTCTTAGTTCTGGCCTCGATAGTGATGGTAGTGGTAAGCGTTGACTGGATCGTACTGGTCACAGGCTCAGGCGTCACGGTGTTGCCGACGGTGCGGACAATCTTCTTGGTTATCGTTGTGGTCTGGGTGGATGTGTGCCGATTGACCTGGCACGATGAAGGACCCAACCTGGTGGTACATTTCGCACCAGAGGCAGCGAAGACCTCACTCCCAGCTACCAGGGTCAAAAACAGCAGTTTGTAGGACACCAGTGTATGTCTAGAATCGAAATGGATGGTATGAGCGAAGGATCTTATGGACGCGCTGGCCACTTATATAACTGGCTGCCTACTTCAATATCAAGTTGAGCTCGAATGTGAGCTACCGGCCGTCCCGTCCCGCCTCAGCCCTGATCTTTGCCCTGTCCAATAAATTAATATTTCACACGCACTAACCTGCTAGCATGGGCTGTGCTTGAGCTATTGAAACCTACTCTGCGAGTTTCAAGATTGCCATGTTGCGATTTTGAACTGCCGAGGGCTAATCTGTTAGCTCTTTTCAGCCTCCGCTGTGGCTGGCGCTAGCTGCCCACCCTCCAAGAGGCATTTTCCAGCCTCCTTTGTGTTGACAAAACAAGCCGCTTGCGAGCCTTACGTGTGGAGAAAGGAAGGGGGAAAAATCGATCACATCTTCCGTCAGACCGCGATGCCGCGTGACGCTGCAGAACAGGAAGAAGGGTATTTGGAACACGGAAAAGTGTTCTTCAGCGAATGTGAGCTTTGTCCACCAATGGGCTAAAGCGCCACATTGGGTCTGGGCCCGTTTAGTGATCTTAGCCTGCATTGCGTTGATCCACACTACGAAAAAAAAATGAGCCAGGCTATAGGGTCAGAAATACGTGGTGTCTGGATATTTGGGAGTACTTTTCAGGAGAACTCAGCCCCACCAGCTTTTTCTCTCATCAGGTTTGTCGTGGAAAATTCAGATTAAAATGAGAAGTGGGTTCAAATCATGCTAAAATTAAGATGAAATTTAAGTAAAGTGCCGGAGGTAATTGGGTAGTGGCATACGTTCCGCAATAATTATGGATAATAGGGCAAGTCTCGCAATCCTGATGTGCCTGGCTGCCTGTAAGCCCCTCCGATAATACGGGACCATTGATGGTCACCACCATCTCGAGCATTATTTACAGCGAAGCTACTATAAAAATCAAACTAAGCCTTGAGTATGGTGGTGCATAGATCGTTCGCAAAGGTCCCATCGGCGAGTAAAGCGCATTCGAAGAGGCCTAAAGTATCTTTGAAATAGCGGCATAAAAGTACACCTTGTAGCAAAACTATGAGCCTTTCTCGCTATGAAATTATCAAATTTGCAACCAACATGTCACAAAACAAATAAAAGAAGGTGAAATGTGGACTTTGCTAATGTTACGTGTATCGGCAAAGCCCGCATATCTTTTCAACTGCAAGCTTATCCACTTCAGGTTCCGCTCAACTATTCATCTGTCCAACCGTTGGTCCATCCGACACCAAAATCAATGCACCAAATTTCATGTAATTGCTTCCGAAGAGGGTAGTTTGGCGTCATGACCTAATGTTTAGCATGCAAAAAAACAATAGGATACAGACTACTATTTCACGGGGCAAATATTGACTCTCTGAAGGGAATTGATGGATTCTGAGTGAAAAGGCCGCAAGCACACTATATACCAGTATCTTCAATTGACATCTTGTAGGTTTTGAGCATCGGAGTCTTTTATAAAATCTAACTACAAGCAACTATCTTATCACAGGTTTATAGTACCAATCCAATGGTCAAGAAGTTCTTCTCCGTAGCCACCTTGTCCTTAAGAGCAATTAATTCATCAACATCCCAATTTGCCCACATATAGCGGCCATGAAGAAAGTTACTCTCGGACCCAGCTAGCCAGACCGCAAAATCCGCCGGCAGGTTGATATCGTCCCACTGCATAGCATCTTTCGGCCAGTTTTGCGCCACACCAGGCGTGTAAAGTGACCCCGGATGGAATGAGAAAACTCGTACGTCATCCCCAGGGCTTTCTGCTGCAAAGGCTTGCATTATCTGCACTGCTGCAGCCTTACTTGCCCCGTAGCCCATTCGGTAGCCAAAAAACTGGACAGCAGCCGAGGAAATGTTGATGACCGTCTTGCAGCCGCCTGCAGGCTTTGGCGTGCTATCCGAGAGGTACGCACTCACGAGATTGAAGGTCGCGACCGTATTGAGATCGAAGGCATCTTGGACCTCCTTGGTGTTCAGATTCTTGCCTTCAACGCGGCGATGAGCAATTGCTGCGTTCAGTATGACAACATCAACAGAACCCAAGCCCCTCAAGATATTGACTACATCCTCATATTCGGTAATTGATGTTGAGAAAGTTAATATTTTTGTGTCGGGGTATGCAGATTCCAATTCGACTTTCGCCCTGTTTTGCTCCTCCTGTGAGCGGGACACGATGGCAATTCGCGCCACACCGGCTCTGGCAAAAGCTTTGGAGATACTGAAACCCACGCCAGTAGAGCCTCCTGTAACCAAGATCGTCTTGCCTCTGCCATTGAAGGCGTGATTCTTGGAAATGCGCTCGTACGTTTCGGTGCGGTACGTTGTCACTGGGCGTGGGATGTTTTGCATAAAAGACATGGTAGGTAGCCTTTGGTGATGGGTTCTAGGGGCTGGGGTACCGGATATATCACATTGACGGCTGCGGCAAAAGTGAAGTGACACTCCGCTAATGCGTAGTGCAATGGTGGCCTATATCCCGTTTGACAGGATATGTGGAATTTGAGTTTTGAGTTTGATCTTTTGTCTCAATAGAAACCTGAAAAGAGTGCTCGGAAGTTCTTGGAAGTGCATGATGAAGTGAAGACAGGGAATTTGGATTTTAAATACGTTTGGGTTTGCTTCGGATGCGGTTTTTGTCATTTTGATGCTTGGAACTCTGTGGCGGCGGAGATCCTCGGTCTAGATGGCGGACAGTCGGGCAGTTGGGCAGTTGAGCAATCGGGCAGTCGGGCAGTCGGACAGTCGGACAGTCGGACGGGACAGCTTTCACGCAAGTGTCGCGGAGGGTCAGAACGTCTGTGCGGGGTAAAGGTGAGTCAAAAAAAGCCACTACTTTAGTGGGTGAAGGTCCCTCCATTGGACGGGTTTACTTCGGAAGGCCAGCAACAGACCTGCTGGAAGGCGATGGGATGACTCTGGGGAATGGCACACAAAACAGCTGCATCACTCAGCATGGAAAAGTCGTCGCCGATAGCGTTCTTCTTGACCATCGATGTTTATTTACTTCTAGTTAATAAAACAACCTGTAGGCTCAACCGGGTGATCCAGGAACTAGGCCACAGAAGTGATATGCAAATGGGATCGATGTTTACAAAAGATGGAAACTGGACTTGCTCAAGAAGTAGGGGGATGGCGCGCGCGTTCTTTTCTTGATGTTGTCATCTTCCTCATGCCGACTGTTAGTGTAATCTCCAGCCATGGTAGATTCAATTTCATTCAGTACAAGTTACCAGACTTGATGATCTCGGATCACATTTTTCCTTGGTCAAGAATCCCTTCCTCTACAACTTCAATCTTAACCTTCATTCCCCACGGTTCCTCATCCCCTATCCAGTTCTTCTTCTTTCCAACCTTTTCCACTTCATAAACGAGTTCCGCAATAGTATCCTTGATTCTTGCTTTATCATACTTTGCTTTTTGTGAAGCAATAGTAAGAAGCAAACCTTCTTTATCCTTTTCTTTTCCCAAGGTCCATGACCATTGGGCTGAGAACACGACTTTAGGATACGAATTGTGGATCCTTCCGCCTGGGTACAATCTCGTCATCAAATACCCGACCCTGCCAATATATGAGGCCCACCAAACCTCCTCAGGAGTGATGAGGTTTCGAAGTTGGTTGCGGAATTCAGTCTCTCTGGGTGGTAGTTCTCCCCTGTACCTCTGTTCTAGCATTAAAGCTAACCGAGCTCTGTCTCGATGTGAGACACCGTGAATTGTTGACATGAGACCGACGCTTGTAGAGTAGAGTGCTGTGGTGGAAGCTGTTTCCTTAGACATGAACCTGTGCAAGTACATGGAATTCGCAAACGCATCAATGATGTGGAGCCCAAACTGTTCGGGGAACCGTTTAGTTGTTGACGGGCTTGGAATTGAACTTTTCAGAAGGCGCTGAAGTTCCGGTCTAGAATCCGGCGCGAAGTAGCTTGTGGCTACTTCCAGAGGATATTGTTGTCGGACTGACTCGGGAAGTTTTTTGAATAGAAATCCTTCTCTTACACCTCCCTGGCAGAACTGCGCCTCTTGAATCCCATGAGGGATCGCCTCTGCTAGCACATTGATGAGGAATGCCACTGCTGGAACCTGTGACCTTCTCCGATCTGACACTCGAAACACAGTTTTGGCCGCCTTGGCTATGTCTTCAATGGTCTTGGTATCCTGAAACTGCTCTCTCTTGGCGGTGTATCCATTGATAATGGAGATGGGGTACCGATTCTCACCTGACTGATTCAGGTACAGCAACAAATAACCCCAGCCTCGGAAACCTCCCCCAGAGAGATAGATACGGAATCCATCTTCACGCTCGGCTGTCTCAACCATTTCTCTCGGGACCTGCAGGTGATTGAAAGCGTTTGTAAAATTTTCAATCATCTCCGTCCTGAAAGTCTTCACTGCCGCTTCTTTGTCATGCTTATTCTTGCCGCGCTGCAAATCGGATAGCTTCTTCGTTAGGGCAGCAGCACCATAGGGGAAGCTGAAGCTTCCATGTGGACTGATTCGGATCTCACCGCCCCGACTGATCATCCACGATATCTGGGTGCTGCCTCCTCCCAAGTCCATGACAAGCCCTGACATATTTGAGAAGCTACTAGCAACTCCAAGTGCTCCAATTTGACCTTCTTCTTCCTTGGATAGCAATTCAACAGCGAGACCGGTCCTTTCCTTAATCATCCTCATAACCAAAGTGGAGTTCAAGGCGGCACGGGTCGCTTCAGTAGCGACAACGTGAATATTCTTTTTTTCCACCCCAATATCCATACACGTGACTATAAATCTGTTCAAAACGTTGCAGACAGACTCAATGACGCGGTCTGGAATCGGTATGTGTTTTCCTGAATCAGGATCGAATTGAGCGTCATAGAGTGAAATCGAGGACCGATATACCAGGACTGTAGGGAGAATACGAGCCAGCGGTGCCGAAACATCTGATATGGAAAGTCGGATACCATTACTGGCAAACCATTAAAAGAGTACGGGGAACGCTTGGTATAATGCTCACCTTCCCATATCTACAACTCCAACAAGCCTCCCCCCATGACCTAGCCATGGGGGAAGCACGCCTCCCAGCGGTTGAGGCAAATGATACTTGTCAGACACTAAGCTCGGGCAAGGTTCCTGAGTAGTTCCTTCATTCTCAAGTGTGCAAGCATCGGTCAGATCCTCAAAATCAGAAAATTCCATTTTTGATTAGTGTACTTTTGCGTTAGAAGGGTCTTAGTATAATTCTGATGTGAAGAAAGAACACTATTTCAGCAATACCAGAGGCTAACGAGGTGTCCATTCAAATAATTCTTCTATTTGACTTACAGACACGAACTGCTAAATTGGTAATCATGGGGCTGTGAAGCACTGTGGGTCATTCACATGTCACATGGAAATGCGCATGTCCTTCAGCAGAGGTAATTGGCTGTTTTCAATGGCGCCAAGAAGCGACATTTTGCCGCCAATTGCATTTATGACATGGACTTACGTCACCTTCGGGCAACTTGACAACGCATCTATGTTGTGAAGGGTCGCTAGCCCAGCCTCAACAATACATCTGAAGGTGACATGGCGTTGCGCCATGATCCAACATCGATTTCACTGTGGCGCTCAACTAACTCCGCAATGTATGGTAGCATTGATGATAGGCACTTATACAAAGTGGCGCACCCAGACCGTTCTATTGAATGGGTTGGGACCCATTCCATATGCATCTGGTATAGCAATTACTACCCCAAAATGCCGGAATCGTATGAAATGACACTATTGCAGCCAGATCGTTTCATCAAAAGTCCCTGGAGATCCCTCGCTCACTCATACTCTATCGTATTCGAGAGGAAAAGACGCTTCAAGTCCTCAAATATCATCGAGATTGGAGAGACCTCGGTAAACGGCTCGGCGGACTTAAGAAATGACTTGCATCAATGCATGAGACACGTGGACAGGCATTTGGCTACTTTTTTCTTTGTAGCCCTGAGAAGACCCACACCCTGTGCATAATCATAATTATCAAGAACAGATTTGTGCATGTAATAAGACGAAAGGAGTAAATTGGATCAAGAGTGGTAGGATTGAGGATTGCGGGGAAGTGGTATTTTTGTCTTGCTTCCTGTGATCGACTATGATGTAATCTGTAAACTGGAAGAATTTTATCAAAGGTATGAGGGGCACAGAACTTGACAGTACATCAGGATTAATATTTTATTACTTCCAAACTTCGTTAGAGAAATAGCAACACAATCCAAACTAGAACAACGTTTATTGCAGACGCCCTCGCTGACAATATTGCTCCACTCTCAATTATAACGTCTGGTTCGTACGCACTCGGCTCGGTAGAATTTGTAGTCCCATTCCAACAGTAATCTGCGAAACAGTTCAAACAATCTTTTGGTGTGTTCGTTTTGGTGCGAACAAAGCTTCGAAATAAAATGGCACATCCTAGACAAGTTACCCAGTTGGAATCCTCCGTGCCGTTACCCATAGTCGCGACATTGTAACCATTGCGGATGATTTGGTCTCTCTCAGAATCGCTGTATTCCAGATCAAATGTGGTAAAATTGGAATGATAGGAATAGGGAGCGTTGGGGAGGTACACGATCAGCGGACTTGAAGACTCGTTGGTATCGCAACCAAAAAATGTTGGCCGTTTATTTAGTCCCAGGTTGACAAAAGAGTTCTGGTCGGGTACTTTGGGAAATTCATTTTGGTTATCTGCGAATCGCTTCCTGGACCGATTGTACGTTGCAACAAGTGAGGTACCATTTGGCCATCTTGTCGGAGTGTCTGCCGAGCCATCGACTGCGAGAATCACGTCCAATTGGCGATCGGACAATGTGAGGGGATGAAAAGGAATGTTTTGTAGATCCTCACCACCATCAACCAGTGTGATGACGCGGCTATCAGCGTTCAAATTCCTGTCAGAATTATACTTGTAGAATGGGTTCGGCCAAATGGCAGTGTCTCGGTTCTCTTCGCCAATATCCAGCAGAGTCTCATTAAGGGCCTTCGTGAGGAAGTCAGGTATGCCAGAAGCTCTACCTAGTTGGAGAAACGCTTGATTGAAGAGGGAGGATGATGTTCCCATGATGAAACCAGCGTTGTCTACACCGGCGACGCAGCGTCCACCTGGTTCAATTGCGCCACTGCTAAAATTCGACCCAATATACTTGAGCGGAGCGAAACTACCAGGACTCGGATCGTAGGAACCCATTTCCCAAGGGTTAAACTCATAAACTGAGACGTTTTCGGGCAAACGAAGATCTCCTGGGGGTCTTTCTAAAGCGATAATGATGGGTAAAGGTGTTTTCGCATTTGTGAATTGGTCATCTTCTGCGATGGAAGAAAATGTGTACGCTGAAATCACAGTCAATAAGGATTTTTTGGTGAAGTACTCAACTTACCTGGCCCTCCATCCGTCTCATTAACAAGCTGGTAAGATAGAGCCCTGCCCCAGTAATCCGTAATAGACTTGTTGAAGCCAGCTTTCACTTTGTCGCCAACATCCTCATCCAGCTGGCGGTAGTAATGAGTTACAGACAGCGATTCCGGCCCTTGCCTCTGTAAGCAAACGATAAAATTTCTCTCGGGCTTTCATTTTACTTGCCTTCCAAAATTGAATCATCAAACTCCCAGAGGCGACCGAGATCTCCGGTACCAGAGAAGATGATAGACTCAACCGTGGTAAAATTCTGCAATGATAGACTCCCAACCACCCAACTGCCGCCGGAAAGACCGCTAAGATACGTTGTAGCCTGTAGAATACCGCCGACATGTCCTTTACCCGTCGAGCCCCGCGTGCGGTTGTCGAATGCTGCAAGCGCGCCGGCACCATTCATGAGAGCTCTGTACCCTCCTCCAGAAATAGCAATACCTATTTTTGGCAAGATTACATTATCAGCAACAAGATTGTCAATGTAAGTTTCAGTATCAAAATCACTAATGTCAGTTCTACCAAGAAATCCTTTGAGCGGTTGGATGGTATTGTTTGCGCGAAGCTTGGCCCATTTCTGTTCGTTGGATGACAAGCTGGTGGCGTTGCGGATGCTTGGTTTTGCCGTGGGGCATGACACCTGTGCTGGAGCATAACCCTTGGGCGCATTTGCTTCAGCTCTCGGTGCTATTGTCTCTAATCCCCAAGGCGTAGAGCACACTAAAAAAATAAGCTACTGGCTAAGTAAAAATACGACAAAACTCTGCCAAACGTACCCATGGCATAGATCAACAGCGTTCTCAGCATTGGATTGTGGGTTACAATTGGCAAGTGGCCAGTAAGTAGAATGCAAATTGGGTTATGAAGCACAAATTGAGTGGAGCTGTCTGCCGGTGAACATGCAAAGGTCTTATATCTAACCCAATCTCCCAAGATTCAATCAAGCCTCATAATTGGCCTGACGTTTTCTCTGTGGTTAAAATTTGCCATCCCCTGTACTAGCGAGTGCACCATGCATCTCGCATTGGACAAAATCATTGGTGTCAATTTATTGATCTCGTACTACTACCCTCCGGTGTGGAGTTAAGATTATGTAATTCCACATCAAAATACCTCGATCGGGGGGGCTCGCTCTTTGGAGATGCAATTAGACAACACAGAAGCGAATTGGTAATGAAGACTTACTGAACATGAAGACCACCACGGTTTGCTTTCCAGCACCTTTGATGATTTGGACTTCAAACCCCTCAGCGGCACAAGATTGGTGGAACTCATTCGGCCTGACCAAGCAAACTTTCCATGAGAATGTAACCCTTACATTTGAATCGTAGCCGATGATTCGATAGCTCACAGAACCCTCGATCTGTCCGCCAAAATGCTGCACCTGACACCGCCACAGGCCACTTTCTCCCGCGGGAATCTGACTCGGAGGCTGGGGCTCGAGAGGATCTACCCATTTACCATGGTCCAGACGGACATCATCTGGCAGTAGCTCAAGCTCCTCATTAGTGTGGTTCAGTACCACTACGACAAGTTCCTTGGCAGCCATTCAGTTAGATATGAAACGTCTTCAGAATAGGTCTTGTTAATGAGTAATGGATTGGATTAGAGAATTCAGACTATGAAATGGCAGATGGAGCATATGTACTTCGCCGCCATCCCTCCCTCGATATGTTCCATTTATGGGGCAGAAGCCGGCAAGGTTTGCATATCACCTGGTTCGTAAACGGTTGATACCCCCCAATTAATTTTAAGCTTCCATGACAGAAAGGCGGGCAAAAAAATCATATCAGCCGCGTTGGGGGAGGTAGTCGTGCTGTCAAGATGTTACCACATTGAAGCCACTGTTTTCGCATGAAGCCACTGTTTTCGCGTCAAGGCATTGCTGTCGCATGGAGATGTTATCGCGTGAAGCCACTGTTGTCGCGTTACGTAATTGTCATGTGAAAGCGCCACATCTCACCAGACAGCATACATTTGCTTGCCACGAGAATAGAAATGAAAACTGACCATCCAATTGAGTGAGCGTTTGCAATTCCCCAGTCAGTTGCATGTGAATGATGTAACGATTGGTCGTTATATGGACCCGCTCAACAACGTATTGGAGCACCAATGCGGTGGGAGAGATACCACTAGCCAGATGGCTTGTGACTTGAACACAGCCAGCTGAATCTGCAGTATGAACTGACTGCGCCAACCTGATTTGTTCGCAAACACGAGTTTTTGAATCACTGTCGGTTCCCCGGTGGGTTCTCATGTGATAGAGAAGTCTCATCTCGTTATTTGACGGGCTACACAATGATTTCGCAGCCATTTGGATGATTGATTATAGCCTACCCCATCTAGGCTCATAGTGGGACGTCAACGTAATTTCTAGCATAGTCAATCCATGCGCCTGAGATGTGGGATCTCATCAGCCAGTCGGATGTACATCCAGTTCTGCCATAGAAATGAAAGATAAATTTGGCATTGTTTCCGTCCATTTAGTCCTATATCCTGCAGCAAGACACAAACATGGATGTTGATAACAAGAAATGCCAGAGCCATTTTTCACCTCACGGTGGACGATCCTCTGAACACTCGCACCATGAAGATGAACAATTTTCCTTGTCAAACAATGACATAGGGCTTGGAGATCTTCATCAACTAGAAAAAGCGCAACCTGACATCCGGCGGTCATCCCGAGCCTTCCAGTACGCCGATCATACGACGAGAGTCGTGAAAGGCCATCACGAGGGCAAACTCGCGGCTACAGCATGCAACTTTGAACAACCTCGAAGCATGTCTCCAGCCGCAAAGGCCCACATCAAATGCTACCGAGAGCCTCATATTCCCAAAGGACGCAGCCAAGCTGAGAGTGCTGCGGAGAAGGCCGTAGGCACAGCTGCAGCGGCAATATTCCGGATCCGGAATGATTCTGGGTCGTGGTTTGGAGAGAAGGGGCTCAAAGTCGCCACTGCTGCAGTGGTTTCGGCGTCTATCGACTTTCTTTTTGCTGTTGACAAAAAGAAGCACCCCTTTGCACATATCGCGGTCTCCGTGATACAAGGGGCCGTGATGGACTACATATTAAACGATGACGAAGATGATAGCGATCAGCCAAGCATTGGTGCAGAGCATTCATTTTGAACAATTCATGTATATACAGCTCTAGTGTTTTGTGGTATCCGGCATTATGATTTGGAATGAATGAATTTCAAGTGTCCGCATGTTTCAATTTCCCGCGACTCTTTCACCTGACTATCTAACTTCACAACACCACATTTCTACGAACATCTTCCACGATTCGAAGGTAGGGTGGCTATTCACTCTTGCCTAGTTTTCTATGTGTGACAGACATGTCAGAATTCAATCGAGGCAAGAGGGATTACTACCAAGATTGCTTCAGCTATCTGATACCCCTGTGGTTGCATGCATAATCTAGAGCATGATCTTGAAGAATTGAGTTTACTGTTATAGTTAGTGGTCTTTTGGGTGGTATTCGGTTGTGGCACAAGAATGGTTTGAGATATCTTCAGAAGCATTGATAAAATGTGGCTGGCCATTGCTGCGATGTAACGCTCTGAGATCGGCTTCGGTCCAGAACGTGGTACGCGAATGTGCTACACACGATGCTACGCCATGGACGCGTCATCATGAATAGTTCCTCGCATCAGATTTGATGTTTCTGTAATGGCTTTCAATGCACCAACATGTGATTGTATTGAGATGCAAACACTGCACTGCATGCAATGAATCTGGTATCCTACAGTATGGCCTTGTTTCACTTTTTACTGTGTCGGAAAAATTAGTCTTTTTTGAGGTCATGCATTTGTTTATTCTCAATGTCCCCTTGGGTCAAGACAATGGACATTGCCATCACTGCCGACGCGCGCAAGAAACCACTTGCAAACATGACACAGTGGGAAGAATACTGTCGAAATCGACTCTCAGACATGGAAAATTGCAACACGGCATCACCAGGGACATTTCAGCATTTGCATATTCTTCACATATACAAGTTGCATGGAGACTGAAGATACGGCACTTCCTCTGATTGACAAGCCAGTTTATATTCACGTAGTGACATGTGCGGTACAAATTCTGTAATGAAACTACAGTTGATTCGGCTATGATCTGCCTAAAATATGTTATGCTC
Source organism: Calonectria honghensis (assembly GCA_013403855.1). Taxonomy (NCBI): domain Eukaryota; kingdom Fungi; phylum Ascomycota; class Sordariomycetes; order Hypocreales; family Nectriaceae; genus Calonectria; species Calonectria honghensis. The sequence goes on from VTGB01000029.1 coordinate 713,077, forward strand.
GAGAATTTCTTTGTGGGGACTTCATGTGTTTCAATCTGAAAATACGCTGTCCACAGGTAGAGCCACCCCTCCAACCAAATCGCCCACAAAAATTTCGCATTGTCCCATAATCAATGCTAAGCTGAGAATCAATCAAAATGGCTTCGGCATAGCGCTTCCTTATCTAGCTATTGGTCGGTTGGATGTTGGTTCCGTTTTCAATGTCTTGAGAATGATGAAACTGGTCCGGTTTCGTTCGAGGCCTGAAGGGTGAGTTTAGCAATACTTTTTATGCAGACTGGAATAACATGAATGCAACTCACTTCTTAAGTTTCTCTGCCTGGTGCTTGATATCCTGGACTGTGTCCTTGATATGTACGTAGGTTTGCCACACGTAGACACCCTGAACACTGGTCAGCGGGCGGCGGCACTTTTAGAGGGAGCTATAACAAGGGATACTGACCAAGATACCACTTGTCAAATGAAGGAATGAAGCAATGAAGGAAAATGCGATGACTGTTCTCCACTGAGGGCATCCTGCTCTGCCAATGTCAACATGTCCAATTGGTCCTACATGCCAATAGCGGCCCCAGTAGTAGCCCCAGTAGTCGTAATACCAACGAGAAGAGCAGGTCCCCGAGGTCGTTTTCTAGTTACAAGTGGTGAGCCTGACAACGTTATTCGTGGGAGCGGTGGTCATACAGTTTCTAGGAGGCAGAAAGCCACCAACCACATGATGAATAAAATAAAGTCGAAAGGGAACGCGAGGAAGAGAGCAGCAAAAGGTGGGCAAAAGCAGATTGTGTACATGACTGAAATTCCTGCTACAACCATGGTGTAGACAATGCGGTCATCCGCATGGGCCTCAGCGATGCTAAGGCAATAGCAGAAGTGCCCAAGAATGCCGAGAACAATAAGGGCAGAAGCAAACTCTGTGAGGCGCAGAAGCACTGAGATTACCTTGTGTGCCGTCCCGGACATTGTGACAATGGTATTCAAAGCTATTTTTTAGGAGTATGACTGGGTGGATTAGGATAGCAGACAAAGAAATTCCACTGCGGCTTGAACCAAAGGCGACTTCGCATAATATAACAAGTTTGAAGGTATCCAATATGCACATATGCATTAGGTGTCATGTGGTCATGGGCTAATGGTTACTTCCGATCACGCCTTCAAACCGTAGCTCGAAGATAAAATGATATCTCTTTCCTCACCTGCCAGCGCATTGACCTCCGGGAAATTCAGCTCATACAACCGTTACATGTGGCTAAAATAAGGTTGCATTCGGCTCTAGGTGGGTTGCAAAAGCTCGAGAGGGTTACGTCTGAGAATGCAATTGGACTTTTCTGCATTTTGATGGCGTTCGGATGCATGAATTTCATGACCTGGCACGCTCAAGGTTTTGACGCTAGGGGCGTATGCCAGTCGCCCAGGACAGAAATAGAGATAGTGGTGGGCCCTTGAAACCCAACTGGGATTGCCAACCAATCATCTCATGCAGATAGCACTAAGACCTTTTCTGTCCTATTTACTTATCAACCAGTAAGCCACAAATATTTTACATGAAAAGCTATCAACAAACCCCACACAAGGGTGACAAGATGGCAAGCGTCATAGCATAACTTTATATTTTTCCCATGTGATCCCGCGGTTGGTTGATTTACGTGAATATCCTGATCCGGTATTCCGAGAACCCGAGAAATCCTTTCACGGCACACCCTGTCTTTTCGTAACAATTTGCACTGTCCATATATCTCACATAGTAATACCAAATCGTATCAACATAAATCAGCGTCAAAATTCTTGCATGCCAATGCGCCAGATTGCTGCACCGGTAACTCAAGGACCGAAATCCTGCCAGGTTTTATTGTAAATCGATACCTCTAGAAGCAACACAACGTTGTACTCTATCATGAGTTGCTCAATGTCTGGTGCGCTGCCTGGAACTGGCTTGGCAAACCCCCAGAGTGGTGTCCTGTCAAAGCTAGGACTTTTTGACCAAACCTTGGACCCATCCAGTCCGTATTTCGACTTTGACAGGTGGTCTCGCACACTTGTGAATTTGAGAAACGAACTGCGCCTCCCGACGCCGCCACGCTCAGGGTTCGTCTTCAAAGACCTGGCTGTGCGCGGCACAGGACCCGTCTTTGAGCAACAAAGCACCGTGTGGTCATTTTTGACAAAGCCATTCGATATTCGATCATTGCTTCAGCCCAAATCATCTCGAGTTATTCTTCAGGGTCTTGATGGAGTATTACAGAAGGGTGAGCTCCTTCTCGTCCTTGGGCGCCCCGGAAGTGGCTGCACAACTTTCTTAAAGACAATTACCGGGGAAATGCGTGGCCTGGAGATAGACCAAGCCTCTGTACTGCATTACACAGGTGAGTGTGGGCGGCAAATTGATGTCTATTGCGTACGTATTAATCAGTATAGGCATCGACCAAGGAACCATGATCAAGCAGTTTAATGGAGAACTTGTCTATAATCAGGAAATAGATGAACATCTTCCATACCTAACGGTTGTACAAACTCTAGAGTTCGCTGCTGCGATGCGCACGCCACGAGCACGGCTTCCTCAAATATCTAGAAAAGATCGAATACAGCATATTGTAGAAGTCATGCTGACAGTATTTGGGCTTTCTCAATCCTGTAACACAATTGTGGGTAATGATTATGTGCGAGGCGTGTCTGGAGGTGAGAGAAAAAGGGTCTCCATCGCTGAAACCGCACTTTCCGAAGCTGCTATATCCGCCTGGGACAACTCTACACGCGGCCTGGATGCTGAGTCCGCACTACATTTTGTGCACTGCTTGCGCAAGCTCTCTGACTGTGAGACATACCACATGGTCGTCTATGTATTAGAAGCTAAACAGTTGTGACATAGTGACCCAATCCTCAAACGCCGCGGCGATATACCAATCATCACAGGCTATAATTGATCTGTTTGATAAGGTTCTCGTGTTGTATGAAGGTCGACAAGTCTTCTTTGGGCCTGTGCTCTCCGCCTCGAAGTACTTTGAACAAATGGGCTGGCATCATACTGAGAGACAAACAACAGGAGACTTTTTAGCTGCTGTGACAAATCCCAGGCAGAGAACGGCAAGACCGGGATTCGAAAATCTCGTGCCAAAAACACCCCAGGAATTCCAGTATTGCTGGCATGCTTCTTCAGAGTATGCCTCTTTGTGTGCAGAGATCGAACAATATCAGAACAATCATTATCCGCACAGGAACACGATTCAGAGAGAATTCGAGTTATCCCGCGGAAGGATCAAGGCGAAGGGTATGCTCGCCAGGGCCTCACAGACCATCTCGTTTCCAATGCAGACTGCGCTGTGTATGAAGAGGTCGTATCAGCAGCTGTGGAACGATAGAACATCGGTTCTTACGGCCCTGATTGGAGAAGTCTTCATTGCGTTGGTAGTTGGGTCAATCTTCTACGGCACTCCAAACACCACCGATGCTTTCTTTTCCTACGGATCAGTTCTATTTTTTGCAGTGCTCTTTAACGTTCTTATGTCCATCACAGACACTCACAACTTGTACAGGGGGCGCGCTGTCGTTCTCAGGCAGGCATCTTATGCTTTTTATCGGCCGTCGGCCGATGCCCTTGCCACTTCTGTTGTCGATATCCCGGTGAAATTCATCATCGGCGCGTTTTTCAATGTGATTTTGTATTTTCTTTCCGGACTTGCGACGACAGCCTCTCAATTCTTCACTTTCTTCCTTTTCGTATTTGTCACAACACTGGCCATGTCAATGATATTTCGCACAATCGCTGCTGCGACAACGACACTAGCTCAAGCTATGGCAATCTCCGGCTTTCTCGTTCTTGCATTTACCACCTACACTGGCTTTGTTCTACCAGGTCCTTATATGCATCCTTGGTTCAAATGGATTACAAATATTAATCCGTTATCATATGCCTTCGAATCCTTACTTGTCAATCAAGCTCACGGCACCAACTATCTCTGCTCCAATCCAGTCCCTCCCTATCAAAACCTCAGCAACGAGACTTTCATCTGCCCTGTTCCTGGAGCGGTGGCTGGTGAGAGCTACGTGAGTGGGGACGCCTGGTTTGAGACGAGCTACAACTATAGCTATTCTCACATATGGCGTAATCTGGGTATCCTGTTGGGGTTTTGGGCATTTTTCATGGTGGCATATCTGCTCGTATCTGATCTGAATACCGGTGTATCTTCTAGACCAAATAATCTGGTTTTCCTACGTGGTAACATACCCAGTTCATTAGCACACGTTGACGCAAAACACAAACGCACAGCAGACATTGAACAGCAGCAGACAAAGTGGAGTGGTCCATTTGAAGCGGACGCTATTGAAACAGCGTCTGTGCACACCTATGAAGAGTTCTTTTCGTGGCAGAATGTGTTTCTGGATGTGACTATCAAAGGTCAGTCGAGAAGGCTGCTTGATAATGCTTCTGGTTGGGTGCAACGGGGCACACTCACCGCTCTTATGGGCGTTTCAGGTGCTGGAAAAACAACGCTTTTGAACACATTGGCCCAACGCATACCCTCGAGCGCCGTCAAAGGCGAGTTCTACATTGGAGGAAATCCTCTTTCCTCCACATTTAAGAACAGTATTGGCTATGTCCAGCAACAGGATGTGCATCTTGAAACGTCCACCGTGCGCGAGGCTTTGACAGTGTCGGCAATTTTGAGGCAATCTCCTAGTATATCAAGATGCGAAAGGGTCGCGTATGCGGGGGAAGTTATAAAGATGCTGGGAATGGAGGAGTTTGCGGATGCCATTATCGGTCTTCCAGGCAGAGGACTCAACGTTGAACAGCGCAAACGGCTGAGCATTGGCGTCGAGCTCGTTGGCAAACCCGCCCTACTCCTGTTTCTCGATGAGCCAACTTCTGGCCTCGATAACCAATCTGCTGAGGCAATTCTGACTTTACTGCGTAAATTGGCAGACGGTGGTTTGGGCATCCTGTGCACAATACATCAGCCAAGCGCTATGTTGTTTCAGCAGTTTGATCGGCTCTTATTGATGGCAAATGGGGGAAGACTGGCTTATTTTGGGGACATTGGGGAAAATTCCGAAACAGTTCTCGAATACTTTGGCAAGAGAGCGCCCAGGACTTGTGCCACTACGGAGAACCCTGCGGAGTATTTGCTCAAGGTTATCGGAAACAAAAATAGCAAGAATTACGACTGGAATCGTTTCTGGGGCGAGGCTGCGGAAGCTAGTAAAGTAGCAACGAGGCTACAGGGTATGATGGACCATTTGCCTGAACAACTAACTGGAGGCAGAAACGAATTGGCTCAAGATAAAAAGCATAGTGTGTATGCTGTTGACCTGTTCGCGCAGATACCAATCATCTGCCTTCGTGTCTTTCAGCAATATTGGAGATCGCCAACATACATTGCCAGCAAGTTCATGCTGGGGGTTGCAGGCTGTTTTTTTATTGGCTTCTCCTTTTTCAACCCCGGACAATCCATTATAGGTGTCCAAAACGCCGTATTTTCGGTTTGTATGGTCTGCGCAATGTTTAGCAGTTTGGTCCAACAGGTAAGGGTTGACGGCTTTGCAATGAGCAAAGGATCATATGATGGTAGCTAAGGTTAACGGGTACAGGTCATGCCAAACTTTATCCTACAAAGGGAGCTTTACGAGCATCGAGAGCAGCACTCAAATATGTACTCATGGGCTGTTCTCCTCTTTGCCAATATTCTTGCTGAAATACCATACCACATGGTCCTGGGTGTCGCTACATTTGCCATTTTCAACTACACGGTTTTTGGCATTCGGTCATCCGAAGATCAGATACTTGTTTTACTCTTTTTCATCTATTTCTACATCCTTGCCGGAACCTTTGCACATATGGTGGTTGCACCTTTGCCTGACGCAACGACCGCTGGCAGAGTGACGACAATTCTGTTCTCAATGATGATATTATTTGCTGGCGTATTTCAGACCCCGGTGGCCCTGCCAGGTTTTTGGATTTTCATGTACCGTGTCTCACCAATGACATATCTCATTGGCGGTGTGGCTACCTCAGGACTCTCTGGGAACGCCATTGTTTGTTCACAGCTCGAGCTGGCCGTCTTCCAGCCCCCCTCTGGTGAAAGCTGTGGAGAATATCTGCAGCCATATATTGACCAAGGTGCTCAGGGAAGATTGCTCAACCCGGATGCCACGTATGACTGCTCTTATTGCCCTATGGAATTCACGGATCAAGTTTTAGCCAGATCTGACATGTACTACAATAACAGGTGGATGAATTGGGCACTCGGCTTTCCCTACATAATTTTCAACATGATCTCTGTCTTTGGGTTATACTACTTGTTTCGATTGAAAATTAATAAATGAAAAAGTCCAAGGCCAGGGGATACGAATTGATGGAGCTTTACTATGGATTATATAAGCCTAGCAAGTGTTTATTACATTTCAATTGATAAGATAACCGTTACAAGCATTCGAATCTCAGCGAGTGCCAGGTTTCAAACCGCCAAATAAACCTTCAGCCCTCCTAGCTTATAATACGAACTGCTACAGAATCATTTAGCAAATCTTACGCTGGCGCAGGGGTGCTTTCGGCAAATATGTGTCCCCCTGTTCTTATACCTCCGTTCTCCACCATAGGATGATGTTTGACGCCAGCATGGAAAGGCTCCTTCTCTGCCGTGACATGGCACTGCAGCCCCCACCAGTAGGACCTTACACAGGCTGAGAAAAATTTTTATTCTATCTCTAAGTACTTTAATATGACATCTGAGCATGCCTTACATCCACTTTACTACATCATATATGTTGCATAAAAGCCGAGAAGCAAATGCGCCAAAGGAGCAGGTAGGAATTCTTCTATCTAAGCAAAGAACTGACCAAGGGAAGGGAATGAATACGACAGAGTTGAAAGACTTCTGTGATATGTGCAAATTCTGAGGCTCACCAGGCCCCCGATGTTGATTTGTAGACGAAGCAAGTTTTCAATGCCCGCGTTGATGACCAAGGCATTCTACTATTTCTGTATTGTGAGACAATAGACGCGTCGAGGGCGCTTCTACTTCTCAACCTATAAATCGGACGTCTGTAATTCTAGCGGCCATATCTATTTGGCATTTCTGACATCTCTATCAACCTCATGGGTCTTCGCCATCCACCCAAACAACAATATTATCCGGTGGGTTGTCTATTGTCTTGAAGAAATATCTCACCTCCTCGTCATTGTAACGAAGGCTGAAATGCGTCAAGACAAACATTGTTCTTGGCCACTTCCGAATTACCTTTTCTAAATCGGCCCATATTGTATGCTTGGTTTTATCGGCTTGCGCCCTGTGTTCTTCATGGAGAAAGCTGCATTCTGTGATGACGACTGGAATACCGTTTCTCAGCCATTCCGGCTCCGCAGCCAGTGTTTGAGCTGTCGTATCTCCCAAAAACGCAAACGCGGGTGTAGAGTGTTGGTTCGTGATCTGGGCGCCAGACAGACGAAGTTCTTTGAGTTCGGGCCCAGCGAGAGAAGTGTACTCAGGTTTCAGACGATTGGATATGATACTGAAGACATAGCCGAGGCACGGCACAGTGTGGTCGCAATTAAATGCGGTTGCAGTCATGTCCTTGATCCTCTTTAGAGGAATGACATCACCATGGTGGACAGGGTGTGTGAAGTGCGTCTTGCGCCATTCACCGTTCGAGTCCAATTGCGAAGGATGATCGGCTTGAATTAGTCCTCCGAGATTCAGGATCACCTTGGCCCTAATGAAGTCATCAATCACCTTGGTCATTTCCGCTGGACACACAATATCGGGCGGATCATCGCGTTTGACAAAGGCTGGTGTAAGAAGCGTGTGGTCGCTATGGCCATGGGTGAGAAAGATGTGCTTTGGCCGTGAATTATTGATGCAAAGCCCGGCATCCAGCAAGAGATTAAGCTGCGGAATAACAAATGACGTATGCCAAGCGGCGCGGGATTTGCCAGTCAGGACATAATGAGAGAAGGGCTTTGGAAAGCGCCATTCCAGGACCTCCGATCTCTTCGATTGAGGAAGCGGTGTTGCAAATGCCGGTTTCGCCATTCTCAAGTATCAAGTAGTTGCAGTTGAGCCTCGACCAACCTTTCCTCCTTGCCTTTGATCGGCCTTCATTATGATATTCACCACTTGTATCCTGGTCCATCAGGATTTTCCATGTCATGTCCGCTCTGGGTTAGGCTGAATGCTAATGACTCATTCCAGCGCCGCTTATACATGTGGCGCAGCATTTAGAGTCAGCCACAATGCAGGTCGATACATAACCACTGTTGATGATGAATCAGGTTTGGTTTCTTTTTTGGTGTCCAATGTTACGTCTGAGAATATGTCTTTTTTGTAAATAGTTCATTATTTTAATATCATAAATTCGGCGGTTTAACGCGCCCGTATAGCAATACCACTACCGGTTAATCGGTTTGATCTTGACCACTCATCACACCTGAATTCTCTTATCAAGATGCAAAAGTGGGACATGTCACCTGACTTTTAAAATGGCTCCCGGGTAGGTTGGTCCGGCCACAAGCCCTCAGCACCATGGACAAGGCACTTGAGCAGAGTGGATAATCTACTCAGCAGACACACGCAACTGTATTGACAGGTTCTGCTCGGTCAAGATGAGCAACTGCCTTGCTGTTACGACTTCATCTCAATAAGGTGACTGATCTAAACTCAATATATTTCAGGCATTTGTAAAAATGGTCTTGGCCAACGAAATTCGGATACTTCACTTGCGCCCACACAAGGGGGATGATAGTTCTTTACTTGAGGGCTATCTTGCCGTCGCATCGCTTGAGACTAACCCTGAGTATGAAGCCGTCTCCTATGTCTGGGGAAGTACCGATACCCTCTTCACCATTGATATCTCGGGCACCAAAATTGGAGTGACCCAGAATTTGTATCAGCTCTTACTACGATTACGGTTGGCAGACAAATCCCGAGCGCTATGGATTGACCAACTTTGTATAAACCAATGGGACACAAAAGAAAAAGCTGAGCAAGTTCGTCTTATGCGTCAAATCTACTCCAAATGCCAAAAATGTCAAATATGGATGGGAGATTTCAGTGAGGGAATAACCCAGGCTGATGGCGAGCAAGCTGTGGAGATTCTCGAGTATATGGCTGCCGTGTTTGATGCAGGAGGTAAAGAAGAGGACATTCGTGTGCCATCCTCGCTTGGATCCGCTGAAGCCTTCGCGGGGCCTCTCAGGGCATTAGAGTCTCTAGGAATGCATACCACACCCTGGTGGTCGAGAATGTGGACGGTTCAGGAAGCTGTTCTTCCACCGCAGCAGACTATACTGTGGGGATCAACAACCTTTGCATGGAAGACTCTAACAAATGCCACAAAAACCTGGGTTGGGGATATGCCGAACCTACTATCCGAGCGCTTTGAGGCTGTGGAAACTCTGGGTGATTTCATGGCAACAGCAATCTGGGTTGACCTCGCCAGGGAAGCTGATGACCCCCCTCAAGATGTCATTACACGCTATCGCATGCGCAGAGCTACGGATCCTCGCGACAAGGTTTTTGCTCTCCTCGGATTGTTTCCGGACGGGACATTACCAACTGTTGAAGAATGCGACTATGATACTCCTGCAAAAGATGTTTTTTGCGATCTGACTCTCAGCCTTATGGTATACGACGAGAGCCTTGTCCCTCTTATCATGGATCCTCGGCTAGAGGTTGAACTTGCGACCCCCGGAATACCTCGTTGGGCACTTGATACGGGATACCTATCTGAACATGGCACCGACTGGATTCACTTGCACGCCTGGGACCAATACGAAGCGCATGGTGGGAGGGGTCTTGATATTGAACAAATACTGGAGACACGGAAGCGCTCGAAGCATACTTTGGAACTGAAGGGTGTGTTTCTTGACACAATTGCATGCGTCGGCGAGGTATGGCTGTGCCCAAGACCGCCCGAATCCGATTTCCATAAGGACCAATGTGAGCTTATTCGGGAATGGAAACTCGTTGCTGAAGATTACATCAAAAAGATTACACCGGAACCAACATCGTTTTACCAGCCAGGAATGTCATTCCGTGAAGCATTCGGGAGATTAATGCTCGGTGATATTCTGAGAGATGACGAGCATCTAGTCGAAGGCCCGGTCGACGAGGAGGACGTGGAGGAGATCTATAAATATATTGAGACAGGCGAGGAGTCTTGGATTCACTCAACTATCGGGGGTATGATGAAGAACCAGCGGCTGTTCATTACTCGCGCTGGGTTTATGGGCATAGGTCATATGGAAACGCAGGCAGGAGAAGAAGTCTGGGCTTTCCATGGTGGAAATTTTCCCTTCACTTTACATCGCAGGGAGGGTGGTTGTGATGACGAGTATAATTTTGGTGGAGTTTGCTATGTTCAGGGAGTGATGTCTGGCGAGTCCTTTGAACGAGGCGAGGAGGAGCGGACAATAACAATCTTTTGAAGGATTATCCGAAATATTAGCATTTCGGAGGCTAACTGATAGTGTTATCTATCTGTTGCTACGCACAAGTCGAAAGGTTAGGAATGTTTCTTGAACGTGCTTCACTAGTGCCGTCGAGTATAAATATTTTGATGACAGCAGGAAAATAGCATCTATAAAAGAAGCCAAATATTCATACGTCAGACTTGGTAACGTTAGCGCCTTGAAAGCACGTTACCAGAATGGTAACGTTAAAGTCCCTAACTACCCTAGTACAGGGCCTCTCTCGCGGTTCCAATCACCGAAAAAGGTAAACAATCACTTAAATAATGTCTACATGTTAGTAAATTTGTCTTGGGTCGTAACGCTGATCGGATTGAGGTCTTTTATTACTTTCGCTAGATCTCTTCTAGGGTCATCCCTTGTACTGATTGGAGCCACGCATCCTCAGACGATGCCTGGAATTTGTGTGATGGGATGCATTTTGGCTAGGTAAGGCAGCATAGCATTCAAACATGATGAAACCAATGATTACCCGGGATCCATGTATCCCTTACTCAATAGGCCTGGATATGGTATATCTTGTACTGCCTTTAGCTGATGGAGAGAAAGAGTTGAACATATAAGGTTAAGATATTATCAACTATCATACTGAAGATGCCAGAACATTCAAGAACACAACTGGAGACATCTCCGAGATTATGTATCGATCATGGTGGTGGTCGTGTGGGAAATCGGAATCGGCAAAGGGTTAAAGAGTCATGAGTGTCGCTAGCAACAGTTACCGCACGCTCTGCATCTTTCTTGCCGTGACATTAGTTGGGGAATTTTCAGTTCCGTATCGATTGATACAGGCGTCCAAGGAGTTCTTGACAGAATCCGTCGAATAACACCAAAAGTAAGAACTCACCACTTGGCTACTTCCTACTAGGGTACTGGCTTTAGTTAATATAGATGGAAAATAGAGCCTTTTAGATTGGAAAAACTGTCAAACTTGTACCCAAAATAAGTGTGATTATGAAATCGATGGCGAAAGTTGAAGAATTCCGCCCAATTGTCTCTGTGCCACGTCTTTCACAGCCAAAGACATTTCAAGTTTGCCACTAGTTGAGAGCCTGGAAGTGTTGCTGTCTCCATTCTCTTAATAAGCAGCCACCATAATTCGAGATGTGCACATTGGTTTCTCATCTAGTACAATTGGTGCTCCGAACTTCATTGTCCATTCGGTGGGGGGCATGCTGTTGAATGGGGTGAAAGAAGCCGTTCTCTGTGAAGACCTGGGTCGCAGCGATGTGGGTTTACAATAAACCACGACCAGTTGAATCATGCACTTTGCAGCGGTCCAACCATTGTCAATAAGGGCGCATACAGTACTTTATGGTGGTTCACCTTTCTACCTCGATCCTACCACCTTTGTTCATTTGTTAGGGGATTTGAAGACCACAAAGCTCGGGACAAGCCCAGGCTGGATAAAGAGACGAGGGTACAATAGCTTCATTCCAAAGCTACTCATTGATCTCTCAAACCTGTGGCTGCTTGTCTCTGGCTTTATGAGACTGGACTTCCAAAACTAACGGAGTTGGTCAACATGTCGAGCGGAATGGATATTGTATGAGTTGCCCTAACGATTGGAAACCAAATATTAACTGTTCGGGCTGGCTGCTTTGCCTTGGGAAATCTGTTTCGCCTGTCTACGTTAGGGGTTGCCAAGCTGTGTCAATAAAGTCCCGAGTCTTACATGAACTGGATGAGCTTTTGGGATTCAGCTATGGAGCCCATCTTTTCCTTTTGATTCATTCGTAGATTCTGGCCCAGGACAGACTGGCCCTGATGGAGCCATGGGCGATTCCATTTGCAGTTTCTAGCTTTCCCAATGCTCTCGTCTACTTCTGGAGGGATGCGGATGTTTCTTCAAATCACTTTCCAAAACTGTTCTCTTCCTACTTTGGAAATGGTTACCATATCTAGACGCAAAGTGACCTTCAAGAATTGTTGAAAGAGCACAATTCATTAGGGTATACAAAGTAATTTACCTATTTTACTATTTAAGAGGTTGCATTGTTATTTTACATCCTTTTACGCCAGTAGATTATTCGACTGCGAATACCCAACCCAAGGAAAGCTGTTGCTATTGGGGTGAGTTGCCAGTAGTGATTTAAGACCCACATTACGACTGTGTAATCCCAGGCTGGCCATGTACCACCTGATGTTTGTGTAAAGAAGACCCATTCGTCTGCACCGGGCCTATCATCCATCATGATGCGGTGTAGAGGACCAAAGCCCAACCCAAGTTGTGGATATCCCCGTACCAATCCATTACTATCCAATAGTGTATGATATTTGTCCCACATGGCTGTGAGAAACCACTGCCCACTTGCATAATGAACGGTGATCAAAGGGAGGAGCCAATTTTTATTCCAGTGTATAAGATTGTCTGTGAGCACAATCAGCCACGGATGGCCCGGCATTGAACCTATAATGTTATTGCTTAGTGCTCCGCGACCACCATCTGTAGTAAATGCTGGAAAGCAGACCAAAGGATCAAGACTTTCTGTGCAAGGCTGTATGCAAATTAGTTTGTGATTGATAATAAATAATAGGAACCAAGTTATTACGTTATCTAAGTCCAGGTATATACCACCAAAATGGCGCAAGATGAAATATTTCATCACGTCTATTCGTTGAATAGGATGTATGTATTGATCATACGTTGGTAAAATCCAAGGATAGTTGTCTTTGAGAAATTGACGTGACGAACGGGTTGTCCAAAGCTAACACAAAATTAGTATTGACGTAAATCATAAATTTAGTAGATGAATAAAGAATCAATAAAAATGGTCGCACCTTGAATTCCCATTCTGGATTCAAATCCATGCATGGTTTCCTCGTCTCATTCCATCCAGCAGGTACCAGGTCCTCGGTCGGATCATCCCAATTGTGGAAAACCTGATGTATGATCTTGGGTATGACTTTTGGTTCTTGTAGACCGGAGCAATTGTAATCAAGTATCTCCTTTTGAGTGATACTTGGTCCCAAGTGAGGCCGAAAGACTCCAAACAAATTTGCAAACGGTATGAGTACCGTAACAAGATATAGTATAACTCCCACCATCAAAATATCAGGAAGAATCGCCACCATGTACTTGCGCGGACGCATTTTTTGCAATTGGATTGCACCCGGAGCAAATTACCACCATAAACTGAAAGATTGCAGAATGCACAATATCAGGTGCTAACGATACTTGTAAATAACAGGTGTATGATGGATTGCTTCACCCACCCGATAATTTAAAGATCAATAAATAAACTGGGGAGGAAGAAAAGGTAAATCGAAGGACTACCAAATGAACGGGGCACAACATCTGACAGTATGGATAAGAATATTTCAATGAGCAGATGCTTTAAGTGAATATTGTGGACACTTTCAAAAAGAAAAGAAAAGCAAGAATATTCCCCTTGCGGATTTATTGCCTTTTCAGTACCATAGTACCTGTCATTGGCTTGATTCGGGTGCGTTTATGAGCATCCTTCGCAAGTGGGACAAAAACTGAACGTCAGAGGTCTAGGGACATTCGGGTACATTGACCGCACAAGCGGCTGACGGGGTTATCGCGACCCCAGGAGTAAGGCTTCCTCAGCCAGGATCCACATCACCCCGATATGGGTGTGATTTCCGGCTAGCTAGACTCCCCTAGTAGTACGGACACCCCTTTAAATAGCCCCTCAACGTGAGGTCAGGTAGATCAACAAGTCAACCTTTGTCATGCAACCTTGCGCGTACGTTACGGGTCTCACAAAAACCAATCTTAACGAACCCTTGCTAGCCTGTGGGGCATATCTCGCTAGCGCAGGCACAGCAGTCTTATCCGTAAGGTCCTGAAGGATCATGCCAAGGAACGGGAATGGCGCGGCGGTGTGACGTGTTGACTCAAACGAATTCGGAATGCATCGTAAGTCTTGATCTCCTTGCTAGATCGGTCAAATTTTATCGTCCAAACAAGGATCAGGTGGGAATTCATCAAATAGATCACATAGTATAGAGGTCAATTGCTTATTAAAGTCTCCTGAACAGGAGTTATGAAGACCCATAGAGTGGCAGTGTGAGATGACATCTAAGGGAGGGCAGGAGATCAGAAGTAATGTGCGTGCTGTCCAGTCTCTCAGTGTCAGAGAACAGCCAACCAATAATACTATAGAGTCTCTCCACGAGCAGTTACTAGCTAATGATGTAGCACTTCATATGAATACATGATACAACCTGAAATGAATTTGTCAAAAAAGCCGAGACCACAAGCTTTATGCGCAACCATCATCTGCTACGCCCAACAACCTGCCCATCCTGACGATGACTTTAACCAATGCAATAGATCAATTCTTCGGTGCACTTTGTCCAATTTAGTATATGTCAAAAGTAGCTTTCTCACACTTTTCAATTGCCCTTTTCAAAATACATAAAATATCTCCTGTTGGTAACATCAAATTCAACTATTAATAACTCGTACAAAAAAGCAAAGAAAAAGGTAGAAAAGAAACAAATATGCCAAAATGGTCTCGCGCAATTATTCCAGAGAACTCAGTATAGCATAACGGATATCGGATACATCAACCATTCTTCTCCCTCTGCTATAGAACTCCCTCATATCCTGATGC
Organism: Calonectria honghensis; assembly: GCA_013403855.1. Taxonomy (NCBI): domain Eukaryota; kingdom Fungi; phylum Ascomycota; class Sordariomycetes; order Hypocreales; family Nectriaceae; genus Calonectria; species Calonectria honghensis. The sequence continues at coordinate 728,122 of VTGB01000029.1, forward strand.
GAGGGCCATGGATAATATCGAGCAGCGGGATTTTGTCGACCAGCCGGTAGCTGTCCCGACAAATGAATATCTCTCAAGACTCTATCAACGAGGACACGGCCTTCTTCAAACAATACCGTAGCCGCCCTTGTGGCTGTAGTTGTCGGAGGCATCACTATTCTTGTCTGTTGGAGAATGCTGCCGGCGTCGATCTTCGCCGCGAGTTTGTGAATAGTCACCCCAAACAAGGGTTCTGAGGGCATCAACGCATGAAACGTTGGGAAGGGGCCTCGGTGATGTGGTAATAGAGAGGGATGGACATTGACTCCACCAAGTGGGCAGCATCTCAATGTCTTCTCTTTGAAAATTTGATCGAAATGAAAAGATAGGATGAGTTCGACTCCAGCTTGTTGCATAGCCTCTCTGACGCTAGCACCGTTGACATCCTCAATGTGGTGAAAAGGAATGTTGAGCTTTTCGCATAACTCTGCAAGTGCTATATTTGGTGATTCCCTATCAGACATAAAGGGTCGGAAGAAGCCCGAGAACCATCGAATAATGTCTGGAAGGCAGAAATTGACAAAGAGGTAAGGGATTATCCACATGCCGGATCTTGAGAGATGAGCATTCAGCTGTCCCATAAAACCGCCAACTTGTGCTCGATGGGTGTCAGAAACACCTACGTACGCAATTTCGTCAGCATGGTCTAAAATAAGCTGCCGAACAGCGACTGCGTTCGGTAGACCGTCGGCAGTAAAAAGTGCGATTTTCATGTTGTTTGATTTAAGAGAACAATAGATATTGAAAACCGTGTCTAACCAACAAGACACTTTATCATATAACATGTGTCGTTAATCTGCCAATTAGAATTGGCCAAAAACATTGTATTTGCCCTGCATCATTTCCCGAGTAAATGGACCAAAAAGGAAGATTACCCGGCCAAGCTAGGACACAAAAGTGCGGAATTCTCCACTCTTTGCCATCAGCCATGACCTGCAGGGTTGGCACAGGTGAAAGGAGAAAGGGAAAGAAGCTTAAACCGTATTCTGTTTATGCAGTGGAGCCAAATTCCTCAGCACACGTGCAAATGTCCCATTTTGACTCTCAGCCCCAATCAAGAAGGATTCAGTCTGATCAGATTTCACCTTATGCTAGCATCGCATTCCTCTGATCTATACCTATAGCCAAGGCAATCTAACTACAAGCTACAGGGGGACCCTCAAGGAATAGACAATTGATTCTCCACTATGTCGTCAATCACTGCCATCTCGGTCCTTTCAACGTGGACACATTCTGAAAGATTTCTCCGAAATCAGAGGCAGAAACATCACTTGGCAGGAGTTGCTGTCTTTTATGAGGATGTATCTCCGAAGACTCATCTATCCGAATCCCTCCGAAAGAGGAATACCCGCCTGGCGTGACCGAACCAATAACCTCAACCCAGAGAGGTCAAGTGATGAGATATTTCTATTGCAAAAATCGTCCGATTGGTCCACGGTGGTTCCTGACTAAGATTTCACTTCGTATTCGGATGGATTCTAAAGGGGTCCTCCAAAGGTGCTGTGGAAAATAACCAACTTAAGCGGCCCATGAAGTCTCACAAGTTTACACCATCGATCAGACCAGCCTGTTCTCTCCATTGGCGTTTGTCAATATCAATACCAAGCCGGCTGTCATTACCATCACGATTACTCTATTACTATGACTAACATGGACTCGAGGTCCATATCCGCCATTGCACCTTCCAATGCGGCTCTGTTTCTCTTTCAATGGTGCTCGCGGAGATGTGGGGGACTGGCTATGATAGCTACGTTCATCCTTAGCTATAGGGTAATCACGAGCGAGGTCAATTCTCACAACTCTGGTTCACCGCCGCAAAAAGGCAACACTGAAATTTGGACTACCATCTTTGCCTATTATTGCCTGGCAGCTCATCTGTTGGTGACTGGATTTTACATTCGACTCAACTACGCAACCATTAATGTCACAAAAAGACTGAAAACAAAGAACAGACAAACCGAAAATAGCCATGGAATAACCAAAGAGTCGGGCTCTGAAAAAAAAAACACAAAAGCATTCGAGGTTGACAGACTTACTCACCTTATCATCATTCCCAATTATAAAGAGGAATTTTCTGTGTTACGCGAAACACTCGACGTCCTTGCTTCTCACATGAGTGCCCATCTGAATTACGAGGTATGATATCCCTCTCCACACAAATGGTCTCAAGCAAAGAGTGCAATGATAATAACCTTTCACATAGATATGCCTCGCTATGGAGCAGCGCGAAGAAATTGCCAAAGCTAAAGCTAATCAACTCGTTCAAGAATATGCAACGAAATTTCGTTCAATATTTTACACTATTCATCCGTCGGATATTCCTGGGGAATCTGCAGGGAAAGGTAGCAATATCGCATGGGCTGCCAGAGAAGTGAGTAGTTGCTACCTTGGCACAATGAGAAAAGATGTCATTGTCACTGGCATAGATGGTGTGTTTTCAAACCTCAGCTCCTTTATAAGTAAGCTTTCGTTTTGACTGATTTCAACTTTAGCCGATAGTCATTTATCAAACCAGTACTTTTTATCACTCACAGAACTTCATCTATCTCATCCTGATACTGCCCCTACCACTCTTTATGCAGCACCGATATTATTTGACCGCAATCCTCACCAGGTCCCAATCTTGACACGGGTAGCTGACATACTGTGGGGGGCCACCGGGATTTCCGGACTGTACTCAGGATCGACAATCGCGCCTCCAACCTCAGTGTATTCGCTGCCACTTGTTCTCCTTGACCGAGTTGGTGGTTGGGACTGCGACTGTGAAGCTATTGGCGAAGACTTACATATGTTCATCAAGTGCTTCTTCGCACTAAACGGCCATCTCAACGTCCAAACCATCTTAAGCCCTGTCAGCCAAACAAATGTCAGTGGGAACGGGACTTTTTTTGACGGAATTAGGGCCCGCTACAAGCAAGGACTTCGACATATGTGGGGTGCCCTTGATTGTGGTTATTATCTGAGGAAGTCATTACAATTGTGGAGGGAACGACGAAATCTGGAGTGCACATTCCAGCCAATCCATTTTGAAAAGCCTTTACAAGACAGCAGTACCGCAACTCGTCGCACAGACCCTCTGGAGCATGTCCTTGAGGACGGAATCTTTCATGATGTAACCAAGGACTGCTTAAAGGCGCCAAATTGGAAGCGTGTCGTATTTTTGGGACATCGGATGGCTGAACTTCATTTCATGCCAGTTCAAGTGGCTATGGTAGTTGCTTTGAATGTGTTTCTCTGGATCAGCCAAGGCAATATCCCACCTCATCCAGCTTTTATTTTCAGAATTTGCTCTGTCCTCGGAGCTATTAGCGGTGCCCAGCTCCCATTTTACTTGTGCATCTATGAGTGGTACCACACGGTTGCAGCAGGTAACCACGATAAGGAGATGCTCAACGCTGGACTGGCTGATAGAATACATGTTTCCTATCGCAACTGGAGAAATTTGGGGGATTACTTTGTTGGTCCTGTTGTTGTGCTGCTCTCCGGTGTTATTCCGTCCTTTCATGCTCAAATATCTCACTTCTGGACGTTGGACCTAACTTACTCTGTTAGTAGAAAGACTACAGTGCAAAGAGCTGACAAGAGCTCTTAGAGATGCTTAGTATAGTAGTAAAGAATTTAAGTTAAGTTAAGAATATATAACCTTTACATAATACAAAATTTTAGTTTTGCGTGCATTTCTTAGTATTACTTATAATCGGATTTACTTTTTCTTTAAATATTTGCTTGTTACCTTTAACCTAACGTACATGATAAGCGAGCGACGCAAACAAGCGAGCGACGCATTTCAATTTTCAGCTTAGATTAAGATTTTTAAAAATCCCTTAAAAATCCACGCTAGGCCTAAAATGGCTGATATTTTAATATATAGCTATTTAGAAATCAATGTATATATAGGATTTTTCGAGATTTTTCTAGATTTTTATATAGCTAAAAGTTAAGTATTTATAAATTCATACTGTATAAATAGCTATTTAAATATATAGAAAAATATTTAGAAAATAAAAGCTTTAAACTTTCTTATTATAGGCTTTTTAAATAGCCTATATTAAACTTTTTAAGTTATAGCTATTAAAAATGTAGATTTTAGATTTTGAAAATTATGTGTTTTTTGGTGCACAGTATATTGCGTCGCTTGCTTGTCTGCGTCGCTCGCTTATCATGTACGTTATACAAAGCTTATTTTAATTTGCTTAATGTTTCCTGTAAGGGTTTTGTGCCTAATATAAAACATTAACTGTAATAATCTGGCCGATTTCCCAAGGGATAATGTAACGGTTCGTGTTAACAGATAAAATCAGGCACGTCGGTTAGAGCAACAAATGTTATGACCCATAACAAGATTAAGCGGTCACAACCGGCAGAATCCTCGCTTACATAAACAAGCCTACCCTATAGCCCCAACTTAACCAATAAGAGATGGAGCAACGGAGCGACCAGAGCGACAGGCGCAACGAACATCGCACCTCGCGCACCATGCGCACCCATCGCACCATAGTTACTATAGAAGTATATAGACAGATCAAGCCTAACCATAAGGAACAGTCTTAATCAGCTTTTAATATAACTTAGTTACCTTAATTACCGATTGACTATTACTAAACGTAATACTTATAAATATCTTTATATTGCTTAGTATACTGCTAAGTGCTCTGATCCTTTTGCCAATATAAACCCTGCCTTCTGATTGGTTTATTCCTTGGGAAATCGGCCAGATTGTTACACATTGAAAGCTCTTGTTCAGTAGACTACTTGTGTTAACCACTAAGCAATATATCGCAATGGCACCTGTTACGACCCAGGCCTGGCTACCCTATAGTAACGTTATTGTCGGTAGAACCCCGGGTAGGATCTACCCTTATCTTTACAATTAGGCCTATCATTGGACAAGGAAGACCCACTTAGTAGGACTATCCCAATAAGGTACAATTATCCTAATATATTAAGATTACTCTAGGCTATTAAGACTAATACTTTACTTAATATATAAGACTTTAGGAGTTAATATTATTAAGATATAATTTAGCTTTTAATATAACTTAATTACCTTTAATTATTTACTTAACTAATTAACCTATTACTAGATATAATATTCTTTTACTTATTATCTTTTATATTACTTAAACCTAATATACTTAATTTATCCTATAATATAAATCCTATAATTTACTTTGCTAAATACCTTAGACTAAATTACCCTATAATAAAATTTAAATTAAATTATTATATATTAAAAGCTCTTATTTAAAGGATTACCTATATTAACCTTAAGCAATATTACTATAATAGCATTCTAACCTACTATATTAAGACCTTTCTAACCTAAGGGCAAAAAGACCTTTACTTTTAAGGCCCCTATAGACAATAAGAATATAAAAGAGATTAAATCCTTTAATAAAGGGGATAATAAGTAACTAAGAGTACTATAATAGAAGAATATATATCTCTAAGCTACTATATACTAACTGTAAGGATCCGTGCTTCCCATTACATCAATTAGCCCGTCAAGCCAAAAGATAAGTCAATAATCGCATTGGTTGCAATTACAGGCGCGGATAACAGCTATTAAATAGGGCTCAGTTATGCCTCTGACCAGGTCATAACACAATGTCTCCTCTTCTATGGGCTTACCCTCAAGCCACACTATTGGGTCATGGGGTCTCTCTGCGCCACACAGGAAATGCCTCAAAAGGCCCCAGCTACCTTACCCCAAACCAGCCAATAGGACCTGGTTTTAAGCCGGCGTTGAATCCCTATTCCAAAAGCATATTGGACCCGGGGATCGAACTTGTAACCCGCATCATGCGATTATCGTGTAAAGATCCGTGCTTCCCATTACATCAATTAGCCCGTCAAGCCAAAAGATAAGTCAATAATCACATTGGTTGCAATTACAGGCGCGGATAACAGCTGTTAAATAAGGCTCGGTTATACCTCTGACCAGGTCATAACACTTAGTTACCTTAATCACTAATTAACTATTACTAGATATAATACTTATAAATATCTTTATATTACTTAGTATACTATTATATGCTTTAATCCTTTTATTAATATAAACCCTACCTTCTAATTAGTTTATCTCTTAGGAAATCGGCTAAATTATTATATATTAAAAGCTCTTGTTTAGTAAATTACTTATATTAACTACTAAGCAATACATTGCAATAGTACTAGCTATACCTTCCTTATCTAGTAACTCAGCTAAACCCCCTATTATAGGAAAATCTATAGCTAGCCCTAGGACTCTAGCTACTCTTTAATTAATTAACTTAAATAAAGATAAAAATATAAATTCCTTAGAAAAAAAAAAAGAAAATAAGAAAGATAATAATAATAACTTAAATAACTAAATTAAGAAACTCTAAGCTAAAAATAATATATTAACTAAAAAACTTAATTTTCTTAATAATAAAATTAATATAATAAAAATCTATATAAATAAATATAATAATATTAAAGAACTTTATAATACTATTAATATCTTAGGAAAAAGCTATATTAATACTATAAAAAGCTATAAATAATATATTAAGAAACTTAAATAATTCTTAGTTTATACTAAGGACCCTAATAAGATTATTAAGCCTAAGGAACTATTTACTTAGAAAGATAATAGTAATATCCTTTAAGAATAATTAACCTAAATTAAGAATTATTACTCCTTATACCCAATTACCTTTACTAATAATAAACCCCTTAAGGTTTAATATACTATTAGATAATTAAAAAAAAGACCTATAAAAATAATAGAAAAACTACTTAAGGACTATATTATAAATCCCTAGGAAAAAACTATAGAATCTATTAAGACTCTTTTCTTTTTCTTTAAAGGATTTAAAAATAAACTTATTACCCTCTATAAAATTATTAATAAAAAGTAAATAATACTCAGAGAACTTAAGAAGCTCTACTAAAAGGGCTTCTACGCTAATTTTCTCTCTAACTTCTACTACTACACAAATAAACTCTCTTAGACCAAAGAAACCCTTATTTATAAATTCTACCAACAACTTAAGGAACCTATTTAAGATAAGATATATTAACTTCTAGAATCCCCTACCACTTTTACTATATATATTACCTACATAGTTAAGGTTAATAATAAGCAATATAAAAGATAATAGTAGAAATAAGGTAATAGAAAATTAACTATAACCAATAACTATTAGGAATATACCAAAAATAATACTACAAAAAATAAAAAACCCTATATCTTTACTTTCTATAATATCTACTTAAGAGCTATAAATATTAGAGCTATATAAAAAGGTAAATAAAAATTCTCTTATAAAACCCTTTACTATAACTATAAAAAACTTAAATATATTATATAATAATATAATATCCTAAAAAGAATATATTTTAGTAATATACTAAAAGGTAAAAAATTAAAAATAGTAATCTAAAAACTATAACCTATAAAACCAACCTAGTAACTAGTATTAAAAGGAAATTCTTAAAAGTATAATAGTAAAACTATAGCTATAATATAATAATATAATATATAATAATAACTCTAGAATCTCCCTAGAACCCCTAAAGAGAAAAGAGATTACTATCTATAAATCTATTACCTTAAGCAATAAGATAATAAACTATTTCTATAATTTAATAACCTAGAAAAAGCCAAAGAAATAAGTCTATTTATAAACTATAATAATATAAAATATAGTAAAGAAATCCCTAAGTAGTAGGACACAGTAAAATATAATAAGAATAGAGTAGCTTACTAAATTATAAATAAAGAAAAATATAACTAATTACTATAAGATACTATTAAATACAATAATAATATCTACCTTATAGCAAGAAATAAAATATACTCTATCTAGCCAAAAGTAAAAATATTTAAATATAATAATCTAAGACTAACAAAAAACCATTTAGCTTACTATAAACTTATATAATTTAATTACTTTAATTACTCCTATATAAGATACCTTAAATATAAAGAATAAAATAAATATTTTTTTATATAAGTATTAAATATCCTGATATACTATGCCCTTAGATTTAACTATAATAATTACTTTATTATAAAATAGGTAAAAGAATTTAATAATATTATTATTTTTTTTCCCTTAGTAAATCTATTAAACTACAAAGATAAAGAATAGTATAATTACCTAGACCTTATATATAATCTCCACAAAAGCAAAAAAGCATAAGATTAGCATTAAATAATTATACTATTGCCAAAAAACCTATAATACCCCTTGGAGAACTAGAGCCCTAAGAGTAGCCTAAGCAAAAGCTTATAAAGTTACTAAAAGAACTTTTATAAAAGGCTTTATATATAGCTTTAATAGAAAAGCCCTTAGAATAATTAGAATTAAAAATCTAAATTTATAGAACTTAGTATACTATAATAGTAAATAGTAAAGTATAGCTTAATTATATTAGCCCTAAGTTAATTAATAAGTTAAGGCTATTATAGAAAATAAAATTAGATCTTTATATTATATATAATCTTAAAGGTATTATATTTAAGTATAATAATAATATAATAAATAAAAAGCTTAATTATCTTAAAGTCTTTATTTATAAAAAGAACTAAGAAATTAACTTTAATATTATAAATACTAAAGAATATAATATTATTTTAGAATATCTATAGCTATATTAATATAATCCTAATATTAACTAGTATATTGGCTAGGTATAAGTACTCTTTAAGTATAATATAGCTAATAATATTTCTAATAATAAAAGATTTTAAATTCTTAACTCTAACTAAGCAAAAAGTATACATAGTAATATAATAAAAATACTACTACTAATAGAAATAAAGTATAAGTATAAGAATAGTCAAAAATAATAATAGCAATATAAAATTGCCTATATATATATATAATTTTAATATTTAAATTTTAATTTTAAAAGAATAAAGGTAAAAGTAGCCTAAGATAAACTATAAAATATACTATTTAAATATTAGATCTATAAATAATTATTTACTAAAGAATTAAAAACTAAATTACTAAAGTTTAGCTAATAGGACTATAAAATTATCCTTAAAAAAGAAACTAATACCTGGTTCTATTCTATTTATAACCTTAACTAAGTATAATTAAATACTCTAAAGAAATATATTAAAGATATACTTAAGAAAGGATATATTTATATTTTAAATTCTAAAGCTAGATATCCTATTATATTTATACTAAAAAAGAATAAAAAGCTATATTTTATAGTTAATTATTAATAACTTAATAAGAATACTATTAAGGATTAAATCCTTTTATCTCTAATTATAGAAATAAAGGACTAATTGCATAGTATAAATATCTTTATTGCCTTAGATCTTAAAAAAGCCTATAATCTTATTTATATTAAAGAAGGATATAAATAGAAAATTATATTTTAAATAAAATTTAAACTCTTTAAATACCTTATTATATCTTTTAGACTTATAAATATACCTATATTATTTTAATAAATAATTAATTATATACTTTAAAAATATCTTAATATCTTTATTATTTATTACCTAAATAATATTCTTATTTTCTCTAAAAATAAAGAAGAATATAAGGAATATATCTATAAGGTCTTAAAAGCCCTTTAGAATAATAAACTATTTATTAAACCTAAAAAAAGTAAGTTTTATACTATAAAAGTCAAATTTTTAAGATATATTATCTTGCCTAATAAAATTTATATAAACCCAAAGAAGATTACTGCTATTAAGGAATAAAAGGTACTAATAAATATTAAGGAGATATAAGCTTTCCTTAGATTTACAAATTACTATTGTAAGTTTATCTAAGACTTTAGTAAAATTATAATCCCCTTATTAAAATTCACAAAAAAGGGAAAAGACTTTATATAGGGAAATTAAGTATAAATTGCCTTTAAAGTTATATAAAAAGTAATTATCTTAAAACCTATACTTATTATATTTAACCTAAAATAACCAATTAAAATAAAAATAAACTCTTTAAATTTTACCCTAAAAGCCTAAATTAAATAAAGGGATAATAATAACTAATTATACCTAATTATATTTTACTTATATAAACTTAATAGTATAAAACTTAATTACCTTATATATAATAAAGAATTCCTTATAATAATTAATACCTTTAAGAAATTTTATTATTACCTACTTAAAGGAAAATATAAAATTATAGTATATATAGATTATAAGAATATCTTTTACTTTATAATAATCTAAGAGCTTAGTAAAAGATAACTTTAATATACTAAATATCTTTCTAAATTTAATTATTAAATTATCTATATCTAAGGAACTAAGAATAGTTAAGCTAATACTATTAGCTAATATCCTAATTATTATAAAGAAAAGCCCTAAACTAAGAAATAATTATTTTAATTATCTCCTAAAGAAGCCTATAAATAAATACCTATTAGCAAAATAATAATTAAAACAAAGAAACTTATTACTATTATCTAAGTAAAAGAATGCCTAAGAATAAGATATACTAGCAAAGTAGAAATCCCCTTATAGTAAGTAAAACAGGGAAATCTACTATTGCAAAAAATCAAAAAGTATAACCTTGATTTCCCTAAGGAAAAATATATAGATTTACTCTAAGTACCTAAGGAATACTAAATAGACCTTCTTAGAGAAATCCATAAATACCTTTTGCATAGATATAAAGAAATCAATAAAACCCTTAAATATATTAAATAAATATTTTCTTTTAGTAAAATAAAGAAGAAAGTAAAGATAGTATATAAAGAATATAGCCTTTACTAATACTTAAAGAAACCTAGGTATAAACCCTATAGGCTACTCTAATTAGCCCTAATTATATTCTAACCATAGAAATCAATTACTATAAACTTTATTATAAACCTCCCCCTATCTATAGATCTTATAATAAGCTAATACTATAATAGTATTTTTATTATTATTAATTACTTTACTAAAGTAATATATTATATTCCTTATAAAAAAGCAACTAATAAAGATAAATTCACTTACCTATTCTTTCAATATATTATTATAATCCATAGACTCCCTATAAAGATTATATTTAATAAAGGATAGCTATTTGCATTTAAATTCTAGTAAAGCCTTATAAGCTTAATAGGATTAAACCATAAGCTAAGTATAATATTCTACCTATAAATAAATAGATAAATAGAATAATAGAACCAAGAGATTAAGTAATACCTATAATACTATATTAATTATAAATAAATAAATTAAATAGAAAAGCTATTAATTATATAATTAATATATAATATATTATACAATAAAAGTATTAAAATAACCCCTACTAAAGCTAACTTTAGCTTTACTCTTAATGCTTATAGAGCTCTCTTAAAAGGCATAATTTAAGCTAAAGCTATAATTAAATCCAATAATCTACAAAAATTATATAAAAAAATAAAAATAAAACTTAAATTTATATATAATATAATAAGCTAATACTATAACCTTAAAAGGCTAAAGGGATTATCCTTTTTGGAGGGAGATATAGTTTACCTAGTAATAAAAAATCTTTTAATAAAATAATAAAATAAAAAAATTAACTTTATATAAATTAAATCTTACCTAATTAAAAAGAAAATTTTAGAAAATAACTATAAGCTTAATTTACCTAATAATATTTAAGTTCACCCTATCTTCTATATCTTACTTCTAGAATCTAGCAATAAAATCTAAGTTAGTATAAAATTAAAATATAAGCCCTAAATTAAAAATATTAAAGAATAATAAAAAGTAAAATAAATACTATAATAATAAGAAAATAAATACTTTAAGATAAAATAAAAAAACTATAAGGAAATAACCTAAGAACCTACTAAGAACCTAATATACTATTTAAAGATACTAAAGGTATTCCTTTAGAAGAATTAAAAGGGAAATTAATAGTACTTTAATTAATAACCCCTATATCCTTTAATAGCTATATCTCCAATAACGCCAAAGACTCCTTATATTCCTTTTTCTTAAGCTTATCTAGGTCTTTATAATTATAAGCAATTATTTCTTTTATCTTTTTCCATAAATAATATTCCTAAGTACATAAATACTATAAATATAATATAGCATCTAGCAAATCTACCTTTACTTTCTCCTTTTTCTCCTTAATATAGTCCTTCTTATTAAACATACACTTAACTATATAGAAAAGTTAACTAAAAGAATACTAATAAAACCAAAGTACTATAAATAGGCTTATACAAAAACACTACCATAATTATATCCTAAATACTTTTTCAATACACAGAATTCATACCTATTCTTTCCCTCCGCTATAATACAAGAAAGATTTCTAGTATAAAAATATATAAAATACCAAGGTATCTTAAAACTAAATTTATTAATTAACTTTATAATATCTTAATAATAAGATTTTATTACTTTGGGATATAGTAATATTTTAGAAATATAATCTAATATCCTATTAATATAAAAAAATATTTAAAAAATTAAATTAAATATATAATAAAAGTTTATAGAGATATAGCCTAATATCTTAACCTTAGAAATAAGACCAATAAAAAGGAGATATTATATTATAACCTATAATAAGTTAAGGCAATTACAACCAGTAGAACCCTTACTTATATAAAATAAGCTATTCTATACCTATATGCCTTGCTAATAAGAAAGAGTTAAATAGATTTTATTTGATTTCCTTGATTGTTATAGTCGAATAGTATTAAACCGACCCCATTTAACTTCTGCAAATATAAAGCCATATAATTAAAAGTATATAAATAGATTAAGCCTAATTATAGGAAATAGTCTTAATTAGCTTTTAATATAACTTGGTTACCTTAATCACCGATTGACTATTACTAAACGTAATACTTATAAATATCTTTATATTGCTTAGTATACTATTATGTGCTCTGATCCTTCTGCTAACATAAACCCTGCCTTCTGATTGGTTTATCCCTTGGAAAATCAGCCAGATCGTTATAGTAATACTAAGGGCAAAAGTAAGGGCTTTTAAACCTAGTAATCACTGTGATCACGGTGATTACTTTAGTGTTGAGCAGTGATCATGATTATAGCTACTTTAGTTAGTAGGTTATATAATATGGATGTCTGTGGCTAACCCTGTGCTGGTGCCAGTGGGCTAGCTTCCGGGTAGGTTAGCCTTGGACCAGATCGTAACAAAAACTACCCCTATATTTACTAACTTTAGCTTTACTCCCAACACATTCTATACTAAGATAAATAAATTACTTAATATTAAAGTAATATTATAATTTAATTAAATAAAATAACTATATATTAAAATAAAAATAAAACTTAAGTTTATTTATATATAAATAAAAAAATACTATAATCCTAAATAGATAAAAGGACTATTCTTTAAGGAAAGGGATATAGTCCTCTTGGCTATTAAAAATATTACTATAAAATAATAAAATAAAAAACTTAATTTTAAGTATCTTAGCTCTTATTCTATTAAAAAGAAAATCTTAACAAATAACTATAAACTTAATCTCCCAATAAATATTAAAATTTATTTAATCTTTTATATTTCCTTTCTTAAACTAATAATAAATATAATTTTAGTTAATACTAACTTTTATATTAAGCTAATAATTAAACTATAAAAGGAATATACTATAAAAAAAATCTTAAAAAAAGATCTAATAAATAAGAAAATCTATTATTATATTAAATAAATAAAATATAATAAAAAAATATAAAAATTACTAAAAAATCTTATATACTACTCAAAGAAACTAAAGAACTTCCTTTATAAAGAAAGAAAGGCTTACTACTAGTAATAGCTATAGCTTCTTTTTATTTTATTTCCTTTAATTTAACTAAAGTATAACTAAAGAGAATTAATCCCTTTTCCTTTAATAATTATTTTTATTTTTATAATTAAATTAAGTAAATAATTACCTTATTTAGCTTAGCCTATACCTTTAATATAGCTTCCTTAGCCTTTTACTCTATTTACTTTAACTTATTCTAAGCTTTAGTATCTTAGTTTACTATAAAAAATATTAATACCTAAAATAGCCTATTGCCTAAGAAAAGAATTTTTTATATATAAATAGTATTAAAGATATAAGCCCTATTATAATTATATTTAAAAGAAATATATTTACTATACTTAATAAAATAGCCTAGCTAAATAATATATATTAAATTCTTAGTAAAGTACTAAATATATAATATACTAAGATAGCTTTTCTTAGTAACTATAGCTATAAGCTTTTTATAATAAAGGGTAGATTTACTAGGTATAATATTAATATAAAGAAAAAAAAAATAGAATATATTAATCTATATAAAGGAATATTAACCTTAAGAATAAGTTCTTTAAAAGGGGAGTATTGTATTATAATCTGGTCTAAGGCTAATCTACCCAAAAGCTAGCCTACTTGTAAGGATCCATGCTTCCCATTACATCAATTAGCCCGTCAGGCCAAAAGATAAGTCAATAATCGCATTGGTTGCAATTACAGGCGCGGATAACAGCTGTTAAATAGGGCTCGGTTATACCTCTGACCGGGTCATAACACGATGTCTCCTCTTCTGTGGGCTTGCCCTTAAGCCACTGTTCGTTGGGTCATGGGGTCTCTCTGCGCCACACAGGAAATGCCTCAAAAGGCCCCAGCTGCCTTACCCCAAACCAGCCAATAGGACCTGGTTTTGAGCCGGCGTTGAATCCCTGTTCCAAAAGCATGTTGGACCCGGGGATCGAACTTGTGACCCGCATCATGCGATTATCGTGTAAGGATCCGTGCTTCCCATTACATCAATTAGCCCGTCAGGCCAAAAGATAAGTCAATAATCGCATTGGTTGCAATTACAGGCGCGGATAACAGCTGTTAAATAGGGCTCGGTTATGCCTCTGACCGGGTCATAACAAAAAACACCCCCAAGACCGCTTTTCAGACCAACAACTAGCCCCCCTAGGCTTAGTCAGCTGCCCAACCTGTCAGACTGCTTGCAGAGGCACCCATGGAATTAAAACACACCAAGCCAAAGTCCATGGAATAGCTGGAACATCAGCAGTTTCAACCCCTACTAGGGCACCCCAATAACAACAACCTACCCTAAACAACCCACCTTCTACAGCACCCTTAGCCCTAGCTAAAGCTAGCCAAACCCGGCCCCAGCAGGACCAACCCACCCTGCCCCAAACAGAAGAACCAACCCACCCTACACCAACCAGGAAACGCACAGCTAGAAGCCTCTTAGCTAAGCCTCCTAGAGGAAGGACCAGATTTTATTCCCTTATACCTTCTAATACAACCAGCCCAGTCAAGCCAGCCTCTTAGCCCTTTGCCTCACCAGCTAGGGGAAGGGCTATATCAATCTCATCAGCCTCTAGCCTAGCTTCTATTAGGGACCTAGGGTTAAGTAACCCTAACCCTACCCTAGAACCAAGGCCTAGAGCCCCCTCTCTACCCCCTGCTACCTCTATCATAAGCCAATTTCACCCACCTACCCTAAAGGAATAGCATAACCAAGCTATAGCCCCAATTCTAGCAGATAAGGCAGTCTAATAACTATTAGCCTATTCTAATATTGAAATACCTGAAAAAAGGCTATATGTAAGGTATGCTATGCATTTTATAGGTATAGCAAATAGGATAGCTAAGGATTTCCTAAGAAAACCTAAGGAAAAAGCCCTATTAGACTTTCTATATCTCCCTAGAGTCCTAGGACTAGGCTACAAACAAGGCTCCCTTATACCTACCCTAAAGGCCTACCCAGAAACCTACCCTAAACCCCTCATCCCAGCTAGCCCAACCCAACAAACACAAGGCTCTAATTAACCTAGCCCAATCCAACAAGCTACTAAATGGCTAGAAAGAGGCTTTATTGGAAGGGCTGCTAAAGCTATATACGACTCAGCACCCCTAGCCCCAAAAAACAAGGAAACCAGAGACCTATTAAGGGAAAAACACCCTATAGGCCCAAAAAACCCTTTTAAAGAAGCAAACCCAACAACCAATTAACCTATCCCACTAGAAACTATTGAAAAAGCCCTAAAAACAATACACAAGGAAAAAGCCCCAGGCCTCTTAGGCTAGACTAGGCCCCTTCTAAGCCTAGTTATTAAGGACCAAGAAGTCCTAGCTTTCCTAGGTCTTTTAACCAATATGATCCGGCTTGGAACAGCCCTTAGCCCTAACCTCCTTTGTGCTTTTAGGCTAATAGGCCTAGAAAAAGAAGAAGGAGGCATGAGACCTATAGCTGTGGGAGATATTGTCTATAGGGTAGCTGTAAAAGCTATCCTAATAACCCACTATTCAGAAAAGATACTATTACCTAACCAGCTAGGGGTCCAATCTCCTAGAGGGATAAAACCAGCTATCTTTATTCTAGAAGAAGCTATAACAGGGCAAAATAAGGCTAATTTTATATCTATTACATCCCTAAATGCCTCTAATACATTTAATAATACAGATAGAAGGATAATGGCAACTGCTATATTACAATTTACGCCTACCCTATACAGAGCAGCAAGATAGGCCTATAATAACCCATCTCTACTAGTCTTAGGCTAAGGATAATACCTAGCATTAGCCCAAGGGGTTAGATAAGGCGATCCTTTTGGTCCCTTCTTCTTTTCCCTAACAATAAGACCTACCTTAAAGCTCTTACTAGAAAAGCTTCCTACAGCTATTTTAGTTGCCTATTTGGATGATATATTTATCCTAAGCAAAGAAAAGCTAGGAAAAGCTCTAGAAACAGCAAAAAAGGTCTTTAAAGATTCCCCTCTAAAGCCTAACCACAAGAAAAGCAAAGAAATCCCTATAAAAATACTAAAAAAAGAGGGTATAGCTATCCTAGGGACCTTTATAGGCCCCTTAGAAGCTAGAAAAAATTTCCTAAGTATGAAATCCCTTTTACTTTAAGAAATAATCCAAGAGCTAGCTGGCTTATCTAAGCAAAATGCCCTTTTATTACTAAGAGGCAGTATTTACCTTCTTCTAAGATATCTTCTAAGGCAATTAGCCCCAAAAGGACTAGAAGACCAATAGCAGGAAATCGACCTAGCTATAGAAAAAGCTATCCAAAAAATAGCTACTAGGAAAAGACAAGACCCTTTACCTAGCCTAAATCCCCACCTAATAGCTATTCCAGCTAGAAAAGGAGGCCTAGGTATCCCTATTCATAGGGATATAGCAAAGGATATCTATATAGCCGCCAAAGAAGCTGCTCTTCTAATGATAAAAAGGATTATCCCAGCCTTTTCCTATAAGGAACCCTTAGAGGACCCTTTTTCAACCCTACCCTACACACCCCCACCCCCAACAGCCCAAGAGGTCCTAGAATTAGATACATCTTACAGACTAGAACAACTAGAAAAGACTCTAGCACCTAGCTATAAGAAAACCCTCTTAGAAAACACTAGCTATCTAAGCAGAAAGTGGCTATAGGTCTTGCCTACCCAAAAATCCTACACCCTTTGTAACGCCGGCGGGGCAGCACCCACTGGCGGGGCTGCACCCACCTTTAGCCACAGTTTAGCCGTAGCTGCACTACACCAGCGCACGCGTAACCGCGTGACTGAAGCCTGCAAGCTTCAGTCTTGGAATACAGGAGACGGTACCTTATTGGCCTACCTAGCTGCACCAATCATTGTGAGACGTTGTTACACCCTTGCAGACCAGGAAACCACTGAATGCCTTAGAAATAGGCTACTTTTACCCTCTAAGACCCCTGGAAGCCCTTGTAACTATTGTGGGGATATAGCAGAAATCAACCATGAAGATATCTGCAAGGCAGCTTCTAGGAAATGGATCCAACGCCATGACCAAGTCAAACTAGCTTTTAAAAAAAGCCCTAGAAACTAACCCTACCCTAAAGGTTAAAATAGAGCCCTCTATTGATTCTACCCAGGACCTAAGAGCAGATTTTTCTATTCTTAAAGGCTCTAGCCGCTATTACTACGACCTACAAGTTGTAGCTATTAATAGCAAAGAAAAGGAAGCCTAAGAAATCCTAGCTACTGCAGCTAGAGAAAAAACTAGGAAATACCAAACCCTAGGCCCTTTCTTTCAGCCTCTTATCTTCTCAGCTGGTGGCTTTATGGAACTAGAAACAGCAAAAACCTATAATAAGCTCCAAAAGAAAATAGGGGATATAGTAGCTAGCTAGCTAGATATAGCTATTGGCCTAACCCTGAGTAAGTTTAGAGCCTAAGCTGCTAGCTCTATAGCTATTAGCCCTACTAAGAATCCTATTCTTATTCCAGAAGGGCTAAAAGCTAGCCTTTTTAACTAAAAACCCTAATATTTTTCTAGATTTCTATTTTTCCTTTTACTCTTTCTACTCTCCTATAATTTCTCTTTACCCTAATATCTTTTTATTTTCCTTTTATCTATCTTTCTTTAAAGTCTTACTATATTTTTATATTCTTTTCTTTACTATTCTTATTACTCCTTTTTTAATTTTTCTCTTTTATTTTCTAAGTTAATTTTCTTTTTTCCTTTTATCTTTATTCTAATATTAGAAAACCTAGAGTTAGTCTAAGGTAAAATAACTTAGCACTATAGCTTTTAGGCAGTTAATACACCTAACCAAAACCCTAACCCTAACCCTAAGCTTTTACCTCTTTTATCTATTAAACCGCTAGCTTCCACCCCTTTTACCTATTAAACCCCGGGCTTCTGCCCCTTTTACCTATGAAACGGCTAGCTTCCATCCCTTTTACCTATCAAACCCTGGGCTTCTGCCCCTTTTACCTATGAAACGGCTAGCTTCCACCCCTTTTACCTATTAAACCCTGGGCTTCTGCCCCTTTTACCTATGAAATGGCTAGCTTCTACCTCTTTCATCTATTAAACGCCTAGCTTTTACCTTCTTTACCTATTAAACTTCTAGCTTCTGCCCCTTTTACCTATTAAATGGCTAGCTTTTATTCCTTTCACCTATTAAATGCCTAGCTTTTACCCCTTTTACCTATTAAACAGCTAGCTTTTACCTCTTTTACCTATTAAACCCCTAGATTCCACCCCTTATACATTTAACACTTTCTATACCCATAGGTCATAATCTTGATCTATGGGTCTAGAACCTATCCCTTTCTATCCTTTCATATATCCACCCTTATTTCTACTACTCTATATATTCCTCTATAAACTTACATAATAACTAAAATACCTAGCAAAGATAATTTATCTCTAACCCACCCCATATAACTCTTCGCCCAAACCACTTATATCTTACCCTAATATCATCAATATCAATCCTATCCTCCTTTATTAAATCCTCTACTATACTCCCCATTTCCTTGTAATACTATAACCATAAACCTACTATTACCTCCATAACCACTCTATTCCATTAATATATCTTATTAACTTATCAATTAAAGCTCCCTCTATTATTATCTTATACCTATTACTATTTATATATCTCTTATAGTAATCTATACCTAAAATATCCTAAGTAATCCTTTATTTTGCTAACCCAAAAGATCTTAGCTTATATTTACCCTATACTATATTCTACCTCCTTATAAAACTCTTTATTTTTATATAAATAGTCTTTAAATTAATATCTTCCCTCTTTTTCAATGGCCCTATAAACCATATATTTTTTAGCCTATTACTATAGCTATTCTTTAAACTCTAAAACCTATACTCCCTTTATTTAACCTTTTTGAATTAATTCCTATTATGTCTAATAGTATATCCTTTGACTTAATTAAAATCTATATATAATCTCTAATCCCCTTTCTATTATAATACTATCCTTATTAATAATATTATTATCTTATCCTATATTATCTAATTATCCTCTCTAATTATATATACCTTCTTTATATATATTATATATCTCTTCCCTTGCCTTATAGCTAGATTGATTCCTTTATCTATCTATGACCTAGTCTAATATAATTCATTAATATATTCTTCCCTATATAAATTCTACCATTAAATTATAATACTATATATTTCCTTTATTACTATTATCCTCCTTTATTATTTCCATAAGTATAGCCTTACTAATAGCTCTATTTTACCTAGCTTTCCTACTCTCTTGTATATAGTCTTATAGCTTTTATAGTAGCCTAATATAGATAATAACCTAAATATTAAGAATATTAACCCCTAGTCTAAGTATATTTATAGCTATAATTATCCCTCCATTTTCTACCTACTCTTAAAGAATTTAGCTTTTGCCCTTATTATTATCCATATTATAATAGTATACTAGGTATCCTAATAGCTCCGAAATTCTCTATACTTATATAATCTATATATAATAAAGGATAATTTTATTATCCTTATATTATAATAGTTTGCTTTTTATTAGCTAAATAATTTATTGCTCCCTCTTATTATTTGCTCCCTTATTTCCATTAAACTATATCTTAGTTTTAGTTATCTTTTGCCTATTTGCAATATATATAATTAAATACTAGATATTAGTTTATATTATTAGTCTATAAAAGAGCTTTACCTAAGACTAAGATATTCTAATCTTATAAAAGAACTCTTCTTTATTATCTAGCAATAGTATTACTATTAAGAATACTAATTATATCTTTAATTTTATTAGAAAATGCCTTAGCTCTATAGCCTATATATAGAAATTATGTATATAGTTAAGTATTATATAATATTTATTTATAATTATTTGGTTTGACTAATATTTATTTTATAGTTAATTTATAAATATTTAAAATCCCTTTATTACTATTAACTTTAGTATAATAAAGATAATTATTACTATCTATAGACTTTTGCCTAAGCCCTAAATATAGGAATTGATTTTTACTTTTTAATATTATTAGTATAAATCTCCCTAGAGTATTACTAGTAGTATAATTATAATGCTAATATTAGCTAATAAATAATATACTAAGAGTATAAATAATAAGCTCTTATTGTTTTTAGTGCCTATTACTTATACTATAGGACCTTTTCCTTATATAATTGCTTAAATTATTAGTCCTTGGATCCCTTGAAGCTCTATATCTATTTTGCCTATTATCTGCTGAAATTATTACTTAATATTTACTTGGTATATTTACTTAAATTATTATACTTAAGCCTTTTCCTATGTTGCCTTAAATATATCCTATTACCTTTTGCATTCTAGATAACTTTTGCTAGACCTATCTATTTTAAATCCTAAAAATCAATGCTATTACTAGCTAATAAGCCAAAACCAATCGCAATAAGCAGCCATTCCATAATAGCCTTATTATAGTAATCTTCCGTAAATCATACTAGCTATATATAAGTTATATCTGGTTTATAAGTCCTATGTACTATTATTTAAGTCCCCTTCTCCCTTATTGTCCTCTTTATTATATTTATCTTCCTCTTTTAGCCTAAATTTACCTTAATAATACTTTCGTAAGATCCTAATAGTAATATATTACTATATACTAATATTAAGCTTCTATCCTATAAACCAAAGATTATATTTTTATAAAGCCTACTATAATTAATCTAATATCTATTTTTGCTAATATCCTTAGCTATTTAAAGTATTAATTTACTATCTCTTATTTCCTTATTAGCTAAAATACCATATAATATTATTAGCCTATAGTAATATACTAATCTTATTAGTATTATCCTTTATTACCTAAATATATTACCAAAATAGCAATATAAGCTATACTAATTATATAATAAGCTTATTAATTTCTCTTAAGATAAATCAATAAATAACCTTAGCTTAGTTGGTAGCATAGAAACCCTTATAGTATAAAGCCATAAAGCCTATCTATTTACCCTTAATTACTATATTTTGAATATTACCTTATAATATATTATAGTACCAAAGACCTAAGATTTTTGGCACTTATATTAGCTACCCTTTGTATAAATATATAAGAACTAGTAATATCTCTAGAAATTATTTAAGTAGCTATTTATACTCTTTTATTGCCTAGTTCTAAAACTATATACTATTAGCCCTTATTTCCTTAATTTACTTATACCTAAGTATACTATTATATTTACTTATATAATTAAGTAGCTATTAATAACTATTAATATTTTATTAGTTTTATAGGTCTTTAATAAAATATTAATCTATTTAATCTTTATTTATATTATCTATAAGCTTATTCTAGTAAATAGGCGGAAAGTTAGCCCTTTTTTTTAGTATTAAGAGCTTTGCTATAATATTATATACTTTATCCATAAGTAAGTAAATTATATTACTAAGCTAATTTATCGAGAATTATACCTTTTGGTATATAATTATATCTTCTTTTTAATTAAATTAATCTTTCTTAGTAGTAGTATATTAGATCTTTAGTCTATATAATTAGGTGTTATATAGCTAGTCTATTAGTATAGGCTACCTGGTTTCTCTAACTAGAATTATATAGCATTAGACTTAAGAGCATATAAGATCAAAAATGCCCTTTGCCTATTCTTATGCCTTCTATTCCAACATACTCTCTTTTAGACATACTGCCTAGTCTTATTGCTTAATATATGATTATTATATAATAAGTATCTAAGTAATCTTAATTAGTACTAAATACTATAATATAGTATTAATTGCTGGCTATTAGCCTTTATCTTATTATATTATTATAACTATTAATATACTAATAATAATATTATTATATTCTAAATCCTTAAGCTAATAATTAAATAATACTATATAGAGTTTAAGTATTAGCCGGTTAATTGTTTTATATTAATTATCTTTAATAATAGTATTTATATCCTTTAGCTTTTTAATAAGCTTATTATATACTGCTTTTTATTTGGAAGTAAGTTAATATATAGGGCATTCATTGGCTTCCTACTTTTCCTTAGTCTGAAACTAATAGTATATTACCTACTTAAGTACATAAAGATACTTTTCGAATGAATCTTCCTTTAACTGGCTATTAAATGGCTTGCGCGGCTTAGATGTAATTTACTTTCTTTTAACCTTAAATAATATAGCTCGACCAACTATGCCTGCCTTATATGTGACCTATATAGCTTGAACTATTCTACGGATACTCTTGTATATACATTGTAGTAATAGTTTATCTTCTTTTGGTAGTTAAATAGTCTTAATTAGTCGATATCGATTTATACCAGCTAGGTGGGGCATATAGCTAACCCTTTGCACCTAGAGGTTCGGTTCTAATTTCATATCTGCTTCTTAAACTAGTCATTCCTATCGTTGCGTAATCTAGAGTAAGCTATAGGTAGCAGCACAATAGATATAGCCCTTTATATTATTATTTAATCTAGTAACCAATATAGTAATTAGCTCTAGGTTCTATTAAGTCCCTTTAACTTAAAACTATTTACTAGCCTATTAATTCTTAAAGAAATATTAGTAATAGACCTTAGTAATATATAAAAGCTTAGGAATATTATAATTATACTTTGCTATATTTCTACCTAGGCATTAGGAATTAACTTAATTATGCTCTTTATAATAGTTTTATATTGCTTATATTTAGCAATAAATATTATTATATTCCTTGCATTTTAGTCTATTTATAATTAGATCTTTTAGAAATAGAATAGCTATATTATAAGGTAGTGGGAATTAAAAGTCTTTTAGCTTAGCCTATATTTAAAAGATCTTAGGTTTTTATTATATATATTGAGTAATATCTTATGCTTACTAGGTAATAAACTTATATTAATAATTTTTATTTTGTATAAGGTATATAATAACTTTACTTATAATATAAATAAACCTATATTTCTTATAAATAATAATTTAGTAGAGTAAAAGAAATATAAATAAATTAATTATTAACTTTATACTAAGTATTTATATATATTTTATTTAAATAATTAAAGCTTAATATATATAACTAAAAGAATACTTAATATTTATATTAAGTATATATTGGTGCCTATATTCCTGGTAATATACAAAAGTAATTATAATAGAGTTAATAAACTTTTCTACTAATCCTAACTCTAATTTCCACTTACTATCCCTATTATAGCATACTATATTAAACCTATTAATATATAAAACAATGCAAGATTCTAGCTATTTATTATAATGAAATGCTTTAAAAATGCATTAGTATATAGTCCTTTATTTCTATACTTATATATCTTTTTCTTATAGGTTTTAGCATACAAGAAGCCATTTAAGTCTACCTATCTAATTCTACCCCCTAGTTTTACCCCTGTAATTTATACATTACATACACATCCATAGTAAAAAGCATTCAAGTCTAGGTAGAATTGTAAGCTCATTATAGATGGGCTATCTAAAAACTAGCTACTAGGAAAAGGCAAGACCCTTTACCTATCCTAAACCCCCACCTAATAGCTATACCAGCTAGAAATAGAGGCCTAGGTATTTCTATTCACAGGGATATAGCAAAGGATATTTACTTAGCTGCTAAAGAAGCTGCCCTTTCCATGATAACAAGGATTATTCTAACCTTTTCCTATAAAGATCCCCCAGAAAACCCCTTCCTAAACCTACCCTATACACCCCCGCCCCCAACAGCCCAAGAGGTCCTAGAACTAGATATAGCCTTTAGGCTAGAACAACTAGAGAAAACTCTAGAACCTAGCTATAGGAAAACCCTCTTAGAAAATGCTAGCTATCTAAGCAGAAAGTGGCTACAGGTCTTGCCTACCCAAAAATCCTACACCCTTGCAGACCAGGAAACCACTGAATGCCTTAGAAATAGGCTACTATTACCCTCTAAGACCCCTAAAAGCTTCTATAACCACTGTGGAAATATAACAGAAATCAACCATAAAGATATCTGCAAGGCAGCTTCTAGGAAATGGACCCAATGCTATAACCTAATAAATCAAGCTTTTAAAAAAGCCCTAGAAACTAACCCTACCCTAGAGGTTGAACTAGAGCCCTCTATTGACTCTAACCAAGACCTAAGAGCAGATTTTTCTATTCTTAAGGGACCTAGCCGCTATTATTATAACCTATAAGTTGTAGCTATTAATAGCAATGGGAAAGATACCCAAGAAATCCTAGCTAATACAGCTAAAGAAAAGAAAAGAAAATACCTAGCCCTAGGCCAGTTTTTTCAACCTCTTATTATTTCTGCCGGTGGCTTAATGGAACTAGAAATAGCTAAAAGCTATAAGGGACTCCAAAAAAAAATAGGAGAAATAGCAGCTAGCCAACTAGACACAACTATAGGTTTAACCCTTAGTAAGTTTAGGGCCCAAGCTGCTAGCTCTATAGCTATTAGCCCTACAAAAAATCCTATCCTTATTCCAGAAGGGCTAAGAACCAGTATCTTTAACCTAAAACCCTAATTCTTACCCCTCTTTTTTCTATTCTAATTTCTCTTTTCCTCTTTCTTTTTTCCTTTTTCCTTTTCTTTTTTCCTTTTCTCTTTTTCTTTTTCCTTTTCCTTCTTCTTTTTAGCTCTTTCTTTTATTTTCTATTTCTATTTCTTCTTTTTATTTTTATCTTTTATTTTCCTTTTTTTATACTTTATTATATTTCCTATTTCCTTTAGTATTATTTCTTTTATTTCCTTAATATCTTTCTTTAGAAAACCTAGAGTTAGTCTAAGGTAAAATAACCTAGTACTATAGCTTTTAGGCAGTTAATATACCTAACCAAAACCCTAACCCTATTTGATTTATATATAATCTATAAGTAAATAGAGGTATTAAGTATATTTACTATAATTTATTATCCTTTTTAGCCGGATTTATATATATATTAAAGCTATATTATAATAAGTAGTTATTTAGTAATAAGTTACTATCTAGGATAATT
Organism: Calonectria honghensis; assembly: GCA_013403855.1. Taxonomy (NCBI): domain Eukaryota; kingdom Fungi; phylum Ascomycota; class Sordariomycetes; order Hypocreales; family Nectriaceae; genus Calonectria; species Calonectria honghensis. Next base: position 753,791 of record VTGB01000029.1, read on the forward strand.
ATATTTATTATATTCTTATTTATTAAATCTATTAATAAGTTAATTTTATATAAATATAAGTATATTAATATTTATATTTAAAAAGGTATATTTAGTATATATTCTTTTTTGCTATAGTATTATTTAACTAGAGACTAAGATAAAAGTATTTTATTTAAATCTTTAGCTTATTATAATATAATAGTATTCTTTAAGGACTCTAAGAACTTATTAATTAATAATAATATATTTAAGTTTATTGGTAATAATAATAGTAACTTAGGTAATATAGCCTATGCTACTGCTATTATTTAATCTGTTGGTAAGTGTTCTATTGTTAGTAGTAAAAAAGAAATCTAACTATAATATGCTAGAGCTTATTACCCTTGGTAGAGTTCTTCTTTTAGGTGCTATGGGTAAGGGTAGACTTAATTATAGATAGCATAGGATAGTGTTCTAAGATTTGGGTATATGGATATTAGATAAAGACAAGTAAGAGAAAGAAATGTAACGATCTAGCCGATTTCCCAAGGGATAAACCAATTAAAAGGCAGGGTTTATATTGGCAGAAGGATCAAAGCGTATAGTAGTATACTAAGCAATATAAAGATATTTATAAGTATTACGTCTAGTAATAGTTAATTGGTAATTAAGGTAACCAAGTTATATTAAAAGCTAATTAAGACCGTTCCTTACGGTTAGGCTTAATCTGTTTATATACTTTTAATTATATAGCTCTATATTTATAGAAGTCAAATAGGGTTAGTTTAATATTATTTGACTATAATAATTAGAGAAGTCAAATAGGATCTATTTAACTCTTTCTTATTGGTAGGGTATATAGGTATAGGGTAACTTATTTTATATAAGTAAGGGTTCTACTAGTTATAACCGCCTTAACTTATTATAGGTTATAATATAATATCTTCTCTTTATTGGTCTTATCCCTAAGGCTAAGATATTAGGCTATATCTCTATAAACTTTTACTATATATTTAATTTAATTCTTTAAATATTTTTTTATATTAATAAGATATTAGATTATATTTCTAAAATATTATTATATTTTAAAGTAATAGAATTTTATTATTAGGATATTATAAAGTTAATTAATAAATTTGGTTTTAAGATACCTTGGTATTCTATATGCTTTTATACTAGAAATCTTTCTTATATTATAGTAGAGGGGAAGAGCAGGTGTAAATTCTATATATTAAAAAAGTATTTAGGATATAATTATAGTAGTATTTCCGCATAAGCCTATTTATAGTACTTTGGTTTTATTAGTATCCTTTTCAACTAACTTTTCTATGCAATTAAGTATATATCTAGTAAAAAGGACTATATTAAGAAGAAAAAGGAAAAAGCAAAGGTAGATTTACTAAATACCATATTGTATTTACAGTATTTGTATACTTAGGAATATTATTTATAGGAGAAGGCAAAAGAAATAATTACTTATAATTATAAAGACCTAGATAAGCTTAAGAAAAAGGAATATAAGAAGTCTTTGGTATTATTAGAGATATAGCTATTAGAGGATATAGGGATTATTAATTAGAGTACTATTAATTTCCCTTTTGGTTCTTTCGAAGGAATACCTTTAGTATCTTTAAACAGTATATCAGGTTCTTAGCAGATTCTTAGGTTATTTCCTTATAATTTTTCTATTTTATCTTAAAGTATTTATTTTCTTATTATTATAATATTTATTCTACTTTTTATTATTCTTTAATATTCTTAATTTAAGGCTTATATTTTGGTCCTATGCTAACTTAGATTCTATTACTAGGTTTTAGAAGTAAGATATAAAAGATAAAATAAACTTAAATATTATTAAGTAAGTTAAGCTTATAGTTATTTTTTAAAATTTTCTTTTTAATTAAATAAGATCTAATTTATATAAAGTTAATTTTTTTATTTTATTATTTTATTAATAAATTTTTTATTATTAAGTAAACTATATCTCCCTCTAAAAAGGATAATTTCTTTAGCCTTTTAAGATTATAATATTATCTTATTATATTATATATAAATTTAAATTTTATCTTTATTTCTTTATATAATTTCTATAGATTATTAGATTTAATTATAGCTTTAGCTTAGATTATACCTTTTAAGGAGGCTTTATAAGTATTAGGGGTAAAGCTAAAGTTAGCTTTAGTAGGGATTATCTTAATACTTTTATTGTATAATATATTATATGCTAATTATATAATTAATAGTTTTTTTACCTAATTTATCTATTTATAATTAATATAGTATTATAGGTATTACTTAATCTCTTAGTTCTATTATTCTATCTATCTATCTATTTACAAATAGAATACTATACTTAGCTTATAGTTTAATTCTATTAAGCTTATAAGGCTTTACTAGAATTTAAATATAAATAGTTATTTTTTATTAGATATAATTTCTATAGGAAGTCTATAAATTATAATAATATATTAAAAGAATAAGTAAGTAAATTTATCTTTATTGGTTACTTTCTTATAAAGAATATAATATATTGCTTTAGTAAAGTAATTAATAATAATAAAAATACTATTATAGTATTAGCCTATTATAGGATCTATAGATAAGGGGAGATCTATAATAAAGTCTATGGTAATTAATTTCTATGGTCAGAATATAACTAGGGCTAATTAGAGTAGTTTATAGGGTTTATGCCTAGGTTTCTTTGAGTATTAGCAAAGGCTATATTCCTTGTATATTATCTTTACTTTCTTCTTTATCTTACTAAAGGAAAATATCTATTTAATATATTTAAGGGTTTTATTGATTTCTTTGTATTTATATAAAGGGTATTTATAGATTTCTCTAAGGAGGTCTATCTAGTATTCCTTAGGTACTTAGAGTAAATCTATGTATTTTTCCTTAGAGAGATTAAGATTATACTTCTTGATTTTCTATAGCAATAGATTTCCCTATTCCACTTACTATAAGGGGATTTTAGCTTTATTAGTATACCTTATTCTTAGGCATCCTTCTATTTAAATAATAGCAATAAGTTTTTTTATTTTAATTATTATTTTACTAATAGGTATTTATTTATAGGCTTCTTTAGGGGATAATTAGAATAATTATTTCTTAGTTTAAGGCTTTTCTTTATAGTAGTTAAAATATTAGCTAATAGTATTAGCTTAATTATTTTTAGTTCTTTAGATATAAATAATTTAATAATTAAATTTAAAAAGATATTTAGTATATTAAAGTTATTTTCTATTAAGCTCTTAGGTTATTATAAAGTAAAAGATATTCTTATAATCTATATATATTATAATTTTATATTTTCCTCTAAGTAAATAGTAATAGAATTCCTTAAAGATATTAACTATTATAAGGAATTCTTTATTATATATAAAGTAATTAAGTTTTATATTATTAAGTTTATATAAATAAAATATAATTAGGTATAATTAATTATTATTATCCCTTTATTTAATTTAAGCTCCTAGGGTAAAGTCTAAGAAATCTATTTTTAATTTAATTAATTATTCTAAGTTAAATATAATAAGTATAGATTCCAAGATAATTACTTTTTATATAGCTTTAAAGGCAATTTACACTTAACTTCCCTATATAAAGTCTTTTCCTTTCTTTATAAATTCTAATAAAAAGATTACAATTTTACTAAAGTCTTAAATAAACTTATAATAGTAATTTATAAATCTAAGGAAAGCTTATACCTTTTTAATATTTATTAATACCTTTTATTTCTTAACAATAGTAATCTTCTTTAGATCTATGCAAATTTCATTAGGCAAGATAATATATCCCAAAAATTCAACTTCTATAATATAAAACTTACTTTTCTTAGGTTCAATAAGTAATTTATTATCTTAAAAGGCTTTTAAAACCTTATAAATATATTCCTTATACTCTTTCTTATTCTTAGAAAAGATAAAAATATTATCTAAATAACAAATAATAAAAATATCAAGATATTCTCAAAGTATATAATTAATTATTTATTAAAATAATATAAATATATTTATAAATCCAAAAGGCATAATAAAGTATTTAAAGAGTCTAAATTTTATTTAAAATATAGTTTTCTATTTATATCTTTCTTTAATATAAATAAGATTATAGGCTCCTTTAAGATCTAAGGCAATAAAAATATTTATACCATATAATCAGTCCTTTATTTTTATAATCAAGGGTAAAAGGGTCTAATCCTTAATAGTATTTTTATTAAGTTATTAATAATTAACTATAAGATATAGCTTTTTATTCTTTTTTGGTATAAATATAATAAGATATTTAGCTTTAGAGTTTAAGATATAAATATATCTTTTCTTAAGTATATCTTTAATATATTCCTTTAGAGTATTTAATTATACTTAGTTAAGGTTATAGATAAAATAGAACCAGGTATTAGTTTCTTCTTTGAGGATAATTTCATAGTCCTATTGGCTAAACTCTAATAGTCTAATTTCTAATTCTTTGGCAAATAACTATTTATAGATCTAATATTTAGGTAATATATTCTATAGTCTATCTTAGGCTACCTTTACCTTTATTCTTTTAAAGTTAAAGTTTAAATATTAAAGCTATATATATATATAGGTAATTTTATATTACTATTATTATTTTTAATTATTCTTATACTTATACTTTATTTCTATTAGTAATAATATTTCTATTATATTATTATATATACTCTTTGCTTAGTTAGAGTTAAGAGTTTAAGATCTTTTATTATTAGAAATATTACTAGCTATATTATACTTAGAAAATACTTATATTTAGCTAATATATTAGTTAATATTAGGATTATATTAATATAACTATAGGTATCTTAAAATAATATTATATTCTTTAGTATTTATAATATTAAAGTTAATTTCTTAGTTTTTTCTATAGATAAAGACTTTAAAATAATTAAGTTTTTTATTTATTATATTATTATTATACTTAAATATAATACCTTTAAGATTATATATAATATAAGGATTTAATTTTATTTTCTATAGTAACCTTAACTTATTAATTAACTTAAGGCTAATATAATTAAGTTATACTTTACTATTTACTATTATAGTATACTAAGTTCTATAAATTTAGATTTTTAATTCTAATTATTCTAGGGGCTTTTTTATTAAAGCTATATATAAAGCCTTTTATAGGAGTTCTTTTGGTAACTCTATAAGCTTTTACTTAGGCCACTCTTAGGGCTCTAATTCTCCGAGGGGCATCATAGGTTTTTTGGCAATAGTATGGTTATTTAGTGCTAATCTTGTGCTTTTTTGCTTTTGTGGAGATCACATATAGGGTCTAAGTAATTATACTATTCTTTGTTTTTGTAGTTTAATAGATTTACTAGGGGAAAGAAAACAATAATATTATTAAATTCTCTTATCTATTTTGTAATAAGGTAATTATTATAATTAGATCTATAAATATAGTATATTAAGATATCTAATACTTATATAAGGAAATATTTATTTTATTCTTTATATTTAAGATATCTTATATAAGAGTAATTAAAGTAATTAAACTAAATAAGCTTATAGTAGGCTAGGTAGTTTTTTGCTAATCTTAGATTATTATATTTAAATATTATAATTTCTAGCTAAATAGGATATATCTTTTTTCTTGCTATAAGGTAAATATTTTTATTGTATTTAATAGTATTTTATAGAAGCTAATTATATTTTTCTTTTTCTATAATCTAATAAGGTCTTTTATTTTTATTGTATTTTATTATATTTTATTATTCTAGGATTTCTTTATTATATTTTATATTACTAAAGCCTATAAGTAAGCTTATCTTTTTTGCTCTTTCTAGATTACTAAGTTATAAGAATAGCTTATAATCCTATTGCTTAAGGTAATTAATTTATAGATAGTAATCTCTTTTTTCTTTGGGTATTCTAGGAAGATCTTATATATATTGGTATATATTGTGTTTTTATATTATGGCTATGGTTTTGCTATTATATTTCTAAGAGTTTTCTTTTGGTATTAGTTACTAGGTTAATTCTATAGGTTATAGTTTTTAGATTATTGCTCTTAGTTTCTTATCTTTTGGTATATTACTAAAATATACTTTCTTTAGGGTATTATATTATTATATAATATATTTAGGTTTCCTATAGTTATAATAAAGGATTTTATAAAAGAATTTTTATTTACCTTTTTATATAGCTTTAATGTTTATAGCTTTTAAGTAAATACTATAGAAAGTAAAGATATAGGGTTTTCTGTTTTTTATAGTATTATTTTTAGTATACTCTTAATAATTATTAGTTATAGTTAACTTTCTATTATCTTATTTTTGCTATTATCTTTTATATTACTTATTATTAACCTTAACTATATAAGTAGTATATATAGTAAAAGTAATAGGGGGTTCTAGAAGTTAGTATATTTTATCTTAAATAGGTTCCTTAAGTTATTGGTAGAACTTATAAATAAGGGTTTCTTTGGTCTAAGAGAGTTTATTTGCATGATAGTAGAAGTCAAAGAGAAAGTTAGTATAAGAGCCCTTTTAGTAAAGCTTCTTAAGTTCTTTAAGTACTATTTACTTTTTATTAATAATTCTATAGAGGGTAATAAGTTTATTCTTAAATTCTTTAAAGGAAAAAAAGAAAGTCTTAGTAGATTCTATGGTTTTTTTCTAGGGATTTATAATATAGTCCTTAAGTAGTTTTTCTATTACTTTTATAGGTCTTCTTTCTAATTGTCTAATAATATATTAGACCTTAAGGGGTTTATTATTAGCAAAGGTAGTTAGGTATAGAAAATAATAACTCTTAATTTAGGTTAGCTATTCTTAGAGGATATTACTATTACCTTTCTAAGTAAATAGTTCCTTAGGCTTAATAACCTTACTAGGGTCCTTGGTATAGACTAAGAATTATCTAAGTTCTTTAATATATTATTTATAGCTTTTTATAGTATTAATATGGTTTTCTTCTAAGATATTAATAGTATTATAAAATTCTTTAATATTATTATATTTATTTATATAGATTTCTATTATATTAATTTTATTATTAAGAAAGTTAAGTTTTTTAGTTAATATATTATTTTTAGCTTAAAGTTCCTTGATTTAGTTATTTAAGTTATTATTATTATCTTTCTTATTTTCTTTCCCTTTTTCCAAGGAGTTTATATCTTTATCTCTATCTAGGTCAATTAATTAGGGAATAGCTAGAGTCCTAGAACTAGCCATAGGTTTTCCTATAATAAGGATTTTAGCTAAGTTACTAGATATAAAGGGTATAGCTAGTACCATTACAATATATTGCTTAGTGGTTAATGTAAATAGTCTATTAAATAAGAGCTTTTAATATATAATAATCTAGCCAATTTCCCAAGGGATAAACTAATTAGAAAGTAAAATTTATATTAGCAAAAGAATTAAAGTATATAGTAATATACTAAGTAATATAAAGATATTTATAAGTATTATATTTAATAATAGTTAATTAGTAATTAAGGTAATTAAGTTATATTAAAAGCTAATTAAGACTATTTCTTATGGTTAGGCTTAATTTATTTATATACTTTTAATTATATGGCTTTATATTTGTAGAAGTCGAATGGGGTTGGTTTGATACTATTTGATTGTAATAATTAGAGAAGTCAAACGGGATCCATTTAACTCTTTCTTATTGGCGGGGCATATAGGTATAGGGTAACTTGTTTTATGTAAGCAAGGGTTCTGCCGGTTGTGACCGCCTTGACTTGTCATGGGTTATAACAAGAAATACCCTCTTTTTTGCAATCTTTAGGCTTAGATTATATTCTTAATAGGCCTTTGGCTTTTTGGTATTTTAGAGCTATATAGATAATAATAATATAAATGCTTAATATATAATAATTATATTAGCTTAGTCTAGGGATATTATTTAGGCTTTATTATAAAGAAGCTAATAGGCTAAGTCTAAGGTAATTATTAATATATTAAACTTATAAATAGCAAAGGCTTTTAGATTTTCCCTTAAATTTCTATAAATATACTTAGAATAATACTAGCTTTATTATTAAATAAAATATAATTTATCTTTTTATACTTATTATATCAAAAATCCTATTATATATATAATTAAATCTATACCCTTATTATATCTTAGGCATTTTAAATAAATAGATTAATTTAATTTATCTAGGTAAGGACTATAGTATTATATACCCTAGAAGTTCTAGGAAATAATAAGTATATTTATTACTTTATTTTAAATCCCTTTCCTCCCTTATCCATAATAAAAAGAAGGAAAAGGCTATAAAAAGAAGCTATAATTATTAAGAGGTAAATAGACTAGTAATATATTACCAATAGGCAGAAAAAGGATAATAGCCTCTATTATTATAATAGAGTCTATTAAGTATGCCTACTTGCCTAATTATATTAGTAACTCTTTTAGTATCTCTAGACCTTAACCTAGAAGGCTTAGATTATCTATACACTATACTCTAGATAATAATAGTACTATGGCTAGTAGACATAATAAGGGTTTATTAGTCTTCTTAGATATATACTTACTTATTACTAATAATACTAATATATTAGGGGCTAAGTTAAGCTAGCCCTTTCCATAAAGAATACTTTACTTTAAATAGAATCCTAATACTAATATATATAGTAATTTACTATCTAGCTTCTTTTTAGATTCTACCTTTTATATTATCCTAAGTATAAATATTACTAGCTTATTAATATAATATATATTACTATTATCTAAGGCACTAGATAAATATAATCCTATTAATTTACCTAATATCCTTTTTAGATATAAGAAGAAGCTTAAGAAGTTTATTGGCTAATAGTATATATTTTTTATTAAGAAGGATATATTAGAGCATTTAGCCTATAAGCTTACTAAGTACTATCTCTAGGCTAGTAATAAAGAAGGCAATTTAATAATAAATAGCTTTTATGCTAATTAAAGAAAAGAGCTATTTTTTCTTTTCTTATTAAATATACTATTAAGAAATACTAAGCCATTCTAGGCATTTACTTAGGTCCTTCTAAATATACTAAATAATTATTAAGATAATAATAAAGATAATAATATCTCTTTATAGCTATCTATTAACTAGATTCCTATATAGATCCTTTAAACCAATAATAAACTAGTTATAATATAGCTAGGCAAAGATATATAAATATTAAAATAAAGACTTAGTAAAGGTAATAAGCTAATTACCCTAGTAAAGATCTTATAAGCTAAGAAAAAGCTTAAGAACTATTCTAAGAAAGGATATAAAGCTTTTAATAGTTTAGCTATTACCCAAAGGCTATAAGAAAGGGACTTTAATAGCAGATTATCCTTGCAGGAGATTTATATTATAGGTATTACTATCCTATATAAGATATTTAGCAGCTAAGGCTAAAAGTAGCTTACTAATATACTAATATACCTTTATAGTAAACATTTATAATACTATTTTACTAATCTTAACTAAAATATAATTAAAGTAATAGATAAGATCTATAAGGGCAATCTAGTAATATTATCTAGCTTTACCCTTTATTGGGCTTAGGCTATTTAGTATAATAGTTTTAATATATTAATAATTAATAAAATTTAATTAATTAATATAAAAATATTATTTATCTATAAATAAGATTATTAGTTAAGCTTAGCTATAATAAGGTTATATAAAGATATTAAAGACTTTCTTACTAAGAATAAAATAGATAGTAATATAGAATTAATACTTTTAATAAGGATAGCTAGATATCTTAATAGAAAGCTAAAAATTCCTAAAGGTACCTTAGCTAAAAAGATCTATATCTAGTAACTACTAATAATAATAGCCAATATCTTTAGTACTAGTATTTATATCTTTATCTCTAAAAGCCTCTTTATATACTATAATAAAATTTATATAATTAATAGCATTAAAAAAGAGGATAAGTTCTATACTATAGTACTAGCTATTACAAATAAGCTTTTTAACCTTTTAAATATCTATAAGGCATTATATATATATATAGTTAAGTCTATTCTAAAGCTTTTTCTTTTTACTAATAATATAAAAGATCTTCCTAGGGACTTAAGAATCTCTAGGATTTATATAGCTATAAATAATAATCTAAATAGCTTATAGAAAATATTTATTCTAGAATTACTTAGTATTTATATACCCTTAGGAGGTTTTATAGAGGAACTAAATAATATAATAAAAGGTAATATTAACCTAAATATAATATTAGTCTATTAATAAATAAATTATTACAAAGATAATAATAATAATAATAATAATAATAATAAAAATAGGAAAAAAAGAGATAAGAATTATAATTAATATAAATTAGGAGCTTAAGAGGGAATTCTAAGGGTTAAGAAGAGTAGGATTTAATTATATATATAATAGTAGGGCTTAATTATATATGTGATAGTAAAGATTAGATTGGATATATAAGAGTAAAGACTAGATTATATATATAATAGTAGGGCTTGATTATATATGCAATAGTAAAGTCTAAATTGGATCTAGATTAGATTTATGGTAATAGAGTCTTAGTTGGATATATAGGAGCAAAGCCTAGATTATATATGTAATAGCAGAGATTGGGTTGATTTGGATCATATATGCAATAGTAGAGACTGGGTTAATCTAGATCACATATGCAATAGCAGAGACTGGGTTGGATCTAGATTGGATCTAGATTATACATATGATAGCAGAGACTAGATCACATATATAATAGCAGAGTCTTAATTGGATGTGTAGGAGTAGAGCCTGGATTATATATTAAATAAATAAACCTAACCCTAATAGCCTAGTATAATTAGCTAAGCTATTTAGTTATAAGTTAAGCTATTAGAAGTAAAGATAGATTTTATTTAGGCTTTTGCTAGTATTATGGTTTGACTCCTAGGTAGATTGGTTTAAGTTATAATATAATACTCCCCCTTTAAAGATCTTGCCCTTAAGACTATTATAAGTTATATTTAGTTTTTTCCTTTTTCCTTATAGCTTCCCCTAGTTAATATATTTCCTTATGGCTCCTTATCCCTACTAATATTATACTATGCTAGGCTCCCTTAAAAGAGTCCCTTTAAAAGAGGTATAAGAATAAAGATTTATCTTTCTATATAGTATTATTTGGTACTAAGGAATTCTCTAATAATTAGTGCTTATAAATAGGCCATAAATATATCTTTAGGTCTAGTTCTTTCCAATATAATAAATATATCTTAGGGTATATTCCTTATAATTATATAGATTTTAATATAGTAATCTATAAGTATAGTTAAGGCCTTTATTTTTATTAGGAGATATTAAGTAAATAAAGTATCTTGGGTAGTTTAGGAGATAAAGAAGTTATATAAGTAATAAAATAAAATAAAAGATAAGCTAAGAGAGCTATAAGCTTTTTTTAAGGAATTATAAAAGATATTTCTTTAAGCTTAGAAAGTAATAATAAAGGCTTAATCTTATATAATAATAGTATTTATAAAGTTTAAGTAATTAGATAAAATAAAAGAGTATTTAAAGGTAATTAGGCTTTTTATGGTAGAATTAATTAAGATAAGGTTATTAGTATCTTTGCTAAATATTCTTAATATTTACTTTAATAAGAATTCTATTATTATTTCTTTTAAAGGAATTTATTTAGCTTTTTTAAATAATATATAAGGTTTTATAGTAGTTTCTATATTTTCTTATTATATTCTATTTATTTTATATAATAATATACTTCTCTATTTATAGTACCTTTTTTAAGGATCTTCTTAATAATATACTCTTTCTATAATTTAATTATTAGCTTAATATATAATCTTATATTTATTATAATAATATTAGTAATTATTTTAAATAAAGAAATATAAAAGATTAAATAAATCTTAATATCTTTTAGTAAGTTAAGTTTATAATTACTTTTAGAGATTTTCTTTTTTATAGAAAATAGGCTAAGATACTTAAGATTAAGCTTTTTATTTTATTATTTTATAATAATATTTTTAGTAGCTAGAAGTATTATATTCTTTTCCTTTAAAGATAGTCTTTTTATTTATTTAGAATTATAATATTTCTTTATTTATATATAAATAAACTTTAGCTTTATCTTTATCTTAGAATATAGTTATTATATTTATTTAGACTTAAGTAATATCTTTATACCTAGTAGTCCTTTTAGCTTAAATCGGAATATATTAGGTATAAATCTAAAGTTAGTAAATATAGATATAGTTTTAATACTTAACTAATAGAATATATTAAGGGTAAGCTAAGTAATAAAAAGCTTTTTTACCTAATCTATTTACTTATAGTTAATATAGTACTATAGATAATACTTAATCTCTTGGTTTTGCCTTTTAGTCTATTTATTTACTTAAGATTTAAAGGTAATAATAAGCTTATATTATAAGCCTATAAAGGCTATTAATTCTTACTAAAACTTAGATATAAATAGTTATTTATAGTTAAAAATAATTTTTATAGATAATTTATATATTATAATTATATATTAAAAAAAGAAATAAGTAAATTATTTTTTATTAATAGCCTTTTTATAAGAAATATAATAAGTAAACTTTATAAATTAATTAATAATAATAAAAATAATATTATAATACTTATTAATAATAAGATCTATAGATAATAGTAAATTAGTAATAAAGTCTATTATAATTAACTCCTATAGTCTTAAGATAATTAAAATAGGCTATAGTTTATTATATAGTTTATATTATAATAACTTTATCTATTAGCAAAGTAAATATTACTTAATAATAGCTTTTACCTTCTTTTTTATATAACTAAAGGAAAATATCTATTTAATTTATTTAAGGGTTTTATTAATTTCTTTATATCTATTAAGTAAATATTTATAAATCTTATAGATTAGGTTATTCTATAACTTATCTAGGACTTATAGTTAAATTATTTATTTATCTTCTAAGAATACCTTATTATATTCTTTAATCTTCTAGAGCAATAAATTACCCTATTTTACTATATATATACTTTTAAATTTTAAGGGCTTAAGGATAGCTTAAAAAATTATAATTAACCTAGGCTATAGCCTAATTTTCTTAAATTATAATTCCTTAAGGCCCCCTCTAAGCACCTTTAACTATATTTCCTTAAAGTTACCTTTAATAGTATTTAATAATATCTAAGGATAGTATAGTTTTCTAACTACTATTCCCTTTAGATAATAGCAATAATCTTCTTTACCTTAATTATTATTTTACTAATTAGGGCTTATTTAAGGTCTTTCTTAGGTATATATTATAATAGCTTCTCTATAATTACTTTCTTTTCTTTCTAGTAATTAGCTTATTAGCTAATTATATTTACTTAAATATTCTTAGTACCTTAAATATATATAATATAATAATTAAACTTAAATAAGTATTTTATATAGTATAGCTATTATTTATTAAGCTTTTATATAGTTATAAAGTATAAGATATTTTTATAATTAGTAAATATAATAATTTTATATTAATTTCTAAGAAGATATTATTAAAATGCCTTAAAGATATTAATAATAATAAAGAATTTCTTATTATAAATAAGGTAATTAAGTTTTATTTCTTATAGCTTATATAAATAAAATATAATAGGGTATAATCTTCTTTATTTATTCCTTTATCTAATCTAGGCTTTAATAGTATAGTTAAAGGAGTCTATTTTTAACTTAATAGGCCGATTAGGATTAAATATTATAAGCATTAGCTTAGCTATAATAGTATTCTTTAGCTACTTAAAAACTTTTTTAGCTTTAGTTCCTATAATAAATAGTATTTCTTTCCTTGTAAAAGAAATTAAAGGAGCTATTATTTGTCTAAAATTCTTAATAAACTTATAATAGTAATTGGTAAATCCTAGAAAGGATTATACTTTAAGTAGGTTCTTCGGTTCCTTTTAATCCTTAATAGTAGTAATCTTCTTAGGGTCTATTTAGATCTTATTATATAAGATAATATATCCTAAGAATTTTACTTTTTTAGTATAGAATATACTCTTTTTAGGTTTAATTAGTAGATTAATATTTTATAGGGCTTTTAAAATCTAATAGATATATTACTTATATTCTTTTTTATCTTTAGAGAAAATAAGTATATTATCTAGATAATAGACAATAGAGATATCTAAGTATTTATATAATATATTATTAATTATCCTTTAAAAAGATATTAGTATATTTATAAGTCTAAAGGATATTATTAAGTACTTAAATAGCCTAAACTTTATTTAAAAGGCAATCTTTTATTTATTTCCCTTTCTAATATAAATTAGGTTATAGGCTTTCTTTAGATTAATTATAATAAATACCTTTATTTTATATAATCTATTCTTTATTTTATTAATAAAAGGTAAAGGGATATAGTCCTTAATAGTAATATTATTAAGCTATTAGTAGTTTATAATAAGGTAAAGTTTTTTATTTTTTTTTAGAATAAATATTACTAGATAATTAGCTTTAAAAGTTAATATTTATATATATTCTTTTTATAATATATTTTTAATATATTTCTTTAAAGTATTAAGTTTTATTTAATTAAGATTATAAATTAAGTAGAAATAAATATTTACTTTATCTTTTAGTATAATTTTATAATCCTATTAACTAGGCTTTAATAATTTAATCTTAAGTTCTTTTATAAATAATTATTTATAAATATAGTATTAATATAATATATTCTTTAGTTAATTATTAATAATATCTTTATTTATCTTCTTAAGATCCTTATTAAGCTATTAGAACTATATATAAAGGTTAGCAATAACTCTTTACTATATCCTCTTTTAATTAGCCTTATGCTTATACTATGCTCCTTTTGGTAGTAAACTATTATTGTATGTAATCTTTGTATGGTTAGTACTAGAGGTTTAAGATCTTATATCCTAATTATCTATATTACTAGCTATATTATCTTTAGAGAATATCTATACCTAGCTAGTATACTAGTTAATATATAGATTATACCGGTATAACTATAGGTATCCTAGAACTAGGTTATTTATCTTAATATTAATAATATTAAATAAAATGCCTTGGTTCTTTTTATTAATAAAAACCTTAAGGTAATTAAGCTTATAGCTAATAACTTTATTATTATAACTAAATATAATACCTTCTAAGTTTAATACAATATAGGAATCTACCTTATTCTTCTATAGTAGCTAGAAGGTATTTATAACTCTAGGGTAAATATAATTTATTTTAGCTTTACTATTTACTATAGTAATATACTAATTCCCTTTAATCCTTACTTTTATTTTAAGCCTTTATAGCTTTATACTATTAGTAATATATAAAGACTTAGTTAAAAGCTTTTTTTATAGCTTTTTTACTTTTAAGGTAACTTAAAGAAATTATAATTACTTTATATCCTTTAAATTATAAGTCATTAAGGCTCCCTCTAAGCTCTCCTAATTATAATTCCTATAGGCTACCTTTAAGCCTTCCTTTTACAAGGATTACTACTCCTATTACTCTAATATAGGGGGCATATCTTATTTTTTTGACCTTTGCCAAAGATCTTATGCTATTAGATTACTTTATCTTGCTATAAGAGTTCTTTAACTCTACTATAAGACTAAGTGATTATAGTAAGAGTCTTTTTCTTAGTGGGTTAATCTTAGCCTTTTGGCATAGGGGTCTAATTAATAATCCTTTTAATAGTTTAAATAGTAGTTTAGGGCTTATTATTAGCTTAGATTATATTAAGTTATCTTTATTTCTTTGGTATAAATTTAAACTTTTAGTTAATATTAAATTTAAAGTACTTATAAAAAGGGTATCTTTTGATATTATAGTTTTAGTAGATTATTTATAAGAAATCTTTTTTTTGCTATATATTTTTTAGTTTTATAAAACCTATAATAGTTTTATAAAATATAAGAGGATTCTATTATTAGCTAGTATTAGTAAATTAATTAGTCTTTTTTTTAGACTTTTTTTATATATACCTTTAATATAAGCAAGTATTATATTAAATAGTTAGTATAATATAATTATTAAAGTAAATTAATAGATTAAGTTTTTTATATATTTTATTTTATATATTTTTCTTTAGATCTTAATAAAACTTATTAATTAATATCTTATTATCTTAATTAAGCTTTATAATATAATACTAAAAATTAAAAAAATAAAAGCTATAAAAATTAATTTAAGTAAGAATTTAAATCTTAAAAATAGTATTTTATTTTTTATTATACTTTTTATGTAAGCTAATAATCTTTTCTTTAAAGTAATTAAAGCTAGTAAATAGCTTTTAGGTCTTTTTATTCTAGAACTTTAGGGGATTATAGATAAAGTTATTTAAATATGGTTTTATATTATATAATACTTTATTTTTTATTTATTTAACTATATATTAGACCTTAAGGTCTTTTTAAGTAAAATATTAAAAAAAGTATTAAAAGTAGGATCTTAGTAATATAATTTATTATTATAAGATTATAGCTAAATTATTTTACTTAAAGGGCTTTAGGGGCTTAATTATTTTGCCTAAGTCCTTATAGTAGCTTATAGGTATTAGTATAGCTTTAGAAATAGTAATTAGTAGCTATATAGTAGGTTTATTTACTGGTAAATTTAATCTTATTATAATAATAGGCTAGGGATTATTTATTTAAATATTTTATGTACTAAGAGAGGTTTAGAGTATTTTTTTTATGTATATAAGGTATTAATTACTTTTTTTAGTATAAAGCTAAGAGTTAATATTAAGCTATGATATCTTATTATAAAGTCTTTTATTTTTTTTTTAAAGAGCTTTAATTTGCTTATTATTCTTATTATCCTTAGACTTAATCTTCTTTATATTCTTATTATTAGTAGGAGCTTTAAAAGTGGTGGTCTTTTTTCCTTTAGGGCGGGAGGTTTCTGAAGATATAGATTAAGCTAATATTATAATAATATTACTTAGGGTTAATATAAGTAATCCTTTTAAATAAGAGCTTTTAATATATAATGGTTTATATTAATAGATAAAATTAAGTATATTAGTTAGAGTAATAAAGGAAGGTTATTATGTCTGGTAATAGGTTAATTGGTTAAATAGATTAATTAAAGGTAATTAAGTTATATTAAGAGCTAAATTGGGCCTTAATAACTGTAATTCCTAGAGATCTTAAATATAGGATTTTGTAAGTGAGCCCTTGGAGCGAATAATGTCCTAATACTAAGGCTGTATGCTTTAAGCTGTATCTTTTAATTGGCTAGGCTGCTTAATTATAAGTCAAGCTATTAGAAGTAAAGGTAGGTCTTATCCGGGCTTTTGCTAGCATTATAGTTCGACTTCCGGGTAGGTTGGTTCAGGTCATAACATATATTACTTAGTAGTTAATATAAATAGTTTACTAAATAAGTACTTTTAATATATAATAATCTAGTTAATTTCCTAAGAAATAAATTAATTAGAAAATAAGATTTATATTAGTAAAAGAATTAGAGTATATAATAATATACTAAGTAATATAAAAGTATTTATAAGTATTATATTTAATAATAGTTAATTAATAATTAAGGTAATTAAATTATATTAAAAGTTAATTAAGATTATTTCTTATAATTAGGCTTAATTTATTTATATACTTTTAATTATATAGCTTTATATTTATAGATATTAAATGGGATTAGTTTAATACTATTTAACTATAAGGGTTAAAGAAGTTAAATAGAATCTGTTTAACTCTTTCTTATTAGTAGGGTATATAGGTATAGGGTAGCTTGTTTATATAAGCAAGGGTTCTACCGGTTATAACTGCCTTAACTTGTTATAGGTTATAATACTTATAAATAAAGAAGCCTTTTTAATTACTTTAAAATCTTTTATTAATTAGATTAAGGCTATAAAATAAACTTATACTTATATAATAGTGTATTTATAGAGAATATTAGTATAGCTAGATATTATCTTAAGATATCTTATTATATAAGCAAGGGTTTTACTGGTTATAATTGCTTAATCTTATTATAGCTTATAATATTTATATTTACTAAATATATATAAGGTATATAACTATAACTATTATCTTAGCTTAAAGTTTTATTAACTTAAAATAAAGATTTATTAAATTCTTATTAGCTTTTTCTTTATTTACTATTAGCTTTTACTTTTATTTCTTTAAATATACTATTATAAAAATAAATTAAAGAAAAATTAAACTTTTTAATAGTAAAGAAAAAAGTAAAGAAATAATAAATATATAATATATTAGCTTTAGTATTTTTAGTAATTAAAATTATATAAAGTTAATTATACTCTTTCTCTTTATATATTATTTTAAAGTAATTAAAAAGGCTTTTCTATTTATAAGAATAGGAGCTTAACTAGGTCAGAAACCTAGGAGTAGGCTGCCTAGATATATGCTTTTATATCCTATAGTATAGCAACTATAATAGTCTTTATAGCCTAAAGGCAAGGCAAGAGAAAGACTTCCTAAACCTTTCTCTAATACAAATAGATATAAATAAAAATAAATGCTAATTATAATAGACCTCCTAGCATTTATATATTGTAATTTATTTTCTAGTATTTACTAATCCTAATATATTATAATTATTAAATTACTCTATTAGACCTACTTACTTATATCTATATATAATATATAAACCAATAAAATACTTTATATCTCTTAATATAAAATAAAAAGACTTATTATTTATAAAAGTAATACCCTACTAAATAATAAAACTACCTAATACTATAGATCTAGCTTATTTATATATTAATTATAAGCTTATATTATTAATCTCTTAAAAGAAATTATAAAATATAAATTTATAATATTATTTTATTTAACTATATAGATTATATATAATATAATAAAGAATTTAAGATATTATTTATAAAAAACTATATAGAGTAAATAATATAAATATTTAAGATTAAATTAATTCTTTGGAAATATTAGCTATTTAAAAAGAAATACTATAAAAAGGATTTTAAGTTTATAAAAAAATAAAAAAAGCTTATTTAATTAATTCTTAATTATTATATTAATTCTAGCTATAATAAGATAAATAATACTTAAAGGGAATTTTTAAGGAAAATAAATAAAAAAGAAAATAATAAATTTTAAATTAAGATAAAAAATATAGCTTTAAGTATAAAAGAATATATACTTTAAAAATGATAAAAAAAAGGGCAAAAAATAATAGTTAGAATATAATAAAAGTTATATAGTTTACTAAATAAAAATAACCTCTAGAATACAATTTATACTCTTTATATATTATAATATTAAAATTTAATATTTTATTAGCTTAAATATTTTAAAAAGAATAAAATTTACTATAAATATAAGAATTTATTTAAAATATAGTCTTAAGAATAAAATCTTTAAAAAAGAAATATTATATTATAATTTAGGTTTAATTTATTTAGTAATTATTAATAAAAGCCTAAATAGCCTAAGAATTAATAATAATTATATTATACTTTATACTAATAAAATAGCTAAAATATTACCTTACTTAAAGTAGTATTTTATAAAAAGTAATATATTCTTAGAAAAGTATTAATCTTTAAAATAAATTAATCTAAGCTTTATAAAAGCCTTAAAAGATTCTTTTTTTATATAAGTTATAGGAATTATAATTATTAGAATTTAACTTAGCGTTTAATATAATTTAATTATCTTTAATTATTTATTTAATTAATTAATTTATTATTAAATATAATATTTTCTTATTTATTATCTTTTATATTACTTAAATCTAATATACTTAATTTAACCTATAATATAAACCTAATAGTTAGAGTAATATAATCTTATTACCTAGCTTATAAAAGCAGCCCTTTATAGCCTTTATTACCTAGACTATAAGACTTTATTATTTGCCTTAAGCCATAGGCTTCCCTTAAGCCCTACCTTTGTCTCTGATAGTTAGGCTTAGGACCAGACCATTACATTATCCATGCCAGTAATTACAAGTATTGCGATTATTGACTTATCTTTTGGCCTAACCGTTAATTAACGTAAAACAATACACGGATTCTTACACGATAATTGCATACTGTGGGTCACAAGTTCAATCCCTGGGCCTAACATGCTTTTGGGACAGTGCATCAGCGGCTCAGACCACTGCTGTTGGCTGATGTAATACTGGTTGTGTATAGTCATAGCTGTGGCCGGGGTAGGGCAGCTGTGCTGGAGGTCACATGAATTGTGGATCCAGTGTAAGAATCCGTGCATTCTTTTACGTCAATTGACGGTTAGGCCAAAAGATAAGTCAATAACCACAATGCTGGTGGTTACAGGCACGGATAACAGCTGTTAAATGGGACCGGCTCGTAACATCCAGATTTTAGCCTATGCATTATGGTGACTAGAGACCTTATGACCCAAGGAATGGCTTGAGGGCAAGCCCCACAGGAGGGAGGCATCGTGTTACGAGCCGGTTCCCGATTTCCTACTTAACAGCTGTTATCTGTGCCGGTAATTGTAAGCATTGCGATTATTGACTTATCTTTTGGCCTAACCGTCAATTGATGTAAAAGAATGCACGGATTCTCACACTATTATTATTAACTAGTAACACTCCTCTATAGATTGTATAGTTATAGCTATAGCTAGGGTAAGGTAGCTATGCTAAAGGTTATATATTATGGATCTAGATTTGGCCTATGTATTGTGGCGACTAGAGACCTTATAACCTAAGGAGTAGCTTAAGGGCAAGCCCTATAGAAGGGAGGCATTGTATTACAAGCTGGTTCCTGATTTCCTACTTAACAGCTATTGTCCGTGCCAGTAATTGCAAGCATTGCGATTATTAACTTATCCTTTGGCCTAACCATCAATTAATGTAAAAGAATGCACGGATTCTTACACTTATACCTAAGTAACTGTATAAAAAACAGCTAACACAGGTTTTCCGGGCTTACCTCGGGACAAGATATAAAAGCATGCGCCCCACCTTATACCTACAGATATTAAATTTTTCTCTATAGCGTTTTTATTCGATCTACCACTTTAACTGCTGAGAACTGCTAATTTAAACCCTCCGACACGCTTCCAGGTCGCCGAGATCATTATGAGTGACCAAACATCTCCAGAAGTCGAAGCATCAAGGATAGAAACTGGAACCGGGTCACCATCCACTGCTCTACTTGCTTGTAGACAGTGTCGGTCAAGGAAGCTCAAATGTGATCGTGTGAAGCCTTGCTGCGGTCGCTGTTCCAAGTCAAACGACTCTTGTGTTTACCCTCAATCCAGAAGATCAGTGTTTGGTCGAAGAAGAAATGTTGAAGACCTGGAGAGCCGAATCGGTAAGTTTGGTCTTTTAAACTGCGCCCTCACCGCCCCCCCGGCAGGAATGTCACGGCGGTTTTAATGCTTAGACTATAGGTCAGCTCGAAGTCGCGGTAAATAATAGTGTAGAACAACATACCTCCGCACCATTGCAACCTGAATTGTACGATGTTCCAGTGTCGTTTCAAACTCCTGCCGAGGTTAATCAACCATCACCTGCACTGCCATCTTTGCTTAATTTTGGCGAGGTCATTCGGTTGGGCTTATTTGAAGCGCCTCCTTCTTTTCAGCTGGTCGAAGAACTGTCCGCGCCCTGAACCTCTAGATTAAAACTAGGCTTGAAGCTAACATTGATGCTAGCACCGATATCTACTTCAAGAAGCACCATCATGATTCGCCAATGATTCATCAACAACGGTATATTGCCTCATTGCATTTGCCTGTACACATGTCTCCACCTATGTGTCTTCAATACATTATCATGGCTACAGCCGCGATTAGTACGGATATCTACCAACATTTAGCAATGCCATTCTATCAGCGCGCACGAGCTTATGCGAGCGGTGATGAGATGGATGTGAGAAGTCAGGTCGTGCAACTTTCCTAACTGACACTAATCCATGCTAGGGACTGAAAGATAACTCTATGACTTTAGCTCATGTACAATGTTGGACTTTGGTTGCCAACTTTGAAGCTCAAACGACCATGTTCTCCAGAGCATCAACAAGTCTCTGTCGAAGTGTCAGGGTAGCATATATGCTGAATCTTCACAAAATCGACCAAGGGACTCAAAATACGATCTCGCCACTTGGTCCGCCAAAAGACTTAATTGAGCTAGAGGAACGACGCCGGACATGGTGGACAGTATTTTGCTCTGACAAACTTACGTCTGCGACCACCCACTGGCCGTCTTTAATTCAAGACAAGGATGTATGCATCCTGAATATGACCCTCTACCATTAAACTTGTTAATCTATTCTAGATCAAAACTCTGCTGCCTGCCTCGGATGAGGCTTTTGAGGCTGGGCGCCTGGAGTCAACGTGTTTGTTGACCGATGAGCTCAATCAAAGCGCCGTTTACTCCCCGTTTGCTGGAAGAGTACTTTCGTCACAGATCATTTGCCGAACGGCATCGTTTACTTACGAAGGCAGTCTAGAAGAAAGCATAGGAATGTTCGAAACTGACTCATATTGGAAGGATCATGTAAAAATTGATAATGATTTGGCGCTTATGCAAGCATTGCTTCCCCAGAGCCTTCGCCTTACAGCAAGTTTCCGCAGTCCAGACACAATCTTCGTCAACATTATGACTCATACGGCGACAATCTGCCTTCACAGAGCCGCGCTATGGAGAGCAAAGTTACAACCTGTACCAGAGTACATAACAAATCTCTGCCACAATCGACTCCTAATTGCCGCGGAGGAGATTTTAAATATCTTCAGAACGATGCCAGACCTGCATGTGGCTTTTATTAACCCAGTGACAAATTTCGCGGCGTATATGGCGGCTTTGGTTTTCCTTGAAGATGGTTCAACAACAATCGACTATCGAAGCAAAGATAATTTGCAATTTTTGCTTCGCATCATGGTGGCACTGTCGAAAGGAAATTCCGTCGCGCGGTCCCTGGCAATACAGCTCACTCAGGAAATGAAACAACACGGCGTCACAAGCCCAATCACGGAACAAGTAAGCTCGCATTGCGTCTTTGATATATGGAACTCTAACCCTTCCAAGCTTGAACAACTTTCTCCTGCCCCAATAATGGTTCCGCTTTTGGCAAAGATTAACCCAAGTTCCTCTAGTGTTTCTTTTCGTTTGCATTAACCATCATTCTACTTTGTTTGTCCTGGATTTAAGAAGGATTTACGAAAAAAAAAAAAAAAACCAACTGTATTCTGTCACATCGTGTAGATAGCCTCAATAGCCTAGCCTGACCTCGGTGACGGTCAGATCAACCAAGTCTGCCTCGAACAGCCTCGCGCCCAAAGTCTCATACAAATACTGCCAATGATGGTAGTTGGACCAGCTGAGGTTGACGGACCGTCTGTTGCCCGCAGCTAGCTGCATCCAGCGACAGTGAACAACGAACGCTAGGAATACGATTCTGCAGTTTTAATTGCCCCTGATGGTTCTTCTGTACCTGCTGGATCTGTTTATAGATGACTCTTTTCACTCTAATGATGCTAGCACTACTTTCAAGAGGCAGACGGGACCACCTTTCCCTCAACAAGTCCTTAAAAGCCTGCAGATCACACTAACTCATCTTTTCCCGAGTCAATACCGCTAACGGAGCCCTATGGGTGAAGGCAGAATGCTTTCATTTTGATTGATGTGGTCGACAATTCAAAGGTCCGCTACAAGACGGGTAGTCGTCTTGCAATATGTCTCGTAGGGCCAGACTCAGAGGTAAAGCGACTCATCTCGATGCTTCGCTTGTCTGAGAAATACTAGCCTCTTCTCATAGAATCCTGAATCTAGCTGTGAAGGTCGAAGATTCCCATGCCGACTTTACTTGGTGAGCTGCTTCAGCACTTCTGGAAAAGGGCTTTTGCCGAAGCTCGATTGTCGTAAGGATGAATAGATGAGATACATCTCTGTGGCGCGTGTGAGCTTTTAGAGGCACCTGGAGCATGCTTTCTCTTATGGTAGAGCAGAGGGATAGAGGAGAAAAGCTGGGGTAATCAACTAATCGTATCCGCTGCTTCTATTTCTCATGAATATGCTTGCCTGAGATGTAATCTCAATGCTACTTCACCTCGCTGTCGAGCATCTTCGCTCCACGCAGCCAGCCAATCCCCTTTAACACCCCCAACACGTAGTTGGTGTTTTGTTCACAGCCTACAATTGTGATACCAGAACTAACGACGAATTAACTGAGGGGCAAACCTTACGTTTCGAACAGGGATAAATGGCTGTTTCCACGCATGCCCGACGTTCTACAACTACTCCGCTTTTCGTAGTAGTAGTTGAGACAGGAACGAACTAGCTGCCCCATTCACCACATTCATCGAAGAACGGCTGCGGCTGAAAGTTATTAGTGGCAAAGACCTGCTCATGGGAATGATGGTGCCGCTATTCAGTTGCCAAGCCGAGGAAAAAGACTATCCTTACCGTGATGAACTGGGCAAGGTGCAGACCTAGCTGGGAGACGGACTACAGATAATTGACCTTTTGCAGCACTCGGTTGTCTACTTCGAAATAGTTTGCACAAGTTTATTATACAGCTAGTAATAATAATAGCCTTCCAAAGGTGTCTAAAATTTAGCACCGCCGTCCTTCTCCGTGAGACCCTCAATGCCTACTTTCAGGAAATGCTTGTCCTCCCCAATTTGCTTCCCGACAGGACCATTCTTAAGCTCCTCCACATCCCAGTTAGCCCAGACGAAGCGGCCATGCAAGAAAGTGGCTTCGGGACTAGCTGCCCATACAGCGAAGTTGCCAGGTAAGTTTTCGTCATCAAACTTGATCGGGAGGCTATCGTATCCGTAGCGCCGGGCTGACTCGGTCAAGACGCCACCTGGATGGAAACTGATGATTTGCATTTCGTCTGCATTGGTATCTTTTGCGATCTGTTGTATAAGAGACATCCCGGCGCCTTTTGACGCGCCGTATGCGGGACGATCTGGTGCTACGGTGGTCCACATGTATGTCGCAACGGTGGACACGTTGACCAGAAACTGGTAATGACTGATTAAAATCTATTCGGACACCCTGAATACTTGCGGCTCACCTTTTTTCCGTCCCCAGTCGTCTGTTTGGAGAATCTGAGCGTCATGGCCAGCGGCGACCGCACGTTGGCCTCATACTCCTGCCAGGTGTCCTCGAGGTTGCTGGCGAGGATGGGGGACTGTTTTCCTGTAGCGGCTGCGCTCAGCACTAGCACATGAACATAGATGCCATGGGCCTGGAGGTCAGACCAGAGTTCCTGAATATCGGAGAGGCTGAAGGCGTCGAGAATCTTTGCTTTGACGACGTCACGGCCTGCTTCGGCATTAAGCGTGGCTGCGGCAGACAAAGTGGTCTCGTGGCGGCGACCAAGCATTATGACACGCTGCGCACTTGCGGCTACGAAGGAGCGAGCAATGGCGAAGCCAATGCCAGAGCTGCCGCCGGAGACTATCACAGTCTTTCCGGCCTGGCTCAGTGCCGGCAGCTTCGGAGAAATGGCTGGATAGGGCTCCTTGTGGTAAAGTTTGAGTGCAGGGAGACTCATGCTGGGCGTTTCGATTTTGAGGCTGATCTCAACGGTGAATACACTGGTCAATGAAGGTGCTGAGTACTGGTTCGGTGGTTGTCGAATCTCGTTGAGGACGAAAAGCTTTGGGGACATGCGCAAGAAGATGCGTTTTATATACCGTCCCAAGTCCCACAATCAACTTCATCTTGCCGGTCAAGACTGGCTGCGCCTGTTTGGTTACAGATTTCGAGACGCTGGCGGGACTGTAGCGGGACTTTGCCGCATAAAAATTGAGTTTCATTGAATTGTCGAGGGCTTCGGGAGAAACGAAGGCATGCGGGTCCACCTCAGCTCCGCCGCTCTGGAACACACTCCACCCGTAGTTCAGTGCGCTCGATTTGTCAGTCAAGCCGCATAACGTTGGTGATTTGGCTTTAGGTTCAGAGGCCCCCCCGCGATTGCGGCGGGAATTTTCCACAGGCATCGTCACCATCGGTGATGATGCGCTCTTCATGACCAAGTCCGTTTCTCTATCCATGGCCTCTCCCAATATCGCTGCCGCAAACTCTTTGCGGCGGCGACCCGCATGTGTCGCTTGCAGTAAAGCCAAGCGCAAATGTAGCCGGCAGCTTCCGACCTGTCGTCGCTGTCGAGTGCAGAATCTCCGCTGCGCATACCCAGTTACGGTTGAGCGGGTCATGCTTCCTCAATCGCCTCAGTCTCGATTCTCTGCGCAGTGTGCTACAGCACAGTGTTCAACACAGTTTCTTGGAGGAACTGCACCTCAGCAAGCCTCGAGTACCGTTGATATAGCGCAGGATGACATCGACTGCAGCATCGCCCTGTGGTTTCTTGAGCCCTGTTCCTGGGAGGCAGACCGCACGCACATACGCGAAGACAGCCACATCACATACCCTGACTCTGGTCTAGGTTACTTCATTAACTCTCTGAGGACGTGGATTGATGAATGGGTCCGCGAGAACCGTTGTGCCTTTGTGCACTCTCGCTTGTACGAAACAGACATTCCGAGCTCGCTACAACACGCTCTAGCGGCGTGGCAGGTGTACCGGGCAGCATCAAACCCAACAGCCAAGAGAATAGCGCTTCGTATGGTAGCAGACTGGTCGCATAACCTCCTTCGGGAACAGTCGATGTCAGAGTGTCTTCTAGACGTTGGCGTTTGCGGTAGGGCTCCTGGCTTTCAGCTCGTTGATCAGATAAGCTACACACAGGCTCTTCTAGTTTTCCAGGTGATTGGGCTCTTCGATGGAGACGTGAGGGCGCGCGCGACCTCCGAACACTTGCTACATACTGTCAGCCGATGGGCTGATACTCTCCTGGGAAGTGCCGGCGCTGCAGTTGCCCCACCCGATCAACCTGCTACTCCAGATGAGCTCCCGAATAGCCCGCGCATCAATCAACTCCGATCAGACGGCACACCAGCTTCTATGTGGAAAGCATGGATCTTGTCCGAGTCGATTCGTCGACTCTGGATCGTGGCGACACTTACAGAGGCGGCGTTTCTCATTTGGAAAGAGGGCTCTGCGGCATGTCCTGGGAGCATCGGCTTTACGGGGAGAAGCGGTCTTTGGGATGCATCTTCACCCAAGACATGGCTGGTAGGCTTGACAGGGAACAGCACCACTAAGGTCCCTATTTTCTGCAGCAGTCTAGATGGACTGCTCCAAGAGGCCAAACCCTCGGACGTCGACGAATTTGCGAAGGCTCTTCTCGCCTATGGACAAGGCCGAGAAGCTGTGGAGGATTGGATAACATTGGAATAGATCGACAACACTTACTAGGCCATGACTACATGCCCAACGAGCTAGCAGGGGTCGGGGGGCGTTTGGGGGACCAAGCGCGACTGCGATGTGATGGCCTGTAAGCAGTTGAGCTTCAATGGGATGGTTTTCTTTTTAAATCTCGGCCACTTTCGGACGGTGAGGTTTACAGTCATGTGCCACTAAATCAATATGGGCCTCGTCGGCGAGTTGTGTCTGGATAAGACTCCCCACACACAGGTCCAAAAACTCCGACAAAAATGTGTAATTTTGCCAACTACCAACAGAGCTTCAAACTTTACTTCTTAATTCTGAGAGATTAATCCAAGTTTCCGTGGAAGTCGGTGTACTTCGGTATTATTGTAGTCGATCAAGGTCGAGATGTTGCATCGGACCATTTCATCTCTTTAGCGGTGCCTACGAGAAAATGAAGGGAAAAGGAAAAAGATTTTAAACTATTACGATATGCTGTTTGAAACTATAAATTTGACGCTTTAAGTGACTGTAAATTTACCAATCATGAACCTTTGATCTCAAAACAGATTTCAGACACGAAGTTAAATCATATATTGTGCATTGTTACAAAATATGTAAAACTTTATTCAAATTCTTAAAGATTCTTGATTCATTTTAGAGACTCCCCACTGCCAACCAAGTTCTCTCACCTCCATATATGCTAGTCAAATATCAATTTTGAATGGCTAGTTATGTTTTCAGGTATATTGTTTTCTACCGCTCTAAACCTTGTAACCCCAGTTCAATAGTTGACAATCGATATCCGAAATCCGGATAATCTGTCATCAGCAACCTTCGTGATGTAGTCTAGCCGACGTCATTCCTACATTCATTTTCCATTTTTCAAACTTGGTTTGAATAGACAGGCTTCTGCTACTAAGAATAAAAAAGAACTCAGTGATGATAGAGGAGCTGTAAGGAGACCGTAGATGCCATCCAACACTTGCCACGTTGCCAATCATGTGTTAGGACTTTCCAAAATCAGATATACAAATATGATATTCTATGCCAAGTTCAAATAAGGAGTATCAAGTTCATTGCTTGGGAAGCCCAAATCCATAGCTTCTGTGTGGAGTGTCTGGGGGGACTTAGGATCAATGCCAATGCTTTCCTCCATTTCAACAAATTTCGATCCGAGATATGACCTTGATCTGACTTCATGGTCCGCGCAGAACCCCACGGGCGAATGGATGGAATGAAAGCATTTCGTGTAGGATTTCCCTTTGTGCGCACGGTTCGGGTGCTTCAGCATTGCTTGATTACACATGCTCTCAACCAAGCCCCATGCAGGAATATCTTTGATGGAAATTTGATCATTATTGTAACGTTGGAATACCACGTTAATTTGTCCCCATGCCCGATCCGTGTTTATGTGGTCATGTTGGTGTATTAGACCGTAGAGAAGACCCATGATGCAATGAATTGGAATTGGCCATCTGAAGGCCCATTGCCAGTGATGCGGTGTTGCCGCTTGCTCTCCCCGTTCAAGTTCTTCGAGACAGCTCAAGCTCTCATTGTAAAGTCTACGGTTGTCAGTAAAGATGAATGACACAGTATGAATTACTTACCGGCTTCGGAGTTGCTCAAACGAATGACACCGTAATTTTGACCTGGACGGTGATGCGTGAAGGTACAGCACCAAAGCATACAATGACTTTATCATCGTGTTGCTCCAATGAGTTATCACAAGCTGCAGTGGATTAGATCCGTCAAAATCCTGAATGAACTTTGTGCGCAGATACTTTTCCGTTTCTTCAATAATGATATTCAGACTGTCGCAACTCGATATCACTCTCCTAGCCTTGTGAATATCATTATACGTCTTACTGAGCTCTCTTCGTATAAGAGCTGCGGTGGCGTCACTAAACCCTTCTCTATCATCGGGTGCAGATTGGGTTCCGAGTAAGGAGGATGTAGTCCACTCCCCGTCGTTAGCGTTGCGCGATCTGTTATTATCACCTAGCATCAATAAGGTCGATTCTGAACCATCAAGAACGGCGGATTGTGCGTCCAGCGCGGCCATATGACCCCAGATTCTTCGTCTTATCTCATCATATCGGGGCGAATCTCTATGCATGCCGATGCGACGGGCAATTCTCTCGCCAACGCCGAGTAAGGCTGAAGCGAGCTCGCAATTCCCAATATGGAACTGGCAAGTCTAAAGTTTGATTAGTGACTAAAATTAGTTAGAAAAAGGGCCACCTACAATGTAATATAGTAAAGCAGTCAAGAGTGTGCTATTTCGGCTCCTCATGAAATCAGCATGACAAAGTGCCAATTTGGTAGCTTCCTGAAGTTGGCTGCACAGTTGCGCTCTATCCACTTCAAGCCGCTCATGAATAAGTGATGATGGTAACATAGCTGTCGTAATATATTGCGTAGCGAATATGAGAGCTTCCACTTCTCGACTAGCAACGCAGGTACCCTGCCGATAATCTGCCAGCATCATCAAATAGCGCCCTTTATGACTGATGCGAATGAAAGGCTCAACGTGGTCGAAAAAGAGACTTATCAACACATCTTCCCTTTGAGTATCAAGGTGGAAATGAGTCGTACTCCTAGGCTCAAAACTGTTAAAGCCCAGAGGCCAACTCGGTATCTCTCTTCCAACATCATCGTCGGGTTTCAGATCGGCATCGTTGGATTCGGTAGTAAACCGATCAAAATCAAGCCATGAATCTGATACCGATCTATTTGAGGGCTTTGGGTAAAGGATGTGGCTTCCGTCATCAGAGGGAACGTCCGGACTACTATTGGAACTGTTAAAGAAACTGTTTCGGGGAGACCCGCCGCGTATTTGAGCGAGGTGCGGAGCTGATCCGGCAAAGGACATTGCCGCTATGCTTTCTACCATGTGTTCTAGACGCTCGACTCTATCATGAAGCAGGCGTTGCCCTGTGGCAGATTCATGTGTAACCTCATAGACACAGGCGACTCGCTGACGGGCGCAGTTACCACAGGGCTGCTTTTTGTCACAACGAACTTTTCGGCGGCGACAAACAGTGCAGGGTTTGTTGAAGCTCAGGACGTCTGCTGGCATTTTTATAAAGGAAATTGAGAAGCTAGTTTAGAACTTCTGCTCAGCTCTAGGGCTTAAATTTCCTAATTCTGAATGATAAGAGATGTTGGGTTTAAATATTCGACTCAGTTATGAAAGCGGTGGCTAGCTAACCTGTCATATGAAGGCTTCGTTTCGGGTTGGTTCTATCGCCACACACCCATCAACCCCATAAAGCAAGGATTATGCCAAATCAAGTATCTATCAATGTGGCAGTCTTCTCATTCGCCAAAAATCACGATGTAATCAAGACATCCGATCCACAACGATCAATGCCGGTTCAATGTTTTGAGCGTCAATTGACCACTGGCAGTGTTGGTAACTTAGAGTACCCACAGCATCCACTAGGCCACTGGTACGACGAAAGCGGAACAACATCGGTGTCCGAGGTGGATACAGCAATAGCGGCATGTCTTAGTGCCCAATTATTTGTCAACAGCCAAAAAGGTTTAGCCCACGTGACTAATGGTAGCGAGGGACCTTGGCAAACTTTAAATACGCTGAGGGTTGCATCAAAAATGTCAATCAAGGACTGATATCAGCCCATTTTGGGAAACTTGCTACTCAGCTCTTATCAAGATCAACCTTCGCGTGGGCAATGATGTCTGGTCCTAAACCAATCACGGTTTATGTGCACAGTAAAGCTCCTATCAAAGTAGCCCAGTTGACGACTCAGGCGCCGGCCCCAACCCCAACCCTTACAAGGTCATCCTGGTTCTCGAAAAACACAGGAGAGGGTACTATAGGGTATCCCAGCCTGGTATCTCAAATTACAACTCCGTGCTAGATTTTGAAATCAACTAGATCGTGGTAAAACGGGGACGGGGTTTTTAATGTGTAGAAACCACACACCAAGCCCAAAAGACTCCAATGGTCTAATGGTTCTGTTGTGCTAGGGTCAGCTTAGCCACCAGGTGGGCAAATCAGCCGGAATGTTGTCAAATAAATCAATGACCTGTATGAGCTAGGTCAAAACAAAAGTCATAATCATAACAAGATACCCGTGATCAAACGGTCCCTCAAATAGGAAGCTTGAAAACAGGGCCAGAAAACGTGTATTGAGACGAAGCTGCTGAGCCAAGCTGGTGTTGAGGCCATTGGCTTTTATCCTACTAAACCCGGTATCGCGACCGGTCCCTAGGTCGCATGACCTACCCTGTACCGCATTCATGTTGAACCTATTGCCCCGAGCCCCGTCACAGTGGTAGAAAATCCCAGGAAAGACTCCTTGATTGCTCTAAATCGCAATGAGCGTTTACTAGCCAACGATATCCAGGTGTAATTCGCCTCTTCATGTTTATAACTTGACTCTGACGATAATGGGCAAATCAGAGGATATTTGAGTCATCACCCACCCCAATGAAGATGAACTTGATGGTTCAATATAATTGCACGTTAGCAGCATATGAGGTTTCATAATAATTTACATACACCACCACACTTTTCTTCAGAATGAAATTCTTTCTTTTTCTCGGACCCTAAGAGTGATTGTTCATCCATGTATTCATTTAATATCAATTCAAACTGTACATTAACTTCAGGTCCATATGCCTTTTGTTTTACAATCACATCATTTCTGCCACTGGCGCAAAATCGAAATGTTACTATGGATACCATAAATAGCGTCTTCCTCTAGTGATATCAGACATCTTTATACAATTGTTGAGATCACCAAGCACAACTATCCCAGAATACATTTACAGCCATTTCTCCTTGTTCTTTCCGACAAACTGCTTCCAGGTAGTAGGCTTGTCGCTCAAGAGACTCAAACTCTCCTTCAGGTCGGCTCCGTTGTAGTAGCCAGGATCCTCGAGGAGCAATATATTCTCGAGCATTTCTTGGGCGACATTCGCTGGCAAGAAGGACTTGAATACATCAGAAGGAACCTGAACAGCTACAGAAGGCTTTTCAATGATTTCCGAAAAGTCAGATGCGATCTGCGATGGTGTATAATACTGGGTGGCTGCGTAGATATGCTTGCCAAGACCAGAGGGGTAACCCTGGATAGCAGCCTTGACAAATTTTCCTAACTCTGTAAGCAATTTGTCATGCATGGGTTCAAGCACATTGGCCTACCTGTATCAGCGCTGGCATCGAACAAGGGAACCTGGGCCTTTTCTGGTGAGACAGGAAGGGCCAGCGTATAGTTTCCATCCTCGCCCTTATTAATCATCGTAAACATGTTTGACATGAATAGGCCAGGCAAAACAAATGTTGCCGGAACACCACTATCACGGATGTACTGTTCAATTTTGGACTTGCCATCAAAATGACTGATATTGGGCAGACGACCCTTGCTGGCTTCGGTGGTGTTAATGAGGGAGGAGAAGATTAGGTGCTTTACTCCTGCAGCCTTGCTTGCGTCGCTGACAGCCTTTCCCTGAGCAATTTCAACCTTATCAGAGAGACTCTCCCAAAAATTGGTGATGAGGAAAACGGTATGAGCGCCCTGAACGGCAGGGGCGACCAACTCTGCAGAGGACATATCGGCCTGTGAATGAGTATTATTAAAGGCGAGTACATACCACTAAAATCCTACATTAACTTACAGTTACGACCTCAATGCCCTTGGCTGCGAGTGCTTTTGCAGCAGGTTTAGAATCATCACGAGTGATACCTCGAATCTTGAACTCCTTCGAGAGAATGGGATCGTTGAGGACCGCTTGGATGACGGAACTTCCCTGGTTGCCGGTGGCACCAAATATAGTCAAGATCTTGGACATGATGGATGTTGGTGTTTTGAGAAGTGGAGTAGATGCTTGATACAAGAAAGATGATGATGGATGGTGATGAGATGTTGATTATTGGTGACTTTTTCATAGTGGCATTTATAGTTATGCCAAATTATCAAACCCCCAATGACATCACTATTAGTATGAATTGATGACGAGCAAGAGAGCTCCTTGTAATCATGATGAATCAGAAATGGAATCCTCGGCGAAGCACGAATGTCCGACCGTAGAATTTCCACGCGCCACCGCCACCAGGGATGATGGCGGAGGTCTTGAGCGTCCATGAGATACTGGTCGCGCATTAGTCAATTCGGGCCGATCTACATGGGCCGAAAAGCGTGGCCAACAGCATTAGACTTTACAGCAAGACGACGGAATAACTAGGTACCCTGGCGCTGATTCAATGAGAAACCTGGGTTTAGCCAAGTGGGGCATCGTCTAGCGCATGGTGTGTTTTCGGACTCCGAGCAAAATGCATGCATGCATGGTCCCAGTAATTTTCTCCAATTGTCAAAAGTTTACTCGTACAATCTGTTAAGACGGATTCTAGATCTAAAAACTTCTGTTATTTCCCACAACAGCTTTTGAGCTATTGCAGCCACTGGAAGCCTCTTACAGCCCATGGCCTATTGAAATAGCTGTTGACCACAGCCAAGCTCCAGCCACCACAGTGAACACCTACAGTCTGAAAGGCCATTCCTTTAGTCAGAAGCAGCTATTCTCAACCTCACATCTTGGCGCAGGTCCGTTGGGCTTTTATCCCTTCGTTGCGGCGGCCAACCTTTGTGGGCGATGCACGCAACTTGAAAAGCTTGACGATTTAGAGCCCGCAATAGCTTCCGTTGACTCAGACGGCGAGGCAACAAGGTTCAGGAACACACCAGGCGGCATCTTGCTGCAGTCTAGACTTTACGGTCACTGTCAAAGGCGGGGTAGAGCCTTCATTGTTTACACATGGATTGTTTTGGCCTCTGGCTGCAATATACTGTTCACTTCTCCCAGAGAGGTTGCCC
Organism: Calonectria honghensis; assembly: GCA_013403855.1. Lineage (NCBI taxonomy): Eukaryota > Fungi > Ascomycota > Sordariomycetes > Hypocreales > Nectriaceae > Calonectria > Calonectria honghensis. Next base: position 787,739 of record VTGB01000029.1, read on the forward strand.
TCCTAAGTAGAGGATAAAAAAATACTAGTCGATTCTTAACCTCACAAGGGCTTAGATAGCTAGAACGTTGTGGATTATCCGTTGCCTAGCTAGAATTCTTACGCCCCGGACGAACACGGCCCCTGTTGCGACCTTGGCAATTAGTGTTATAAATGGTTTCTGTGGCTGCTATTCTAAACAGGTGTTGCAATAAGCTGTTAGCTACAGCCGTCACAGTTTGAGTCAAGATTCTGGGTAAAAATTAGGCAACATTACGCTGTATGTAGTTTAGTACTAAACCCTGAAGTGTTTTTGATATGTGTCTGCCGGTAAGGATTTTTCTATAAACTTTAAATTTTGTTTTTAAGCTCTTTAATTCCTTCCTTTCCTTGTTTTTTGGTTATAAGGTCTAGTATCGGGGGTCTTTTGCAGACTATGTGGAATACCGTATTGCTTCATAGAGCGCCTAATCGTTACCCTATCCCTTTGACTGTCGTAAGCCTGCAATTGCGTCACGGGCAGGGATGTGAGCCAACCACAGAGCTTCAAATTGAAGGTACATCATTTCCCACCTAAACTGGGCTATGCCATAAGTCCCAGCAATTTCCCGATCTACATAACGCTACATCGCACTTCTCACAGCGATATTGTGATTGCCGCGCCCGGCGTTCATTTCCACTGACTGTTTCCAATGGCCTTCTTCTTTTGCAAGGCCTCGGCTGCCCTAGACGGTGCCCCTGACAGGCCAAATACTTAGAGTTTCCTTTGCGGATAATAATATGCTCTGAAATAGGCGTAAATTCATCTTTAACCCGAAATCTTTCTCTTAACTGAGCCTTAGAGCCATATTTTTAGATAAGGCAATTCTAAATATAATAGCGTTAATCCACTGATCGTATAAATGACTTCTAATTTGGCTGCCTAAGCTATTGCAAAATAAAGGAATTAGCAAAGGATGTTTTAAATAGAAAGTCCTAAACAAGGACCTTCCAACTACCCCTTCAAACACATTAATAAAGGCTCCAATATACCTATATTTGGTTACTATAATTAATAGAATTTATCTTGTTATTGTAGGTATTAGCCATAGATAGAATAGAAATCAATTTAATAGGTTTAGCACCGAAAAAATATTATATTGGGCATATTGCTAGTTTTGCTATTATTGGCTTCTTTTGCTAATAGTTAACTCTTTTATTACCTATAAATATAGTTAATAGAAATAATACAAGGGAATTATCTTTTTATGCTATTTAATTGATCTTATTATCAGAGGTTGGAATAGCTTTAAGGTTATTAAATTAAAGGCTACTGGCAGCAGTATTATTAGTAGCTTTAAGCTTGATAAGGCCCTAATAAAGACCACAGTTGCGGCGGGCTATGCCTGTGGCCCTATGGCCACATTAACGGTGTTATGACCTGGTCAGAGGCATAACCGAGCCCTATTTAACAGCTGTTATCCGCGCCTGTAATTGCAACCAATGCGATTATTGACTTATCTTTTGGCCTGACGGGCTAATTGATGTAATGGGAAGCACGGATCCTTACAAACGGAGCCAGCAAAAGAGATTGCAAGAGGAAAATAGGTTATCTAGAAATACATGATATGTGGATTTTGGTAGTAGGTTTACTAGCAAAATAACCACACTTTATATCAGATTCAGATAAATTCCGCTCTTTAGCTTCTATTGCTATTATTGCCATAGCTATAATAACCAGCGCTGGTAAGCTGGCCTGACTAGAGGCTTTCCAACCGACCCGAACTTCCGACCCGGCCTATGCCAAAGCCACCGAAGAAAATAGCCTCCTTGGGCAATAGCCTATACTTTGAAGCCGGTTGGAATAGGTTTATTTTTGATAGTTGTTGTCTCATTGGATCTCCCTAGATAGCAGGCCATATACTTATCTATAGCAATATTCGTGCCGGGCTTGAAGAATCGGGTAGATGTAAGTTGTATGAGGTTAGACCACTTATTAACCCGGCTAAAGGTCCAGCTATATGACTTATCTATTGTGGCTACATATATTATTGTGTGGTTAAATATCCGTATATGCCGTGATAAGAGCTGGAACCGATTGTAAGACATCTACTTAGTAATAGGATAAATAGCATATTAACTCTCTAGCAGGGAAGTCTTCCAATAGTCCTCAATCCGGTCTTCCTTAGTTATTCGCATATAAGTAAGGATTGCAATCTATATATAGATTTCTGCAACAGAGGTTGGCTTCCAAGCCTATAGCCGCGACCTTCGATCTTAGCTACCTCTCTTACCAGCTTCTTCAAGCAAATAACTAACCCAGCTATTGGTATACTAGACCCAGCTTTCTACTAAAGAAACAGGGATAAATTCCTGGAATAGCGATAGTGGGTCTTGGGGTAATTCTTTTATTATTAGGGCTTGTATTGGCGACAGCTCAATTGGCTTAAAGCTGTAGCTGCGTTCAGTAGTCGGCGCCTTTGTTGGTCGGCAGGTGTTATCCTCAGGCCGCTCGCGGCGGCTATCATCTATTGAGATGAAGCTATCATCGTCATATATATTGACAGCCTTATTAGAGAGCTGCTGGGAGTCCATTAGGAATTTCAAAATAAATTACATAGTAAATTCAACTGTATTGATTCCGTAAATCGTTGATGTCACCCGAAGTCACTTTGCTTTTGCTGGGGTCATGTGGGGCGGGGTACGCTGGTGCAGGCTTACGACAGTCAAAGGGATAGTACGAATTCAACCACGAAGCCAGAGGCAGTGGTAGCACATCTGGCTCCGCAATTATTCTCGTAAGGTCATGGCCAATAATCAGTCACTCGAGGAGTCTCAATACCGTTGACGAATGAGAGGGCTTGGACCTCAAGGAACTCGCAAACATATGCCTTGTTGGACTGCCATGGAGAATTGGGATGTATTTCCAGTCCATTATGGGGTGAGAAACCTAGCATAAGTTGACCAATTATCTTCATCTTGAGAGACAGGGGTGTTAATTCACTCGAGGATTACATTATGACCCCGTACTTTGATAAAGTTTACAGGATAAGTCGATCAAGGTCAGCGAAAATCTATACCTCAAGGTTTAGTCTACAGAAGTGTTGTACAGCGCAAAGGGTACAGACCCCCGGATCGTCATTGTGACGATGATAATAATAGTACTCCTTAGGTGAGCAAGCCTGAGCTGCATCTCAAAGGAGGGGATCACATGGACACGAAGTTTAGTGTTGATTTGATACATGTGTAAGACCTTTGGAGGGCATTCTTGCGTCAGTTATATCAACACCTAAAATTCCTTTTTGATCATCAGGCTCCAATGCGAGCCTTTTCTTTACATCATTGCTCAATTCAAATGATCTTAGGGTTACTATTCCGCGTATATTCCCACCACATTAAGCCATCCCTCGAAGAATCTCAAACCTCCTTACCCCATGCTCTCCCACCGTTCTGTGAAATCTATGATCATTATTCCCCACGCCACATGGATGCAGTCGCAGGGATTTTGTGAAATCTGTGCTCCTGTCATAAGAATCGGGTATCAGCAACTCTGCTTCCTCAACTGCTTCACCTTGCATGAGATCAGGCACAATGCACTCTCCTACAAGCTACCAACGATCTTCCTCTACAGGGCGTAGAACATATGGGATGATTCCGCCAAATAGCATTGCAATCACGTCTCCTTTCTTCATGGCCCCGGGACCAATTCCGATGCCTCCATCTTCGCAATGGAACAGCTTTCGCCCAAGCATCACATGGATGGCGCTCAGTATTATTCCAGCTCGCAAATATTTTGCTGCTGAGTCCTCATCCGTCGGCTCTTCACCCCGGAATCTTTCTTGAATTTTCCTCAGCTCTAAGCCAATACCTAGCCAAGAGTTACGCTCGCGCCAACTGACCAAGATCTCGTTCAAATGATCCGTCTGCATCCTTTCTCCCGTAAGTATTTCAGTGCTCTCTCTGAAATCGCACTTTCCAAGGTTAGCTGTGGCCACTGCGAGCCTTAATCCGTCCTGGATAGCTTTATCCTACGCATCAGAATCGTTGAATCCCGCAAGGGCCGTTGAAGCAGATTCTGGACAGTGTTGGAGATGCAGCTACAGCCCCTCGGTATTTTTCGGCCATAAAAAGACAGCAGGATGCTGTCCATAAAACCTTGGAAGTGGTAGGCGAATTGCTTCTTCTTGGCTATTCTGTCAATGTTCCGCTGGTGCATGCGTACGCTGACGCCAAGTCTGACGGGAGCAAAATATCTGCGCTAGTCGATCTGCCGCCCTACGCGTGGAACACGTCTAACCGTTACTGGCATGAGTCAGCTGCAGTCTCTAGCTACAAGAACAGGAAACATCCTCGATTGGAGCTACTTGGAGCCAGAGACGAATGGTCCACGGATGCTGAGCCCTCTTGACGCAACTATCTCCGTGTCTTGGAGCAGCCCTGGATTGAGCAACACAAGTTCCAAAACGCCAACATTTACCCCAGGGCTGGCTTGATTGTTATGGCCATCGAAGCAACAGGTCAAGTAGAGACCCGGGCAGATGTCTCGGGCTACCAAATTCGTAACGTCAACGTCCGGAATGCCTTGGTCGTTCCGCTCAACGAAACGATTGAAACGAAGCTCCAGCTCTCGCCTTGGAGACCTGGACCCAATGCGTCATCGTCACATTGGACCGAGTTTAAAGTATCCAGCAGAAACGAGAGTGGTGTGTGGACAGCTAATTGCACTGGTCTTATCACGACTTTATATAAGCAGGAACAAGTAAGAAACACGGCATTTATAGACGAGGAAGCTACAGAAAACTCTGAACTCAGGAGGGAACATGAAAAGATGATGCAGGAAGGATGGCCAAGTTTGGATCCCGATGAATTTTACTTAAAGGTTAACCTGTCGGGATTTACTCTTGGTCCAGTATTCCGTGGCATTACGAAGCTTCACGTCCACAACTACAAATCTCACTTCTCTATGGAGGTTCTGGATACCAAACAATGCTACCCCTCAAAATGGGAACCGCCTCACCTGATCCATCCTGCCGTGCTAGATGTGTTCGTTCATGTCCTGATCTCCGGCGCCGGCAACATTGCGCAAATCAACGCAAGGATTCCAGTGTCAGCTGCGTCGCTCTATATTTCGGCAAACTTTGAATCCGCTATTGGTACTAGGTATCATGGATTCACTTCTTCAAAAACGCATGGCGTAGATGGTTTGGTCACTGACATCGTTGCCTTTGGTGAAGATGGAGAAAAGCCCTTGATCGCTCTTCGGGGATGCCAAACTGTGACTCTCCGGAACGAATCCAAGGAGTTGATCACAGACGGTCAATATATTGGTCACGTACCTAATGTTCCGCACCTCTCACCAGATATTGATGTTGCTCCTGTGACCGAACTTCAAAAGCTATTGCAAGGAAAGGACCTTATGACAACTCTGGGCCACTACATATCTCTGATCGCCTGCAAGCGCCCAGCCCTGGAAATAATGGAATATAGTCCATCAACAACTAATCTCCTCAGAGAGGCCTTGGCTTTGCGGGCTGGAGACCTGACTATTGATAGCATCAAGTCTGTCGTTATGGCTAGTGAGGTCGACGAACTGATTGAAGAGAGCCCATCACCATCTGACACATTGAACAAGCTGATCCACAACCGAAAGCTAGACGTGTTAGAAGATTTTGCTTCACAGGGCTTTCAGGATGGCACTTACGATATCGTGATTTCCACCCTAGCTTGTGAACGTTCGGGCGACTTCTCTGCCATCCTCGCGGGCTTCAAAAAACTATTGAAACCGTAGGTCATCTATCGTTTTCTTATAGAGATATCAATTGTGAATCCAGCTAACTGGTACCAGGTGCGGAGTGCTATTGATCACAGGCGGGTTTGATACCTCCGCTTCCACGGACGAGGCCCTCGCATCTGCAGGTTTCACCTCAACCAAGGTCAAGATTTCCAACTCGCCAGACCTCATTATTTCCCACCAGAAACCAGAGCCAGAAAACCAAGTCCGAAATGTTGTTATGGTAACGCCGCAAAACCCATCGGATGGACTGAGAAAAGCTCTTGAAAAGGTCTCTCGTGAGCTGGAAGCACAGAATTACACTGTTTCACGGGCACCATTTGGAAGCATTACTCAACAAGCTTCACCATACTTGGCTCTAATAACTCTGGATGTCGATTCCTCTTTCTTGGAAAGTCTGGATGACTATTCTTTTGCCAGACTTCGGTCATTGATTTTAGGGTCGTCTGGAACACTGTGGTTGACTCTGGATACCTATTCTAGGGGTCTCGTCAAGGGCTTTGGAAGGACAATCAGAGCTGAACACCCAGATATACCCTTTGTTATTATGGCTATTGAGTTACATACTTCTCCTGATGTGGAAGGCAATGTTTTCCACATCATTCGACTTCTGCAAAACATATCGAACAAGAATTCAGGTGAGTCCACGGACTCAGAGTATGTAATTCGTGGCGGCCTGCCGTTCACTGAACGTCTGTTGGCCGATGCGAAGTTAAAGTCATTGATGTATGCTTCCAAGTCCTGTCAAATGCTCCCAGTGGCCGAAATTCCATTCCACCAAGCAACCAAAGTCCTTCGGTTGTCCGTTAGGGAGCCAGGGCTTCTTGACACCTTGGAATATGTCCCTGTCCCAGGTATGTCCCAAGGTCCCATCGTGGACGGTCAGATGGAGATAGAGGTGACATCGGTGGGCCTCAACTTCCGTGACGTCATGGTCGCGATGGGCCAAATGGAAGACTCAAATCTTGGTGTTGAATGTGCCGGAATTGTTTCCAGAGTTGGTCTGGGGGTTGAAAAGTTTCGTGTTGGTGATCGTGTGTTCGGTTTACACTCGGGTTGTTTCCAGACCCGTGTTCAAGTTGACCCCCGGACCTTTGAGAGAACACCTCATGATTTGAGTGATGAGCAAGCCGCTTCATTGATGTGCATATATGCGACTGTTGTCCGTTCTCTCATTGACGTGGCCAGACTTGAGCGCGGTGAATCTGTATTAATACACTCAGCTGCCGGAGGTGTAGGCCAGGCTGCCATCAGGGTTGCCCAATTCATTGGAGCAGAGATCTTTGCCACCGTATCATCCGAAAAGAAGAAGAGATTTCTTGTAGAGAAGTGCAGAATCCAAGAATCTCACATCTTCAACAGTCGCGATCACTCCTTCGCCGATGGGATTCTTCGACTGACCAAGCAAAGAGGAGTTGACGTCGTGCTCAACTCGCTCGCACAGGAAGCTTTACGAAGAACGTGGCTTTGTGTTGCACCCTTTGGTCGGTTCATTGAGCTTGGGAAACGTAACGTCTATGACAATACCGGCTTGGAGATGCGCCCATTCCTCAACAATATTACCTTTGCGGGCGTTGACATTTTGTGCCAAGTCAAAGATTACCCTGATAGGATTGAAAAGACCAACAAAAAGGTAGTTGAGCTTTTACACAAGGGTGCAATTGCTCCCTTGAGTGACTTGATGGAATATTTTTTTGGGGAAGCCGAGAAGGCGTTCCGACTTATGCAGAGTGGAGGTCATATCGGCAAGATTGTCCTGAGCCCACCGCAATATGACGTTATCCCGGTAAGCTATAATCTGAACCTGCGCTTGCAAATGCTGACTATCAATTCCAAGATTGTCCCCGAAGGTTTGATGAGCTTTGAATTACCACACAACCGCAGCTATATCCTCGTTGGAGGCCTTGGTGGAATTGGCAGATCTATTGCTAAGATGTTCGTCAAACAGGGCGCAAGGCATCCTGTGTTCCTGTCGCGCTCCGGAAGCTCTCGCCCTGAAGCAGCGGCACTCCTCTGCGAACTACAAAAGCAGGGGGTTTCAGCAACAGCAATCTCTGTCGATGTTGCTGATAAGCCTCAGCTGGAGGCTGCCCTCAACGAACTGGTTCAGACCTTTCCCCCGATTCAAGGATTAATTCACTGCGCCATGGACCTGAGAGTAAGCTTACCGTTTTGAGATATGAGAGATTCCCGGGTCTCCGTAAAAGTGAAAATTCATTTTGGGCTAACCCTAAGCTATCCCTTTGAGTGTGCTAAGCCTGCACCCGCGTACCCCACCCAATTACAAGGGCAATAAAAGCGCAGGAGGAGAAACACAACAAAGCTTGTATTGATCAAATAATTATTAATTACCATCTAATTATATAATTCGGTTCAAAAATCTGATGTTTTAAATTTTGAGTGGTATAGGTCGCGTGATATTTGGGCTGGTACCTAAATGCAGGCTTAGCACACTCAAAGGGATAGGATGGCATTTACGAAAACATGTCAGCGTCGGATTGGAACCTTTCACTTAATCCCAAGCTCAGAGCCACGAGAAACCTGCATGAACTCTTCCCAGAAAATCTGGATTTCTTTGTGTGCTTGTCGTCCATTGCTGGAATCATAGGCTCCCGTGGCCAAGCCAACTACAACTCAGGAAACACATACCAGGATGCTCTCATGCACTACCGGGCAGCTTCTGGGCTAGCCGGGACAAGTATTAACCTCAGCCTTGTGGTTGGTATTGGTGTGTCCACGGAGCGCGGCGAAGTCCTCCAACTCCTCAAGAACGGTGGTCTGTTGGGCATGGATGAGACTGATGTTCTCAACGTCGTCGCGGCGGCAGTCTCGGGACGTGCTCCTACACAGGTGGCAATAGGAGCATCAACGGGCGGCCAGCTCGACAAGTCGTCTTCCAGTAACCCATATTGGTTTTCGGATTCTCGCTTTGCCTTTCATAACCAGCTCGATAGACGAAGCGATGGTGCGAATAGCACCACCGATGCCGCGCAAGATTTCAAGAAGCTTCTTGCAGCGGCTGCATCAAAAGACGAGTTATTCGACATTGCGTTTGCACATCTGATAGCAGGCGTTTCCAAGATTATCAAGACAGATCCTGAAGACATGGACACTAAGAAATCCTTGCCAGCCCTCGGGATAGACAGCTTGATAGCTATTGAGATCCGGACTTGGCTTTCGAAAGAGTTTCAAGCGGATGTTTCCGTGTTTGACATTGTTAGCAGCGATCCTTTGCCTATTTTTGCAAAGAGGCTGATTGAAAAGTCCTCATTAATTCCGGCCAGTCGTAATTAAAATAACCTGGGTATTCAATAAGGGTCCCTTCAGCTATATCAAATTCAACTATGATGGACTACCTCATAATTAAGGATACAGAAGGAGTTTAATAATACTATATCGCTGCTCACCCTGAGAGGCGAGCGTTGCGATGATGCAGAGTGTTGTGTGTGCCCTCAATGTGTTTCCTGGGAGACGAAACAAGTTTCACAACTCAAATGTCACGGGAGAAAGGCTGCGATGGCGATATATTTGCTTATTTAGTTTTCGAAAAAGAATATTCATCGCAATATCAATAGTATAGCTGAATACTGCGCTATTATCCAACAATTCGCTCCCGCAATATTTGCCTCTCATAGGTTATAGATATCTTATTACACCTCGCCCATATTTGGCCTACTAGTAACCCTAGCACTCTGCTCCTGTGTTGGACCCGGCGCAATGTCCTCAAGTGGAATATTCTTCAATCTATGAAAGAATCCGGGTTTGGATTGCGCTGGCCTCAGCTCCAAAGAATCTTGAGAGCTGACATCTGATGAGCGACCTTGCAATTCAATATCGGTTGGCGCAGATGGTGGATACCAAGCGCCCAAATTCGGAGCTTCATTTGGCACCTCGGGAACGTTTTGTCGTGGGAGCTCTTCTCCCGAGGTTCGTTTCGGAATCATCTGAACATCTGGTAGATATTTTGATATCCAAGCTGATGCAAACATGAATGGGATCAACACCAGCAATCTGATACCGAGAGAGTTTTCTCGGTTTTCTTCATACTTTGTGGCTGCAATAACACCGCGGATCAAGACAGCCCCCAGCTTACCAGACGCAGCGGCTATCCCATTAGAGGTCCCACGGTATGCAGTTGGGAATATTTCGGCTGCAAGAACGAAGATGAGTGTGTTTGGGCCCAGGTTAAAGATGAATTGGAGGATAGCATAGCAGATGATTGATGAAAGGTGTGATTCACTATTCATCCCAACTAGAGTACCACCAATGATTCCAAACAATATGCCAATGAGTATAAATGTTGTGATGAGAATATGCTTGCGACGAAAAAAGTCAATGATTAGGATTGAACACAAACTCCCGGCAACGGAGGCGATTGAGACAATCATGATGGACCTCAAAGCATTTTGCTTGATCATCTCATAAACCGTGTTGTCTGGGTTCCAGAAGTCTTTGTTCCACTGCGGGGAATTGGTTTCATTAGATGCTCGTCGAAAGGTGTGAAGGACGCTCTTGTCGCCGTCTTGGGCATGCATCAAGGTGGCAAGAGCACTACTCAAGTCCATGGTCAATCCATACCATGGCACATCCATGACGGCCCAAAGACAGGAAATTACAGCGAGGGGTCGCCATCCTCCATTAGCCAGGAAGGTCCGCCAACCTTTGTACCAGGCCAAAAAAGACGTATCTTCAATGTCGGGCTCTTGCAACGAAGCAGGCTCTATGCCAACGCTCTCCCTGGTTTCGTTATGACGATAGAGTCTTGCAGCATTTTGAACACCCTTGCGGGTATCTTTCATAATGCTTGCATAAAACCTTGGTGTTTCAGGAATTGTAAAACGGAGGAGGATAGCGATTCCGGCAGGGATCAAGGCAACACCAACTGTCCATCGCCATACTTGGTCAACTACCAATTGTTGTTCCTCGTGTGTTCCAGAAAGGCCTTTCTGATTATGACTAGCGACCCTCAGCGCACCGAGACTGACTGCGAAGGATAATAGCCGCCCGATGGATTGCATTGAGAAGACGGCCGAAAGCATGATGCCTCGAGATTCGGTGGATGCCCATTCTGCAGTAATGATGCTTGAGAGGGGATACTGAAAGGTTTTGTCAGCACGTTCGGACTTTGCCTTCTAAAATGTATACCCACTTCGGCCCCTATTCCAAAGCCTAATAGCCAGCGCCATAAACAGATCCAGGAGTAAATATTCATGGAGCGGTCTTCGCCTTCATTGGTGGTGTCTGTCATGAAGCCCGCTGATGATTGCACCATGCCCATGGTTGCAACGATCAAAATAGAAAGTTCTGCGCCATACCACTTTTTACGCCCGGAGCGATCAGCAAGATGGCCGATAACAAGCATCCCCATAATAGTGCCAACTAGCGTGAGCTCATCAAAGATCAGACCAGGGTCCCCAAAGCTTGGATCTGGTGGGTACACATAGACCAAGGCGATGGAGAGGAGATCTACAGCGAATAAGCTATAGGAAGAGGCCAAGAAGCCCGAAGCGGCGACAAAAAAGATTCTAAACTTGAAGCCGCCGTCGTCGACGATTTTGGTAATTTGTCTTTCACGTTCTCGTGTATCCTGAGTGACAGTTAGCAGCAGCACCGCCGGCTTGGGTAAAGATGGTACCGTACATGGTCGATAGCTAGATGTCTCACTTCCGTGTTGTAGTTCCTGAAAAAGTTCCATTGCTTCATGGTCTTTGGACTTTGACCGTGATCGCTTTCAATAATTTGGGAAGCCATGTTGGAAATTGGATTGCAAGGTGGAAGATTGTCAGGCATGCCCACAGAGGCAGACAGGGTTCCATAGGTATAACCGACAGCATGAGGTGGTGGTCTGCACCTCCGCCCTTCGGCTCCGCCCGGTTCGCCAAGGCACCACACCTCAGCCGCACCGGCCCACAAGCTTAAACATCAACTGCCCCTGCATTGTGCCTCGTGGGATCTGTGCATCCAATCAGAGGCCGTCGTTCAGGCTCGTGCTTCTCCCCACAAAGTCCATTTGCTTGAGCAAGTGCATCGGGCGGGTAGGTAGCTCTAAATTCTGGCTGGACTACTTGCAAAGCTTTGCAGATGTGGTAATGAGTGCGAGGCGCCTTTGTTGCAGCCTTGATCCGGCGCGCTTATGACGCAGCCTGTCGGCCTCTCGAGCCCTCCCTTCGTTTTCGCGATCCTCGTGGCATTTCCCCATGTCCCTCACCGAGACCCACGTCGAATTCGCGCCATGATTTTCCACCTTCCATCGGCGCTGTTATGGAATTCATAAGTGCTATTTCTCTTGGTTTTAAAGTCATCGGCCTGGTGGACACTGTCATTGGCAGCTTCCAAGTCATCCAAAATGCACCACGTGAGCTTCAAGACTTCCGTCGGTCTGTCGTACGCCTGCACCGCCATGTCGAGCTTCTGCAAGCCAGCGACGGAGGCTCGCTCAAATCCCTTTCTGGGGATGACATAGAGGCCATCCAGATAACTCTGAAGGATTGCGAAGATCTCCTTCAGCAGCATGTCGATCTGCAGCGTAGGGGTATGGTAAATGGCGTCCTCCGCGGTGTTTGGTCCATCAGAAACAACCAAAACCTTGTCAAATTCAAGGATCGGATTGATAGCCATTACTCGCAAATCGTGATCCCGAGAATGCTAGAATCCATTAGGCAAGTAGTACTAGAGGCAATCCCATAGCTGTCACTGACCACGTTCCTCAACGATCAGCGCAAGGATCCCAGCGATAAACGACCCGCCACCGCTGGAACGTGACCACGCTTCCACGATAGAAACCTCATCGCTAAAAAGCGGAGCACCGGTACCTCAGAAACAATTAGAGGCCATTTCAGATCGACTGAGAACACTTGACAACACTAAACCAGGAGTGATAGAGCAACAGCTATGCACCATCGACTACGAACTGCAAACATGCTGGGCTGATTTGGGTCTTTGGGACGAAAGGGTCATCAAACAACCAAACCCGACCTCATTCCGTAAGTATATATGCTCCCACGTTGAGAGAACCTTTGTTCCGAAATGAATTCCAGGGCCACAGCTGACGTGCTCTTTACCACAGGCCGTTCCAGCATAAACTTTGAACATGCACCAACAACTTTGTTCGTCAAGCATAATATCAGCATATTGGCCCAAGCTAATGAGATCCTAGAATACTATCAAATGTCCCATATCCACACAAAGAAATAAAACTCGAAAGACTACATATCATGGCCCGTGACGATGAGTCTCGCATCCTGCAATACCAAAACCTTGATGCGACGATCCATGTAACACACATCGGTACGAAGCCCACTTGGTATTCATTTATCAAGCGTATAACTCATGTTTTTAGTACCTTTTGGGTCTATTCCTTGGACAGAAACCACTAAGCCTAAACAGGTTTCCTTCCTCAAACCTCACATGATCACCGTCATTGACAAAACTGGACACCACATCTACAAACTGGATCCGAAATACAAGTTTAAAAAACAGGAATCTTGCGAACAATTCCAATCAACACTTCGAGAACGAGCCTTCTGTGGTGCCTTTGAAGCGGTCGAGGTGAAAATGGGTGGGACGATAGTGGCATGTCGACAAATGATACGATTCTGGCAGAGGGGTGGACCCAGCACGGGTCAAATCAACACGATGACTTTTTTATTATCATCAGTAGATACCGGCCGGCCAGGATGCCACGAAGAGGTTGATCTATCAAGGCTTGAATCAAAGGCTGAGTATCGTTCTAGTTGGAGGCTGGGTAAACGTTCCCAGAAAATAATCATTAAATCCATCAAACATGGGACTTCACAACTTCGTATCAAGTTTGATACAGAAGAAGGTAGTCGTGTCTCTCACACCATTGTTATGATATAGCTGATTGAAACCATTAGATGCAAAAGGCTTCAAAACGCGATATGAAGCCGTCCGTGCAGGGCAGCACCATTTCGCACGCATTGGTTCCTTTAGTACGGCATCGATTTCAACCGCCAAAACACCTACAGAACAGTTACACGACTGGACTTCGATGATGACAATAATTAATAATCCGGATACGATAGATAACACATGATGACCGAATATAACTGTAAAAATGCGGATGTTTCTACTATTGGCGGATCCGAGCTCGGCGCGCCCTTGGTTCTTTTTCGATGCTGTTTGGTTCTTGGATTCCAGTTGCATGTTAGAGATACCCGATATTTTTTATGGAACGTGGTCAATATTAAAGTAGAATGTATTTATGCTGCACTGTGTGCATCAGTCACATCGAGCTGTTGAATTGATAGTTGAAAGAGCCTATCATGTACTGATCTTGGGGATCTTCTCTTGCATTTTTGGGCCATGGCTGCCCAGTTTTCTGGTCCGTATGGCGCTGCGTACGATCTTCACCACTTGTCACTCCAGTCGAAGAGAAACACAGCCAGTTTCGAAGCTGGGCACTTGAAGGGTGGTACAGATTGAAGTGTACACGCCATCACTTAGTAATAAAAGTTCAACGCATGAAATACAGGACTGAATTGTTGAACTTTCGATATCAATGACGCTAGCCTTCAATCAGTCTTCTCTAGGGTAGCTCGGGTAAAGAGAATTAGAGCATTAAGAATCATCACAAACGAGGTTAAAATATGAAAATGGCCAGTAAGTTCAACCCGGCTTGTTTAGAAACAAAGGCAGGGGATGGTGCTCTAAGCCTTATGCTTTTACTGAAAGAGTGCGAGGCGGAAATTGTCTAGTGGAATGATGGTTGACCTGTTCAAAACATCTGTGCTATAAATAACCCGGAGTAGTACTCTAATTGAGACCCATGTGGTTTATGTGCGTTTTGGCTGGCACATAGAACCCACGATAAAAATAGCACTGTTGAGAATTGAAGAGGAGCAAACACAATCAAGTACAAACAACCAATTTATTAAACCCATTTAATGGAATGAAATCATGTTTACGCATAAAAATTCCAGTTGGAACATACAGCGATACATCCAAGCGTTCACACTGGTTCCACCTACCTCGCTCGTAAGCTTGATGTCCAAAATAGGCCTAGTTTAAGCTCGGAGTTTACAAGCGCCGTAATCCGCAATGTTCACGGCGCTCGGCTAAGGTTTTGGGCCCAGCCCAGACGTTATGTCGGACTTGGTACGTAAGCAACCCAGGCCACTTCATTCGTCCCCCAGCCCCTCGCTTTTTCGCTCTTTCGCTCGCTTTTTGGGCACCCAGCCCACTCCACCACCCCACCACCAGAGTCATTGGATTTCGGGCTTTAGATGGCCAGTGAGGCTTGAGCATGCTCAGCCGAGACGTTGCACTCTTAAAATCTTACTTGCAGCAGGATCGGATATTATTTCTTTTCTCCGTACTTAGTCTTACGCAGTTTTATCGCTTGTGCCTGCGCAATGGAACCGCAATGCCTGTCCTCGGTCACCCGAGAAATGACGAAGTAGCGAATCAGAGTAACTATATAGCTGTAGTTTATCGCTGATGAGCGAGATGATAAATTCCGAGCTTCATCAGACAATATTCTCAAAATATCCAACACCACCCCCAACACGAAATGGACTTTGACAATATCACTGCCCTCGTCGGCGCCGCTGGCGTTGCCTCTTCCAGCGTCTTCTTCGCTCTAAACCATACCATTAACATGGTGGCCTTTCCCCTTGTGTTTATGGGGAAGGTGCCCAAGTCAAACGGCCAGCCAGCCAGCTCTCGCTTCTTCATCCCTGCAACCGACACGTCTGCGGCGCCTGTTGACCTGGTCAACCGTCAGTGGAAGGAGGTGTATGAGCGTGGATTCCGCGCTGGGACCACTACCGCCATCATCAGCGCCGCAGCCTTCTTTGGCGCAGCGTATTCCACATCAGCTAGTGGGAGTGACAGTAAGGCACCATATCTCTTCATTGCTGCCGCCTTGTCTCAGATTTCAACTGGCCCGTACACTTGGTTTGTTATCGCCCCTACCAATAACGTACTGCATCGCCGTGCCGACGAGATTGGTAGAGACGAGACACCAACCGTGAAGCCCGGCGAGTCCGATACTCTCGGCCTGATTAAGAAGTGGTTGGGTATGAACAATATCAGGGCCAATCTGGCCGGGCTTTCTATCTGCCTCGGTATTGCTGGCCTAGTTGTATCCCAAATGTAGGGCTGGTTTATTGATGATGAAGTTTTGCGCAAGGGGGTTATCCGATGCGTCTTAATTATACGATCTATATCTGTTGAACCTAATGTAATGCTCTTAAGTTGATATCTAATTGGTCGAGAATAGTGTAATTTTGCAATTATTTTAACCCAACTCATTCGGAACCTTACGCGCGCTTCGAGGATGAAATCTTCGTCTTCAAAGGTCGCGCGAGAGATGTGATGCGAGTCTTGGAAGCAGGGATGAAATTTCACAAAAGAGCATAGTGGAAACATAAAGATGGACATAATTTGAAGTGTGAGGAGGTCGAGTGTAATATTCAACGGTAGGGAGAATGGTACAGACGATGCTTGCAATCCAACAAAAATCAGCAGTGCAATAACAAGCAGGCAAGCATAATGTTTCCCTTTGTTGGTGTGAAAGTAATTCAAGAAAGGGCGCAGCAGCTGGATCCATTAGTATCAGTACTCTGATTTCGTTTGAGATCATCTTCCATTTTGCTGGATCTTTCCTTCGTTGCTCAGATAATGCTTCTAAACTACTGGGCTTAGAAAGGGTCTTGTAGTGGGACGTATCACATGAGATGATTCGGGCAAATGATCTCAGCCTAACCGTCCTACCAACCAAAAAATGCCGAGGTCGGTGTGAGCGTCCATACCCAAGTGTGACGGCGGCGCGTTGGTTCGGGTGTTTGTAAAACCGCTGCACCTATCACCATCACATATTCGCTTAGCTAATCCCCACAAATCCCAAACGATCTATCGGTCAAGCCCTTATTTATTCCTCGGGCTATAGTAGCAGCCGCCATTTTCTTAGTGTTTCCCCAACGATCTACGGCAGTATCATCGCTGCAAATATGCGGGATGCGATTCGCCCCGACAGGGAGCATGCTCGCGCAATCTACGACCGGAGATACCAGACCTAGTCTTCTCTTTGCACAGTGGCATCAAAAGACGTGCGGCTCGTCAGTGGTTGTCTTATGCATCTCCAAAATGCGTTTCCTAACCACCCGTATTTCCCAGAGGAACTTGATGTCGACGATTCTTTCTCGAGTTTTGCCTTAGTAAAGGGCAAAACCACATGGGTCACTAGTCAGGCAATTGACCACCAACCGTCATTTGAGGACGAGGCTTTCTTCGATGCGGCTTGGGACAAACAAATTCCGGTCGTTTTGACCTTAAATGAAAAGCGGTCTGCGAAAATTCTGCCAAACATATTTGGTGCAGAAGACAATCATATTTCAATTCTCATGCTTGCATGGGCGTACATTCTCTCTGCGAGATGGGCAAAGATCATCCCCGGCGCATGCCTATCTTTGCACGACATGCAATAAAGGAATATAGATGATGTGAGTGGGCCAAGAAGTGACCAAAATACCGAAAATCACATACTCGTTGACGTTGGTCAAATTGACGAAGGCGCTTTTCTTTGGTGGCATTCTATCCTCTCTATAGGAAGCTACTGGCATGCGACAATTCGCAGTTCCAAAGGGAAGCTTCTTTATTGCCCTTGGTCCGTAAAGCTGATATCGAAAGCGTCTTTTGCTATATCATCCAAGTATTACAGCCAATTACGTTTCCTCCAAGTTTGACCCACCTTCTTCGGTTGTTGCGTATCGTTATTTACTGGAGTATTGCAGCCTCCATCAGATTGATGATCAGAATCGTGCGGCCCTCGCGGGAGCGCTATTGATTCCGGTCGCGAATTATGACGGTACGCGAATCGAACTGGCAACACCCAACTTTCCTGCTCAAACCATGAGTAAAGAGAGCCGAACAAAGACCACATTTGAAATGGACCATAATCAGCTCAACAGACTTTTGACGCTCAGCTGCAACCCAAGGGGCGTTTGGGGCTACTTGGTAGCCTCTTCTTTGAGCCCGACATAGCAACTAATATCTGTGGTATATGGTTACAGAGCTCTTTTGATTTTTTGGATGGTCTGAAAGATCCCCACGTGCTCCTAAAGACTTTGATGAAACGGAATCCGGAGATCGGCTTCCTTTGGATTGGCGCATTCGTAACTGGGACTCACCATCGATGTCTACAAGAAGCTCGAGGAGCTTGGTGTAAGACTGAACTCAGTTCAGCCGCCTGGACCAGCGTGTTTACCTCGTTTGTCCAAGCACCAGCGCCAAAGTTGATACTGGGAGCAAAAGAGATTTCTCGAGCTGATGAATGTAAACTATTATTCCTTTCCCACGGAATAGACTACATGACTCCACCTCTTCTCACTTTCCAACCCTTTGGCTTCACAGCCTTGAGCGACACTAATCTTGAAGTTCATGAACATGCGACGTGCGGGAGTGATCACTGGCTCTGGTGCACAACCTTTCTTGGGCTTGCAAAGACGGGAAGCAGATAAAACAAGGAAAAGATGATTGTCCAATATTTGCCACTCGCTCTCGAAATTGGGCACCAGCTAGCTATGATAACACCATTGTTGTAGATTTTGACGGCATGGATTCGGAAGATGAGAATTCTGAATCAGTCACTAGAAATGTCTTTACCTGGCTTCGTGGTCAAGATGGGTTTCCTGTTGCGTAGAGAGAAATTCGGCAGCATGAATGGATTGATAACTTGGAGGAGGAGGATGATGATTCTCCAATCACGGGTGATGCGCTTTCAACAGTGGGAGGGAATCTTCATGGATGGCTTCTAAAGACGTCAACTCGGAGATGCGACTTAATCTGACAGAGATTGTCTAATTGGAGGTGTGCACAATTTCATGCAGGGTATATGCAGTAAACTTTCCCCAAGTTTGTAGTTTCATTTGGTTATTTACAGGAAAGGATTTCTGGAGATTTTCTCCATTGCCTCATTTATCCACTCAATGCGTCTTTTGTTTAATTTACGCTAGCTGGTGTAGTCATAGTGTCGTGCCTCCTGGCGCTAGCAGCAAACAAGCGATCGTTGTTGTACCATGAGACCCACCCTAATTTAGCAAGACGAAAAAAACCCCGGGTCTGATAGAAGGGGGTGACAAGGGATGATAGAACTTGATTCTGAAACAATCATCTGTTCAATTAGTGGGGATGTAGCAATCATCATGTCGCTTACCAGACACGCGGAATAAAAAAAAAGAAACTGTACCGGGGTCATGATTAAAAATACGAGTCGAGCCAAATTGCGAATAACCCAACCGCCCATTCCGTCAAAGGGCTTCTTTTCAATTACGATGACAAGCTGCCGCATTACCGAACTCGTTAAAAATAAGATGACGGCTACTTTGTCGCCTCGGGACATGATATAAAAGCGAATGTGTACGCATACAACAGGCATCATTTTGGCAGTTCTCCTTGCACTACAAACCATCAAACGACAATCATGAAGCTTCAAATTACCCTTCTTACCTTTCTCCCCGCCGTTCTCGGCTGGTGGGTATGTAGATACTTTCGTAATTTACGCAACACTTCTGACGCAGTAGCAGAACTGCCGCTTGCCATCGGGAACCGGCGATTATGGCACCTGCCTCGAAAATGGCAACACCAAAAACGCTTATGCATGCGTTAGCGTAAGTGCACTTTTGGTGATGCTTGTGTATCATGTACTGATTTTTCTTAGAACCATCCATGTAAGGTGCTGGGTAACGGATGCGTTCCTCTTGGGGCTGGCATGGCAAACTGCTCATAAACATCTCAACATCTCTCAATGGCAAGTTGTTGCACTGCATATATACACAAAATACGCTGGTACCTGTTGTAAGATACTTTACAATTTTGCCGGTGGTAGTTCAGAATAGAAATACCGTAAATGATAAAATTTTAACTGAGAAAGAGGTGGCAGTATCAACCCTCCTCAGAATCTGAATAGTTTTATGCCCCTGGGAAATATTTGGTGCGTCTTTGACGCTCTCCAGGGAATGTTTAGTTTCCAAACGTAGTAACAGTCAAGAGTGAATCTTCTATGATGAGTGCCAAATATGCTTATAGTTAGATGATATATTGGGATTGACAGTGGGTTTGGGTGGCATGTAGTGTCACGAAGCCTAGGGATAATCTTTACAAGTTACCGTATGAGCGTCGATAGTCCGCTATAATTTTCAATTTAGCTTCAAAAGTCAATTGACCAAAAATGTTCAGCTATACTGGCGTCAAACCACATTGGATCAAAACAGGCCCCTGAAGCCCCAAGGTTGACACTCTTGCTCGATGGAATCCCTGTCGTGCCTTGTTCCCCCAAATTGACATTGTTACCAATCTCGCAAACTTCACCAAAGCTAGCCATTCGAATCTGCTTTTCCGGACATGGAATTGGGTCTGAAACTTCTAAATGGACTGTGTATGCACGACCTTCATGGTTTTGGGTTGGATGTGCAAGCATGGCTCTGTCGCACAGCAGCTCGATCGAGTGCCACGCAGGAACATTGGCCATGGAAATATTATCATTGTTATACCTCTGGAATGCTGTATCGATTTGTTTCCATGCTCGATCTGTATCTTTATGATGTGGTAGATGGACGAGGCATGAGAGGAGGCCCGCAATGACATGGAGAAGTACTGGCCAGCGGAAAATCCATTGCCAATGGTGGGAGGCTGCCATCTCCTCACCTAGTGAGAATTCCTCGAGACAAGCAAGGCAATCTTCATACAGCCTGTCCACTATCAGCTTGTGAACTGAACTAGTCTTGCGCCAGTATACTCACTGTTCTTGAAGCTCCTCAAACGAATGACAGTAGAGCTTGGGTGCTGATAACGTGTGTACGTACAGAATGGAAATGGACAGAGACTTGCTCATAGCCTTGCACCACTTGGAGATGACAAATTGCAGTGGATTGGAGTTAGTAAAGTATCTCAGGAACCTTTGATGGACTGATTGCATCGTCTCATCGAGGATCTCAGTGAGATCGGCACACTCTGTAGCTGTCCTTCGAGCCTTGGACACCAAATAGCTGGCTTTGCATATCTCTCTTCTGAGCAAAGCGGCAGTTGCTTCGCTGAAACCTTCACGATTATGTTGCCCCATTTGTTTTGATGCATACCCCGGCAATTCCCAATCGATATCGTCAAGATTCAATGATGACTGCACATCGCTGATGGACATGAGCGTGTGCTCATCGCTGTTGCAGAAATGTGTCTCCAATGTTACTAGATGACCCCATAAACGCCTTCTCACCTCGATATGCCATGTGGTATAGCCATAATGAGCAGGGTCTCTGTGGAGCCCCATTCGTTTTGCGATGCTGCTTGCCAGTCCCAGGAGTACGAGGCCTGACTCAGAATTACCCGTGTAGAACTGAGTCGTCTGCTCTGTTGATTAGCGAGTGACGGATGTATCACAAATGGTTGGACTAACCATGTAATAAAGAAGCGCGCTGAATAAGAGAGTATTGCGAGTTTGCATAAGGTTCGCCTGATCCAGTGCAAACTCTGTTGCTCGCTGCAGATGGCCTACAAGCTCCATCCTTGCAAGCCCCAGCTTTTGCTGGAGTAAATCATCTGGAAGTAAAGACGCCGCAATATACTGCACAGAAAATATGAGCGCCTGCACTTCCAGGCGGTCGATGCACGTGCCCTGGCGAAATTCGCAAACCATCTTCCACAGGTATGCCTGATGGCTGATTCGAATGAAAGGCTCAACATGGTCGAAAAATAGCCGGATAAGGGCGTCTTCTTTGCACGGCGCGAGGTGAAAATGGCCAAGGTGCTTTGGTCTTGTTTGTGAGGTCGATATAGACCATGTTGGACACGGACTTGATTCATCTCTGCTCCTCCGGGGAAACACGGACAGCAGATGATGCTCTGTCAAACCAAGTTGAGGAAGATTCATCCAAGAGCTAGAGCATATGTGGTAGGAGCTGCTTGAGGTGAACACCTGGCTGCCCGTATCAAGTGGGCTAGCGTCGGACCCGTCAGCGCTCAGCGGGGTGGTGGCGGGAGAGGAGCTATCGTGGGTTGACGCGGGAGTGGAGAAGGATTTCGCGGCTAGCTGCTCGACGATGGACTCCAATCTATCCAGACGCTCCTGGAGTAGGTGCTGTCTAGCCACTGAATCATCTCGCGGCTCTTCGTAGACGCATGGAACGCGGTGGCGAAGGCAGTTGCCGCAGGGTCGGCCCTTATCGCATTTGACTTTGCGACGGCGGCAAACGGTACAGGGTTTTTTGACATTGAGAACTTTGAATGTCATGATGATGGGCTTGGAGCAGAGCTAGTTGAAGGTCAAATTCTGGGCACCAAAGTCTTTTTTACAGCAGAGATGCAGTGCCTGGCTATCGCGTACTTTGAGTTTTCTGTTGGTCGCAACCATGTTTTCCCTCAACGGTGTCGGTTATCGCCAACTGCCTTCATGACGTCAACTCTCCCTGGCTGGCTCGACACTGGGGCGACACGAGGCAGAGAGGCGGTATCATCCGTGTCATTTACCGGCGCCGAGGCGCCCTAACGGCGAAATCGAACCCAATCGGGATTGTGTGGAGCCCGGGCGTGCATCGACCCAGTAATTAGGGTTTCTGGCAGACAATCGGCAGTTTTGAATTTTCTCTCCTCGACTCAGTCGCCGCGTGGTTGTTGTCGCGCTTAGTCGCGAATCGTGGATGCGGATCTAGCCGGCGGTAATCACGAGGAGAAGTTAGCTTTTCATATTGCAGAGCGAGAGCCGAAGGCAACAAAAAGCTAGGACCCAAACGGGAATGGATCTACAGTTGTCTCTCTTCTCCCGCGTGTCGCACGTAAAGCGGTCCTTAGTCATTGCGTTAGGAGTTAAGAAAACGGTCCAGAAATTGCCACGGCGATAAGACTTGCCGCGTAAGGATGATTTAAGGTTTGCAATTATCAATTTCTCTCGACCATGGCATCGGATTCGCTGCTTTGCGACGGTGGGCCCTTTAAGCGACGCCACTGTCCATGGCTTTGGTCGCCGGCTGAGGCTGCGATCTCGCTCGGACAACAGCAGCCCTTACCCTCGCCACGCGAATGCGAGGTGCAGACGACCAATCACGCACGACTTGGGGCACCGTTTTTTATCGCCAAGGTTGCTTGCTAGAACTATTTCTTGGCGTTGAACTAGCCCCAGCGCAGTGCGCGATTCAGTTGCTGCCTGTCTATCTGCAGGCGTATCGCTTGTCCACGCCAAGTACAGTACGTGCATATTGTACGCCCTACGAACCCACCCCGTCCGCGGAAACACTTACCCATTGAGCCCAATATTAAGTATTTTCTCAGGGGTTTTTTATTGGCAAAGAAAGCATATCCGAAACTGCCCGAATGCAACGACTGACTTGATAAATTTTGACAGAGCCTAATTCGTACTGGAAATGCTGCACTACAATGGGTCAAGTGCAAACCATTAAAAAGAACTGGCATCATCCTCGAGGTATTTGCATCATTTACCCGGCCAACCCACCCACTGGAATGCGCTATCTAGCACAAATCGAAAGTCCTAGAGTTCCTTGGCAGTTGTTGCAGGTTACGAGTGAAAAAAAAAAAGTCAAAATATCCTTACGCAGGAGCAAATCGCACCCGTACCAGCTTTCCTCTTGGGGGCCCTTTTGTCGACGAGGGCTTTGTAGTCCCTGAAGTTGAATGGGCAGATCAAACCATGTTACATTCGGCACTCATGCAATACCGAGAGTATCCGCTTTACTACCCCAACCCCCTGTTATTCAAACCAGGGTGATAATCATGCCGAGTTCCGAAGTTGGGACAGTTCACGTCTAAGCAGAAAGATTGAGTTTATGTCGACCGTCGCTTTTCCCTACGGAATTTTTTTTACTGATTCGTAAATCTTAGAGAGCCTTGCTTTCCAGGTTTTGGATGCAGTGGTACAATCCACGGCAGTTTGAGCAACGCATCCAAGGTAATATTGCTATCAAAATTCCACACCCCATCTCTCCTGCACATCAGGGAATCTCACTCGGGCTTCATGGTGGACTAGAGTTATTCCAAATGATAGCAAATTTCTTGAAGCAGACAATTGATGATCAAATGGGCATGCCTCATATGGCGTATGAAAAGAGGGTTGACCGGCGAAACATCCTGCGGTTTAGCCAACAATCGCGATATCGGCAGTGGAGTCGGCGCAATGTCGCGTTGTTTTCTGCCACTGAACCTGGAAGCCTTATGTCATTTCACCGAAAAAGTGCCCGGCCACCTTTGTTTTTTTTTGAGCGCCGACCGCCGAAAACTCGATGTATTACTTTGAGGCACGCCAGCGATGACGTGTGCTGGATGTATGCTGGACATGACTCGTTGTTTCGGCATCTACGTTCAAGGTATTCCCTTACCATAGCAAGCTTGTCATTTATATTTGTTGGGTAAGACTGCGAGCTACTGAATTTAAGTTCTGCTGACATCGGGGCTAGATCAAACACGACTCAACCCCCTGCCTAGGTTTGCGAGATCTCACTTACTACTCAGGGTAGCTGCAACTGTGCTGCCGTGATACAAAACGTACTAAATCATTAGATCGGTTTGTTGTAAAAAACCTAGTCTTATCGCACCTATTACATTCTAATCTGATGAACACGATCATGCGCTTTTTGTTGATAGAGTTCTGGGCCATCTAACCCTATTCCTGATATGGGTGTGCTTCACCTACAGTTGTGCACAGTTGTCATAACCGCCCTGGCCAACTAGATTTTAGCCGCAGTCTGTTATGCAAAGATCGTGTAGCCTACCAGAGTCATGTGGGTATTGATCAGACCTCCGTTTAGAAAGGCGCCAGGTATGATGATCCTGCCAATAGCACGAACCGCACAGGGGTTTGCCCGCTAATACTCTGACAGCTTTTTTTCGTTTCAGTGGCTCTTCTTATCCATCAAATTACATCACAATCGACGCGCAGCATTCTCTTTTAGGATCTAGCAAAGTCATGGTGTATGCAGGTGCAAAGTGTATACATCGTGTCCCAGAAGGTCTACTCTCCCACCGATAGAATTGCGGGTCGAGAACATGTGCTTCCATTCCAGCAGGAACTTAAGTGATATGATGGGTGGTTTGAGATTCCTCCATTATCTTCTATTGAAGTGATTAGTCCCATTGCCGCGTCAGCCTCATGCAAGTTTCAGTGCCGCCATCCCATTCAGATACCATTCTCTCCCAATTCACTTGACTGGAGAGCTCACAAATTGAAAGAAGTTATGGATAATTGAAAACTAGATACCACAATTCCAGATCGCATCTAACATTTAAGAATGTATTAGTTCCGAAAACGGGTGACGGTAGCAATTCTGGGTATGATTCACGCACATAGAACGTGATTTCCCCTCTCTGAATCTGTTGGTTACAATCCCATGTGGAGATACCCACACCTCATCCGTACGTCAAAGATTTCGGCCAATAAAGACTTGAATAGGAACAAAGTCTTGCACAGTCACAGGTGGTCTCAATCACCTCAACCGACGGCTGTTGCGGAGGTCAGGTTCCCGAAATACCCGGCATCGGGATTTGGAAGATAGTCAAAGCAACAATCGGTCCGAAAACGCAATGCTGAATAATACAGAATGCTATATTATCAATCCGATGACTATAAATCCACCGGGCCCAGTCAGTTGAGATCATCGCTAGTTATGATTCTTGATGGTAGAAGCTCTTGATTTTTGTAATCATGGAAGGGATCTTTCTAGGTCTCTTATAGCTGCTGTTGTTGAAAGCGGCCGCCAGGTTCCGTGAAATAAGGTTCGAGTACCGGAATCCCGGTACTAGCTATTCCGGACTTCCGACCTACATAACAGTCATTGGTTGAGGCTATTGAACCCACCTGTAAGTTTGATAGAGGCATCATGACTCTGAAGCCGGCGGCCGCGTTCACGGGCAGCACCCAAAAGCTAGCAGTAGCAACACCGTTGTATTATGTATGGGATTTCGGGCAACTCTGTGCGTGCTCATCAACGTGGAAAGACAAAGATAGAGTATTGATTCGAAAAACAAATAGTGAAAATAACTAGCCTCCCCCCAGAGGAAGGTGGGGCAAGCGCCAGTTTCATACACCCTGTCTGTGATGCAGGAGGAGCTCAAACACAGTCTGATGGTCAAATTGACAACTGCAAAGTGATGAGGCGAAGCAAAAACTCCAATCCATTCCTATCCCTTTGACTGTCATAAGACTCCACCCCTGTTGGGTGCCCCACATGACCCCAGCAAAAGCAAAGTGACTTGTGGTGACATCAACGATGAGGAGAATCAAATGCACTCATTTTTCTATGTAATTTATTCGTAAATCAAAATGGATTCCCAACAGAGCTCCAGCCAGGCTCTCAACGCGTATGACGATGACAGCTTCATCTCTCTCAATGAGAGCCGCCGCGAGCACCCGGCTGATAATACGTGCCGGCCAACAAAGGCACCGGTCAACGAACGCGGCTACAGCTTTGACCCGGTCAGCCTGCCGGCCCGGGCCCCTGAAATAACAGCCCTGCCGCCAGAGCCGCTATTGCTATTCCAGGAATTTATACCTATTTCCCTAGTTGAAAGCTGGGTCAAATATACCAACAGCTGGGTCAATGAGCTGCTTGAACAGGCTGGCAGCGGCCGTCTTAAGCCGCAGTCACGGCTGTTGAAATGGAAGCCGACCTCTGTTGCAGAAATCTATGTGTGGATTGCGATCACCTTATATATACGAATTAATAAGGTGCCTAAGATCGAAGACTATTGGAAGACTTCCTTTATTGGGCATGAAGGCCCTGATCACTATATAACTCGATGGATGTCTTACAACCGCTTCCAGCTCTTATCACGGCACCTTTGTATATTTGACCGCACAACAATCTATGCAGCTGCTGGCGATAGCTCTTACAGCCGGACCTTTAGTCGGGTCAATGAGTGGTCTGAACACATACAACACATATCCACAGTCTTCTTTAAGCCAGGCACAAATATCACTGTGGATGAGTGTATGGCCCGCTTCCTAGGAAGATCAAAAGAGACCACAACCGTCAAAAATAAACCTATTCCAGTCGGCTTCAAAGAGTGGGTTGTAGCCGAAAGAGGCTATTTTCTTCGGTGGATTTGGCACAGGCCCGGCCGAAAGTTCGGGCCTGTTGGAACAACCCGGATCAGGCCTGCCTACCGGCGCCGGTCATCACAGCTGCGGCGGCAGCGGCAGTGGCAGCGGCGGCCGTCACCAAGCCGAGGAACGATATATCTAAACCCCACTCAAAGCGTGGTTGTTGCCTTAGTAAATAAGCTGCCAAAGGCCATCTATCACGTATTTATGGATAACCTTTTCTCCTCGGCTGACCTCTTCCGGCGGCTCCGGCAGCTAGGCCACGGGGCCACAGGCACAGCCCGCCGTAACTGTGGTATTTACAGCGGCTTGGTCAAGCTCAAAGCTGCAGATAACACTGCTGCCGGCAGCCTTCCTTTTAATGAGATAAAGGTCATCCCGACCCCTGACAATAAGGTCAATCAAATAGCGTGGAAAGACAATGCCCTTGTGTTATTCCTGTCAACTGTGTTCAAAGGAGATGAACGTGTTGTGTGCCTACGAAAAAAGCCGACAACAATAAAAACAACATCACAGCCAATACAGTGTTTTTTTGGCAATGAAGCTGTCAAAGAGATTTCTATCCCGTCCGTTGCTTTTACCTACAATCACCATATGAACGGGGTGGATAGAGGTGACCAAAGGCGGGCGTATTGGAGTCCTAGCCGCCGTGTTCGAAGGGGCGGTTGGAAGGCTCTTGCTTGGGACTTCCTATTAGAGACAGTCATGTCAAATACCTTCATTTTGCAACAGCAAGGGCAGCCAAATTGGAAGCCGTTCACACAGCCAGAAGATTGGCGACGACATATTGTGAATAGCCTCACCTCAAAATACGGACCTGCTGCAAATGCAAGAAAACGGCTTCGGCCTGGAGACGAAATTACGCCTATTTCACAGCATAAACTTGTCCGAAGAGGAAAATCACAATGCAAGGCTTGTAAGGGCTTTCGTCTAGGTCAGCCGGGGCCACAACGGCTGCCCTTAGCTAGAATTAGTGGTAATAGGCGTCGGGCGCCGCAGTCACGATATCGCTGTGAACAGTGTGATGTAGCTCTATGTAGCGATGGAAATTGCTGGGACTTATATCACCATATAATTAGATAGGAAAATAATGTACCTTCAATTTTATGCTCTGTGGCTGGCTGCACACCCCTGCACCCGACCGGGGTGGAGTCTTATGACAGTCAAAGGGATACCTAGGCTCGTTAATCCAGCACATACCCCTATCCTAACAAGTGCTCCTATATACTTTATGTACATGCTTCGTATTTCCTTGAAATACCTGTATTTTAGTTGAATTAAAGTGCCAGGGATAAGAAGAGGTGGTCCAATAAAAATATTGGAATTAAGGGCAGGAGGTTAAACGTCCTCAAGTTTGAGTTGAGATATGATAAAATAAACGTAGGATGGATGGAATAGGGATGAAGTTTTAAATAAGGGATAGAGACAAGTAAATAAGGAGTGGGAAGTATAAATTGTAGGAGGTCAGCGTCCTCTAGCAAGGCGGTTCAAGTGCTGCGTGCTTTGATGGTGTTTAGCCATTCAGCCAAAGCAATTGGCTGGATGAGTATGGTAGGCGGGCTTAGATCTCCCAGATATCATCCCATCAGGCTTATCGCATGACTCACGGGTGTGTCCACCTTGTTATCTCGTGGTTCATTAGCAATGTACAGGAGGCTCGTTACCGAGAATTCGCCTGGGCCCAACCCAAGCCGAGCTATACCAAACTTCATTGTCGGTATAAAGTGTTCTTCATTTGGTATCTACTGACTAACCCCAGCGCTGCCTGGGGTATTGGATGGATCTGCCGTCAGAGGCACTGCGAATAAAGCCGTGTACTTGCCAGAACTTGTCAATCAGTAGGTGGCTGTCCAAAGTTTTAGCTCTCATATCAATTACTATTTGACAAGGTGTCGGTGTGTTTTGTGCTTTGCTGTAAGGAAGCAAGACACGATGAGAGCTGAGTAGTTAAAAGCAAAACAGAGCACAAGCATATGCGTCTTCCCATCACACCCGCTCTTTTGGGCAAAAACCAACACCCCCTTTCCCTTCAGAGTACAAGAATGTATTCACCCTAGTTTTCTGTGTCGTGATTATATTATGCATTACTTCTTCTCTCCGACAAACTTTTGTGATGGCCACCAAAGGTGATACTAGTCATGGCTGCCAAAAAGCGAGGGTTCCCTATACCTACCCTAGACCATACCAAACAATCTGCTTGAACAGCTTTAATCGGAGATCTGGGCGGGCTAAACAATACGATATGTGGGAACAGAAGAAAGAGAAATTTTTTCTGTCCTTCTAAAACAGAGATAACCTTCAGGGCTTTGTTTATGCTTTGAAAAGTCTGCACAAACCTGGGTCTGGCCACGCTGTGCTGTCGTAAATAGAACAAACGGAAGTACCAAAGCCCCGCTTAGTCACGTAACTGTACTGTAGGGGTTTCCGTTTCACTAGCGTAACGAAAAACGTTGTGCCGTTTTCTACTTGGTTTTTGTACCGTTTAAAACTGCCCAGTGCGAATTTGAGCACCATATTCGATCTGAGCAATCGCCTCCGTCAGAGGGGCTTGGATTGCCAGATGCAACAATAGAAGCATCAACATTCAAACGTTCTGGCTCTCCAGAGCGAAACTAAATTGGGTCCCTTACTTTCTGAGGGCCATGGTCGTATGTTCCAGCAGACGCTCGAGATTCGCTTCGCCGCCACAACTGCCCAACAAGGAAAGTATGAGCGCATTCAAACGTGAATCAGCCAGTACCAGTCTCGGTATTTGTATTCCTGCATTAAATGTGCTGGATTCACATTTTTCTGTTTTGCACTTCTGTTTCTGGAATCCTTCATATAGCTCACGGTTACGATGATGCAAACCCTGGCCTCTGTTTCACATGCGGCGGGCCCGCACAAGCTTTTGAGGCGAGCAACGCATCGTCCATGACGTCGGCCGAGAGCTCAGGACCCAATCGGGACCGGAGCCCCTTGATTGGAGTTTAAAAAGAAAGGAAAAATGCTTATAGGCGATGCCCGAGCGTGATTGACATGGCCAGCGAGTGTTCGGGCCCTGACACGGCCATGGACGGGGATGGGGGATTGCCTGCAACGGAGCCCGGTACAGCGGTGCTCCAGATATACAAACCGTGGTGCCCGTCGCGCGCCCTGATTCGCCCTGGCCAGGTCGACGTCAAACCGGGTCTCAGCCAATGTCGTTTATGACCCAAGCTAGGCGGGATAATTGATTCTTGCGCTGGTGCCCACCGTGGTTTCAGCCCAGTGGCCCTCGCTGAGATTTTCGTCTCAAGGGATAATGCGCCTGTCGCTGACGAGTGGGTGGGGAAACAGGCCGTGAGAGGGAGGCACTCGCTGCCAAAAAGTCTGGCTACCGTGTCGATCCCGGCGCATGGTCGCATGGGGGCAGCAACAGGGAGGGGTGGCGTCGACCGATTGACTGCGTTACAGCGTCAGAGATTGTGATTTGCGGAACTTTGCATGTTTTTTCCTTTTCATTTCCTTCTGCTGTTCTGTTGTATTCTTCTTCTCCGCCTTGGAGTGCTACGTGGTAGCGGCCAGCGTGGTGCGACGGGCGACGCTTCGGGAGCAATTGGAGGCGATTTTTTTCTTTCTTTTTCCCATCGGGCAGAGGAGTGAGACTGAGTAACAATGCCAGGCTCTGCCGAGTGATACAGCATGAGGATGCGCATCCTGCCGAATAGATCCGAGGAAAAAAGTGTAATTCCCAGAACTGACAGATGGGCCAGTTCTGGCTCCTCCCAGTCCAGGCAATGAGTCGTGTGATGGCGATCTTAGCCGTGTGCGCGTTGAAGGGGCGGCCTAATCTCCTCCCCTACTGCACTGTAGACTGTAGACAGCGCCCAGCATGCAGAAGTTAGGGGATAGCTGGCGGCTGATTCGCCCGCTGGCGATGTATTCTCGGAGGGGTTTTTCGTTTTCGGCCAAGGAACCTTGAAACGCTACCACCACTCGCCAAGCAGCACTGCCCTCACTGGTGGCTTTTCTGGACGCGCGGGTGTGGGCGTTTGGGAGACATCGCCAGGGCGCCCACCAAACAAAGCTTAAGGCCAACTGACGCCTTCGACTCGATGGACGATTAAGCTTAATACCCGTTGGGTGCAGCCCTGGCCCAGCGCACTTGGCGTGGAAAATAACATTACAGTAGCGGTGGGCTAAGAGACCGAGACACTCGCGAAGTTGCTGGTGGCGGCAGCCATTTGGTGGCGCCTCGAACACAATGCGCACGCACTGCAAGGGAAGCTTTTTGACTGCGCAATCATGATCTTCGCCTTCCGCGGAATCAAACAGGGCGGAATCGCGGGATATGGGCCGAACTGAAGGGTAGGAAAAGATTTATTTCCGCCTTATTCGAAACGGGGGTTACTCCCGGGTTCGGGACCTCGGGGCTACCACTTAGGTGGGTGATGGACAGGGGCAAACCAGTAATTGTTTAGCCTATCCCTATCCCTATCCTTATCCCCTTTCCCTATGGCCTAGACCTGGCTGGACTGCCAGTAAGGGCTGTGATATTTGGTTAAAAACCCAACGGTCTGGAGAACTATTGGCAAAGCATTGCTGCCCTGAGGGTTTCGGCAGTGTCAGACACGCCCATGATGGATGCCACCTGGAACGCGGGCGTAGGACGCATGGCGCAATCTTCGGTGCTCCCTTCCGCCGACAAAACGAACTACGTCGTTCCAATGCTTGGCTGTCTTGGCATGCGCCTCATGAAGCTGCGATCGATCCCTTTACACTTTATCCCAAAGAGCGCCACGGCTGGCGAGGCGAAAGCGAAATTACCCCTTCCCCACATAAAGCTGCGTGTGGAATTTGTCCATTAATAGCTGGTGGAGAACCCTACGCCAGGCGCCCCCCTTCCCCTCCTCCCTGTCCTTGACTTGGGGACGGGGACGGGGATGGGGATGAGTATACACAGTGTGCGTCCAGCTCCAAACAGAACGGGGAGTACGGCCAACGTCGCCGACCGATCTGGTGAATAGGCCGGGCTCCGGCTAGGCTGAGATAGGCGTAAACGCCTGTTTCTCTCCCGCGGAGTATGTGCGCGAACGGACGGTTTTTGGCCGTGGGGGAATGTCTCTGGATATTGGGGTGGCTCGGGCGGAGCTTTGTCAGATTTGGTGCACCTCATCGTTTATGTGATGCGACGGCAGACGGGGATCGGCGCCTGAGAGGGTGGTGATGATGGCTATCATATCAGCATCCGTATCAATGTCAGCAACCAAGGGCATGGCTCCTCCGGACGTAATCTTTGCGGGAGGACGAAGCTCTATCGATGAGTCTGCTGGCTGAGTGTGTTTTCTTGTAATGGCGCCTCGTCTCATGCGTGCCATGGAAAGACATCAGTGGCGTCGACGCGCGGCTTCCAGCCCGTTATTGGCCGTGCCACTGGCTGGCTCAGGGGTTGGAGAGATGAAAAAAAGAGGACCCGATCCACTAGCCACAGCCCTGCGATGGCAGCGATCAACGGCAAGATTCGAGCGGCACAGGGAAGCAATGGCGTTCTCTCTTGAACTTATGAGGCAACCCGGAGTTGATGTTGGCTGCTGCCATGATGCTGTTGCGGACATAAATGACGGGCACATTTGCTATCGGGACTCGGCGCCGCGTCACCGAACGTCGTCATCATGCCCTGACCACCCGGCATGGTCCCGCGCAACGTGCGGTTTCCCGTGAAGCCATGTCGCACGTCAGCGAACCATCCAGTCGCTGAGGGCTGGCATGTCACCCATGGCTAGCCGAAACCTGGCACGATTTCAGCCACCTAGGCGTAAAGTTTGCCCAGGGCAAAGACCCAGACATGAACGTGATAGTGTGGTTGCTTAGCACAGGTCGGCGGTCAGGGGAACGCATCGTGGCAAGTAGATGACAGTCTAGATCTAGAGCACACTACTGGCAATAACTTAATATTAACCATCACAATTAACCATAGCTAGTCAGTCGCTGCTAGAGGGCACTTTCAGCTGTAAACTGATTCGTATCTGGTGCTGGAACGAGTTCCACACGTGCACCGAAGTGCTGACGGGATGCGACCGACTCGAGGCCAACGAGTGGACGACCGTTTTTTTGCTTGTTTAGTTTAGCATTGACCTATCCTTGGTGATGGACGCGGACATGGGGTCCGGTTTTTCCTGCCTCCAATAGTTGGTCGCGCGGGCGGGTGACTAGAAAGGGCGGATGGTTGAGAGGGGAAGAAGCCGAGGGTGCTTGCTGACTCCGTTATTCAGGGGGCCGCATTGGACTGGTAAGGTCAGGAAATTCGATATCCAGGAGAGTTCCCGTTCCCCGCGGGTGTCTGTGATATGTTAAAGTCGGCCCTGTTTTGATTAGAGATGCAGCATCGAGTCTTGCATTGGTATGGGTCTGAATCAGGATGAGCCGACTGCATCTCAATTTTCTATACACGTAATGGGTGGGTTCTATACGCGGTATTCGCGGAGGGCCTACCCAGTAGGAGGACTGGATGGGTCGTGAGAAAAGGGCATGAGGACAGGGTAGCCCAAAGATCGCCGTCTGCTTTGGGACTATGTGGCGCACCCTCCATGCCCGTGTCGCTGCAGGCTGGGTTCAAGCGGCTTCTGGGTGGTATGGGCTGTGAAGGCCTGCAAGCTAGTGGCTCAGCTCAAACGTGGAGAGAAGCTTGTTTTTCGTCAGGCGCTCGGCGCGCCTCAGACAGGGCCCAGCCGCGGACGGGTGGTGGTCCCAAACGCTGGGGGGGACCGGTCCAGCACTCCCCTTACTCGCTGGCCCGTACTGTGCTGGTCCTGCTGAGCCGGACACGAGAAAACCGCTGCGCTGTAGCGTCGCCAGGAGGGCGAAGTGTCCTGCAGCCCCCCTGAGCCGAGGCGCCTCGTGCCCTGAGGGAGGCGCCTCTTACGAGGTCGTGTGCATCCTTCGCCCACGGCTTGAGCGACTCGTGGCGCGCCGACCACTGACATTCTGCTGCCCTACTGCTCTGGATTTAGAGGCCACACTGCCTAAGAAAAAAAATTGATGGCGGTTTTGGGCCCATGCGGCCTCCCGATTCGCCACAGTCCAGTTTTTGGTAGCCACACGCCCCGTCCGTTGAAATACTGCCAATTTGCGTCACTGCGTTCCTTCCACCCAGGTTCCTGCCTCCGCTGCTTCCCTGATCCCCTGATCTTTGTTCCGCTTGGTACTACGCCAGTGCCCCCCCTTGCTCACTAAACCCACTCGGCAGTCGACGCAGCATGGAGCAGGAGCAGGGAACCGTCGCGATGTGATGTGATTCTGTTATACAGTGAAGGCCATACCGCACTCTGCACGTATTCTGCAGCCATCGACAGGTGGGCTGCCTGCGCCGAGGCTGTACACTCGTTGTACTCGCTGCATGTACAATGTATCCGTCCGGATACTGAAGCGCCCGGAACAAGCCAGCCCTTGGCTCTGCCAATAATTGGCACCACCGCTGGCGCCAGCACCAGGGAGCAGCCACTACTTTGTCCTTTCCCTTCCTGTCCCCTGCCGCAATCTACCTGACTTGCTCTTTCCCGTTTTCGTTTCCCACCACTCCCGCAATGGTGCATGGTCTGGCGTCGTCTCTGGGCACACGCCCCCATCCCCCACCACGCCCGCAGCCGACGCCGTCAACCTCGTCTCCCTAATGCTAATCCTGTGCCTTCCCCGTCTCAATTCCAACCCTTCACATCCTCGTCGCTTTTTCGTTAAGTACCTTTTCTTCCCTCGTTCGTCTCTTTGTCTTGCGTTCCTCAGTCAGCTATGTTCATTTTCTTTCATTTTCCCTTCTTTTAACCCCTCCATTCGCTCTCTTGATTTCCCGGCATCGTCACAGCCGGCCCTGCGTAACCGGTCCTGACCTTCGCCGTCATCGCCGCGACACCGCGCCCACGTCGCCTCGCCTGTTTTAGCCCCGATCGAACCCCGTGTGTCCGGACGCAGGAAGCTCGAGGCAGTACAAAGGCCTGCATTGGGATAACGCCCGTTTTCTTTTTCAGCAATTTTCGTCGACGGCAATTCAAACGACATTTGATTTCTTATCCTCAAAGGTCGAGAGCGCCGCCGCCTCTCGCATCGAGTCGAGATGCTTCACTCCGCCCCCACTCTCGCCATCGCCGGCCGACTCCTACCACTCATCTTCGCCATCCTCCTTCTCGTTGCTGTCGTCTTCCACAGCATCGCCCCGAATAGCGACCCCTACCGATGCAATGCGCTCCTGAATAATGGTAGTTGGTTAAACGCACCCGACGAAAAGGGTAGCCGCAAGCCTTTTACAACCTGGCAACCCGATGGCTGCATGCTCCGCCAATACTCCAAGGAAGACATTCATACCTGCTTCGGTGACCGTCATATCGTCTTCTCTGGTGACTCGACTACACGACAGGTCTTCTGGGGATTGGCCCGCTTGGTTAGTTTGGACCTGTGATTCGTTGTTAACATGAACGTGACGCTGATTTGAATAAACTTACAGCTCGACCGAGAAAAGGCCGTGGATGCTCATTCTCACGCCAAGATTCACGAGAGTTACAATATGACCTTTGATGGCATCCGCATGCTGCAAATTTGGGACCCCTACTTCCAGACTGGGGAGCTTAACCCTGACCTGACCGAGCAGCTCCGGCTCTTTAGCGCTGAGAAGCACAACCCCGTCCCTATCGAAGAGCAAAAGGGCGCCGCCATGATTATGCTTGGTGCTGGTAGCTGGTATGTTCTTACCGAGGAGGCGCCAGCTTCTCTCGAAAAGTTTCAGGCTGCCTACAACAATATTACCGACATTCTGGCTATGCAGGATCTGCCCAAGTTTGGCACCCATCGCATGGATTCCATCGATGGCGTTGGAAACGAACTTTTCGTCGCCCCTGTCGCTCCCCCGTTCTATAAGGACCTTCCTAAGTCGCGCACTGGTCCCGAAGGTATTCACGAGGGTGAGGTTGAGTCCATTGACGCATGGTTGTCTAGCATTCGATCTGAGCGTAACATCCGTCTCCTCGATTCTTTCCCTGCACTGTCCCGCTACCAGCCTGAGGTCATGGTCGACCGTACCCAAACTGGCTTCCATGTCATCGACTCAGTCGCCGAGACCAAGGCCACCATTTTGCTCAACCTTCGCTGCAATGCCAAGCTCGATCGCATCAATGGCTATGCCTACAACCGAACCTGCTGTACCGACTACGGCTCTCCCACCTTCATCCAGACTATCGTCATTGGATTGACGACTCTTTACGTCCTCGCCTGCGTTGTGTTCGAGACGATGGACCTTATCAGCCGCTCGGAGACGCCTCGCAGCCCCATCCTCACCATGAAGGTCGGAATTTTCGCCGTCGCTCTTCTCTTTTGTTACTTTGCCGATCGCACCCAGCTCTTTGCTAAGGGCAGCAAGGAGCTGGTGAACATGGAATTCGTGATTCTCATTGGTATTTGCTTTGTCATTGGGCTAGTTACGATCCGCAAGACCCAGCCCCGCCAAGCTCGTGTCCCGGCTCCTCCGGCCACTGCCGCCCCCGCTAAGGAAGATGCTGGTATTCTGTCTCGTGACCAGACTGAAGAGTGGAAGGGTTGGATGCAAGCCGTCATTCTCGTTTACCACTGGACCGGTGCCTCAAGGCACTTCGGCATTTACATG
Source organism: Calonectria honghensis (assembly GCA_013403855.1). Classification (NCBI taxonomy): domain Eukaryota; kingdom Fungi; phylum Ascomycota; class Sordariomycetes; order Hypocreales; family Nectriaceae; genus Calonectria; species Calonectria honghensis. The sequence continues at coordinate 824,155 of VTGB01000029.1, forward strand.
TTCGTTCGACTGCTCGTCGCGTCTTACCTCTTCCAGACCGGATATGGCCACACCATTTACTTTTTGGCCAGGAAGGACTTCTCCTTCCGCCGCATCGCCTCCGTCATGCTCCGTCTCAACATTCTCAGCTGCGCTCTTCCCTATGTCATGAACACCGACTATATGTTCTATTACTTCGCGCCACTGGTTAGCTTCTGGTTTTTCATTGTGTACTTTACTTTGGCGATTGGCTCCAAGTACAACGACAACACGAAGGCTGTGCTTTCTAAAATTGGCATCTCTGCGGCTCTCGTATGGGTCATCCTCGGCTGGACCCCTGTCAACACCTGGCTTTTCGCCATCCTCGAAACCGTTTTCCGTATTAAGTGGAGCCTCCACGAGTGGGAATTCCGAGTTGGCTTGGATGGCTTCGTCGTCTTCATCGGAATGATCGCGGGTGTTGTTCACCAGCGAGTTGACCGCAATAGCTCATGGCTCACTAACTACAAGACGGCCATCCTCCCGTCGATTCTCGTATGCGCCGCCTATGCAGCCTCTTGCAACTACAGCTTTAAGGACAAGAAGGACTACAACCACATCCACCCGTACATCTCATTCCTACCCATCCTGGCCTACATCGCTCTCCGAAACGCCACCACTCCCTTCCGAAACTTCTACTCGACCGCGGCAGCATGGCTGGGCCGTTGCTCGCTCGAGACCTTTATCCTCCAATACCACATCTACTTGGCCGCCGACACCAAGGGTCTTCTCCTTCTGGATCTTTTCCGAGGCGGCGATGGTGGTCTATTCACTGACCGATGGAGAGATTTGGTCATCATTGTGCCTATTTTCCTCTGGATCAGCCACAGCGTGGCTGAGGCCTCGGGTGTCATTGTCAAACTTATGACTGACAAGCCCAAGGAGACTGCTTATGACGAGGAGGATGAGCTCAAAATTGTGGAGCCCCGATATAGCTTATTGCAAGGAGCGCACATCGAACGCGCTGCTCGCGTAGCGAAGGCGGTGGGATCGGATCTGCGGATCCAAGTGGTAGCCATGCTGGGCGGCATGTGGGTGCTTAACTGGGTAAGTTGAATCAACATGTTTGCATAGCCATGCCACGGCTAACCTTGATGTCACAGTTGTTCTAAACTACGATCATTTTTTCCTGTTTGTACGAATGAATTTTAGAAACCCTCCTTGGGTTTGGTTTTGAGCTTAGAATCGGCGCATCATGGAGAAGGCAACTCCTTCCTAGAATATTATCTTCACCAAAACTCAGCGGGCTTAGAATCACTGTCCAGTTACGAAACTTGGCATGTTACACATGATGGGTCACAGGGCGCAACTATCTTACAAGATTTGGTTGCAGAACATTATTATTATTTGTTCCAACAAAATATATCAAACTATTCAATTTACGTTATGAAGTTCAATCTTGCTATTGGTTCCCTTTTGTTTCCGTGTCCTGGAGGTCAGTGTGAGGAAGTCAACTTCATCGCAACCGGTCGCTTCAGCTGTCATCGCCATCTCGTAAGTCTGGTAGTCGAGAGCTAGATAATGACCTCACACCTTCTCGATTTCGATGGAGATTGTTAGTGGCCAGTAGTTAAAGCCGGTCATGTTTAATTACCATTCATGGGTTATGTCCCATCCACGGAATGCGCCTGGTAATTAAAGCCAAGGCTAAGGCCCAGGATGCCCCATATGGCAAAAGTAGAAGATAAGCATCACAGTGTCAAAAGTCGGCTGACGAACCGAATCGCTTGGCAGTAGGCAAGGGTGGGTTACATTTGGAGAAGCAATGGACACCACCTCACGCGAGCGGTTGCGTCGGCGATTTCCGTTTTCATCATGAAGGGGGGCAGGCCTTGCGCAGAATCTGTTTGGGGATGGTGTGTAGTTTAATTATAGCTTTATAGATCTTATGGCTAAAGTTTAAGAAATCAATAGACAACGAATGTGGTTGGCTTATAGCGAACTAGTTGTGATATGCAAACAGAGAAACCTTCTAATAATTGTACGAACCTTCAAAAAATCCCTTTTCTAATTATTTGGTTGTGCATTCGCGAGAGCCGTTTCCTCCGCCGTTAACGAGACCCAATCCCAACACGCAGCCCAGAGGCGGTACTGCTCCTTTTCATCCAGGCTGATCTTTGTTGGTGTATCGACTTTTGTACCCTTATAGTATCCCCTGGCGGTCTTGAACTCTTGGCCAACGCTCAGCTGGGCCAGGTCTTTGGCGGCGTCTGCTGACCGGCGCATCTGTATCGTTACAAATCGCAGGGCGGGCACGAGAAAGTTGACAATCGAAAACGCGACTCTCATGGCCGGCCTTTGCTCCGCGTGGGCTCTCGAGTCTACGAGGCCGCAGGGGTCCATTGCCGTCACTGTAATTCCGGAGAGTTTCGGGTCCTGGCACGCATGTTGTTAGTTGTGATCAAAACACATGTACAAATACGCATTCGAAAGTTACCTTTTGAAGCCTGCTGTTGAGGTCGTGCATGAATATGATGCTTGCCAGCTTTGCTGTGCCGTATCGCTGAAATCCTCGGTCATGTTCGTCGCCCGGCGCGTCCCGGGTGGGCTTCACCAAGAACTCAAGGTCGGTCGGAACTTCTGCGATGTGCTTGGACAGAGGGTGCGGTCTGTCTGTGTAGTGCGAATCCGAGCCTAGCATCACCACTCTTCCGCTCGGCGACATGGACCCGAGCAGTTTGAGCACGAGGAGGTAGTGAGCTAGGTGGCTGACCTGGAATGTTGTTTCGTATCCGTCAAGTGTGGTTGACTGGCCGTTCAAGGACCACGCAAACGCGTTGCAAACGATTGCTGCTATAGGCGGTAGGTCTCCAGAGGCAACGCGCTTGGCGATGCGCTCGGCAAAGGATCGGACATTGGCGAGGGAGGAGAGGTTCAGCGACTCAATGTGGGCATTCCCCTTGCCGTGAGAAGCAACAACCTTGGCCAGCTGCGCAGTATTCGGGTCGGATTCGGTCGATGGGTTTCGGACGGTACCCACGACGGTGTACGGCGGGTAGGATGAGAGTATTTGCTCGACAAATGGCAGGCCAAGGGACCCGTTTGCCCCAGTGATGATTACAGTTCCCTCCATTTTGAATAGATGTTAGAAACTCTCGTGATTGAGAAATACAAGGACAGTGAATATGTCAAACAGCCCACGGGTTTATATTAATCTAAAGTAGCTGAACAGGCCAGCAAAGGATTCGATTTGTAATATTAGATAGAGCATGACCAGGAAAATCACCGAAATCACAACACGGCCAAACCCCGCTGCCTTCCTTCCCATTGAAGATTTGTTTAATACAATACATAACCAGAAAAGGTATGAGACAGTCTAGTGGTGGTGCATCTCATTGGGCAAAAGACGAATCCAGTAGAGAGACTAGCGGAGTGGAGACGGAACTCCACGGAGATCCTTTTAGACCCTCACCCCGGAACTCCGTCAAACTAGCCCCAAGCCATCTCCTTTTTTTTTCTCATGCTTGGCTTCATGATGAAATATGCAGTTGTACGAATTAAAAAAGAGAATGCAATTGCCAATTCATTATTGATTGACCCAAAAAACCAAGAGATTCTACCTGCGCCCTTCTTCAATAAATAAATAACGGGATCTTCTTCATAATCAAGAGCCCACGTCGGTGGGGGTCTCCCACTGAAAAGCATCCAAAAAGTCATCATTCACCAAGTCGGGAAAGTTCATTACGTTGCTCAGAGCGCTGCGGTTTATCTGCCCTCGTGCGCGCCTATCGAGCTGGTGGAAAATGTTGAGCATCTCAACAAGCTCCGAGGACCGCTCGACGCCCATGTCGAGCGACTTTTGGTACCATATGTCAATCACCTTGCGGTCGGCGGGGATTCGCCCGTCGGCCGGGAACTCAATCATGTTGACAATCAAAACGATGATGCAGGTCAGTGTGCCGCAGCCGTGAAGCCTAAAAAGATTCTCGGTTATTCGACCATTTTGAGAAAACGGATAGCCACAAAAGTTTTTTTTGCAATGACCCACCAGTAAGCATAGTCCGTCTGGATCCCCAGGTACGCAATGTCCAGACAGCCGCGGCAGTAATCGACGCAATTTGACCACGTGGCGGGGAGAGGCGCTAGGTTGGTGCGGACTATCTCCCCGTCGGCCTCGTCGTCCCGGAGTTCGATAACAGAAGGTGAGAGATAGCACACTATGCGACGGATCCACGTAAAGTCGAAGTAGAATATGGCCTTGATCCGACACAAGCACTCGAGATGCCTGAAATACAAGCTCGTCAAGAGATGGATTGAGGATGCAGGGAGGAGTCGCTGCATTGTGTCAACCTGTAAAAAGTTGTTGGGGATCTTGGCCCGCCAATCGCCGAGGAGGGTCTCTATGCGTGTGAGCTGAGACATCCTCTGCTGCTGCGGCAAGTTTTGTCCGTTTTTTGAGTTGAGAGTGTCGTAGGCTTTGCCCTGAATGAAGGCGAGTTCCACCCGCGCCCGCAGGAAGTTGAACCGGTCGTTTTCGGCCGACGAGATGACGCCCAGGCCATCTTCGGGTTCCTTCTCGGGCATTTCGTGATCCGTCTCACTGTCCAGTTGGAAATATGGGCATTTGGAACGGAGGGATAAATCCTGCAGCACATCTCCGTTAGCTCGGGAAGCATGGTGCAGATTGGGCCACGCCGTACTCTATCAAGCCAGTAAGCAATCCAAAAAACGCGGCGTCTCTGCAGTACAGCAGCGGGCGAATGACCCTCCAGTGACTGTTTCCGGTGTAGCTTCATCATCTGCAGCTGTCGCATGGCGGTGCCCATCAGGACGATGGATAGCTGAGGGTCCAAGGATCCCTGAAAGATGATGACCATGGCCAGCAGGGTCTGGATGCTGAGAAGATCGTCTTGAGAGGACATCAAACTTGTAGTTGCCGAGTTCACATTCTGAAAGCATGCCGAGACTCGCGAGTCCTCAGCGGGGAGGCCATCTAGGACGCGGTAGACTATGGCGAGCACAGCGTTGACAGCAGCCCAAGAAATTACTGAGCGCTTAGAGGGAGATGAGTAGAGGTCCAGCAGCATACGCGTAAAAGTAGGTTCATCAAAGAGTGGCAGAAAACGGTTAAATGATTTAAAGTATCTGTCAACAATGGGCGAGAGTTCAGGCAGAGGAGGGAGCTCCAGCTGCGGGGTGGTGATGCCTGACGCATGCTGAACAGGGCTTTCTTGAAAGGCGGGGGCGTGAGTGTCGCCATCTGAAGGGGCGCCCGGGATGGCGGGTGGCTTGACATGGGCATCATGCTGGGCCCTGGTGGCGAGTTGCGCTAGATAGGATTCAATATTGGCTAGGCGAGCCTCAAGAGCGTCGATGCGATCGGGCCTTGGGAGTTGTGTCAGTTTCAAAGACGACGACCACAGATAACAGGAGCAGGGGGGTTGTGATGGAAAAGATAGCCATACTGCACTGATGATGATGAGGAGGAAGGGGAAGGAATTGAATCAATGACGAGGGAAGCAGAAGCTGCAGCCGCATTTAATCTGGCGTAACGCAAAGCGGCCTTCTTCCTCGCCGTGTCAGACGTCACAGCAGTGATCTTGCATGTGGCCCCATATAGAATGCAGTTGGAGCACTGCGCGTTGGGGCTGGAGATGTCGCACTTGATCTTTCTCGAGACGCAAAAGTCGCAGGCTGTTGGAATTAGCACCATTTCTCTTCTTTTTCCCTTTTGAGTGTGCTTGTCGGGTCACGCACCTTTGCGCCTTGTGCCATAACCTACCGCGTTCATTTGGTTTTTGTTTTTGTTTTTCTTTTTCTTTTTCTCTCTTTCCACCCGCTTTGGAAATGAAAGAAGACGAAAACCTGATCTTATTGCTGACAAGATGCCGCATTGGGAAAATAAACGAGGAACGGACCGGCACTCGGGCGGGTGTTAGTCAGCAGATGGATCTAGTGGCTGACAGGGGTAGTGCGTCACAGGGCTGAGCTGGGGAAGGAGATTTGTCTGACACCAAGAGTACGCAAGCGAAAGACCTCAATCAGTATAGCGATTTCTCTCGTCGTATAGTACAGGAGATACCTGACTATTGCTGCGGGCGCTTACCTGGCGAGCGTACCCATCTGCAGTGCTAGTTCACGCCTCCAGTGTCAAGATCCGTTCAAGAGGAAGATCAAAACAAAGTATAAATTACTGGGCCAATTACGATATCAACTAATTTCTCCAATACAAAATCTAACCGCTGCTGCTGTTGTCACTACGCCTGAAACAGAGGAATAAAACCAAAGCTGTCCTCGTGTGACACACCCATCTCCGAGTATGCACGCTTACACGTGCATACCCCTGTCAGCCAAACGACACAACCTTTTCCAAGACGGGAACCGGCATGGCTCCGTCAAACATAGCCAAATCGCACATTGGTTGGTCGGGTTAATCTCCTCAAGGTTCCTGGCGTGTGCTCTAATTTGCTAGAGGCTGCGGCAGCTGAGCCAGCTTTACCTCTGGCTGCCGTCCTTGACGGCTTGATTACGCCCTGTGGTTTGGCCACCAAGATCATCTTTAGGCCCCTCCTATTCCTAGGCTTTCTAGACCTGCCGTGTTTGTTGTGGGGAGCATCGAAAGTGCCGCCGTCATGTTTGTCGCCTGCCGCCAAGGGTGGTTGATCCCTGCCCTGCCTGTCATCGTCGCTTTGTCCCAGAGTTTCGGTAGCTGCAATCTCTCCAGGCCCTGCAGACATCCCCGTGGCCATCATTCCAGATGTATCGTCTTCAGCAGTCCACTGCGGAGATGCCAGTTGGTCCCGGCTCTGACGCCGCTCTCTCTTTGAGTGGACCCCCTGCTGGTCCTGCTGTTGCACAGAGTGGCTCTCAAGCTGGTCAGCCGATCCAACTGGTGATGTAACCTGAAAAAGCCACTCGGATGCTGCATACGGGTCGCTTCCCGATTGCTGGTTGCCTTCCGGTGCCCAATGCCTTTCCTCTTCAGAGAGACTTGGCGGCTTGCTCGGAAGCGGGTGCCCGAATATCCCCATGCCCACACTGCGTCGCGCTTTTCCTTGTCAACATCACGCCTCTGCTTTGGCGGCGACAGGCCAAACGCATCCCAAGTAATAGGCGGGCGAGCGAACGGCTGCTTGTAGGATACGGGCGTCAGCACTTCGCCCTTCTCGGGCGACTCGGGGTTGCCAACCAGCAGCCAGTGAGTCTGCGGCTCAAAGCCATGGACGCTGGAGGGACGGGTGATGGGCTCAGGAGGCGTCGTAGGGATGTCACCGCCCATCTCATCCCAGAGGTAATTTTCAAGCGGCTGCTCGTGCGTCTACGACATACCCGGAAGCGTGTCTCCCCACTTAAGATCTCATATTCCCCTTTTCTTCCATTGCTTCTTGACATTGATGTAAGCCATGGAGTTGATGTTTGTGGGAGGCGGCAGGCGGGGCTGTGGCTTGGGCCGCCATCCTTCGGGGAACCAGTTCGATCTATACCCGGCATCGTTGAGCCGCTCCTCAATGAATCTACGCTCCAGCGAGATTTGGTACATGAACTGAAAGAAAGGCCGTGATGCCTCGCAGCCTTGGCCTAGAACCGGGCCCTGGTCCACCGCCACGGCTTCTCCGACTGTTTGCTGGGCTTGGCAGGGAGCATCTGACTGGCCCCCAGAGCAGTCTTTTGACTTACTCTTGGATTGTTTTCCGAAACCATCGCAAGGAGCAGATGGCTGCTCATACTTCCACTTCCAGTCGCGGGGCTTGAATCCTCGGTGTCTAAGGTCCCACGCGTCGTCCCAGATTCCCTGGTCCACCCAGCGCTGCTTGGTCTTGCTCTCTGAAATCTGCTCGTTTGGTGCAGTAATAAGTTCGTTTCTTGTGGCGTGCGCGGTTGCTTTTTGGACTCTTCCGATTACTTCGCGCTCGAGAGCGCGAAGTTGCCGATATGGTTTTGATTGGCAATACTTCTTTTCCAGTTCCCGCTCCCGGCGCTGACGAGTTGTTGAGACCCACCAGAATGGATCGGAATCCAGAGTCCCAGAGGCCCGTGGCTTAACGCCCTGTGAGCTGAGATTCGGGGGTGTATTCCAGTACGGGGGCGGCTTGGCAAAGCGCTCTCGCGCATCCTCAAGCTTTTGAGGGTCCTTGACGAAGGGCAAGAGCATGCCATTGAAATCGTTCAATGCATCGCTAGTCAACTCATTGAACCCGATCCTCATTTCAGCTGAAAGAAAAGTGGCGTCCGGATTTCTCCAGAGATGCAGCCACAGACAAGAAAAATACGGACAAAAGGAGCCGGCGAAGGAGTTGAGGTGGTGACAGGATAAATGCATAGATGAATGAATCTCGACAGTGGGCTTTAGCGGGGGGGTTTGAATGGGTCTATAGACGGGATTTTCACAAGTTGAAGGAGTAAATTGCGCAAAGGAGGGGGTCGGTGTCAATCAAACCACACGAGGTGGGATGCAATGTTTCTTTGTTCTCACTCCCCATCTTCCAAACCGACCACGACATGTGATGCAGTGCGCCTACCGCCTCCTTTGAGACGATGCTTAGCTATTTAGCTAAACTTTTGGGGCACTATTGCTCCACCGAAATCTCGGAGCCCAGTTCCTCTGCTCTTCTTTAAAACTGGCCGGCCACAGCGACATCTCCAGCACACCAATCGCTTGGAAACGCCACCCGCCCCAAGGCGCTGGCCCGGGCGCAAATGCAGGCTATAGCAAACAAGAGGCTTGATTGCAGCATGTTCTAGATGTAGAACCCGAAGAAAAACATTTACTCGCCAGGTGGCTAGTGCTTCCTCTTGAATTGTCGTTTCTTCATGCCGGCGCAGGCGAAGTGTTGACTACATTACTTACCTCCGCCTACTATGCCCTGTCAATCCCACTGGTGCTGCTTAGTTGGATACAAGATGATGTTTCTCTTTCCTTGTTATTTAGGCTTGCACAACTCCTAATACCATAATTCGTTTGACTCGAAATATCTGTCTATTTCATCACAATCCTCTATACACACGTCTTTGGGGTTGTGAGAATTTAAACCTTTCATTAAGTATGCCAAGATTATTATGGAACAAATTTTAAATTCCTCATCAGATATCGTTCTAAATTCGATACCTTCTTTATCTCAGGAAAAGTCTGTTTTTAAGGGCTCACATCAGTTACCAGCATGTATGGCATTATTTTGAGCGTATGCCTTGCCAAATTCCTCATTGGCGGCTATTATTCACCAACAAATTTTAAATTCCATTTTCTCCATTTTTGAATCGCAACGTGCGGAACCTGGTTAAAATCTCGTCTCGCATATGACACAATGTAATGATAGCAATAAATCAACCTTGAGACTGTCTCAACCCTAACGCCAAGCAAGATTTTATGCAGTATGAGACACCTGTGTGCAGTGTGAGGCAAGCGAACGGTGCTGGTAAGCCAAGAGGGCGACCATGTAAACCACAGACCACCACTTACATAATGGCTTATGGAATGGCGCTAGCAAGTAACATATGAACCTTAAACTATTCTTGGTTTGAATGCGTGTATCACCAGGTTTTTGATACAATAGGTGAGGCATTCTGTGTTGTGGATATTTCTAGAAGCCCACCCGAAACGGCAAGTTATGGATACCATCCCGTAACAGACTCGAGGCATATAGCGAATGTCTACAAATCTTGTATTTGCGTTCTGCTATAAAAAATCTTTTAATCGCCAGATTTTTAAATTATCACAGCTTCAGTCACTCCATTTCCTTTACAACCGCAATTAATTACATCTGCTGGCAGATCTCTACTCTTGTCGTTTACTTATATTCCCATACCTTAAAAATGAAGTATTTTATTCCTTTGTCTATCCTTGCTACATTGGCTGTCGCTCAAAATGGGTTAGTAACATATTTTATCCTTGGAATAACACAAGTTAACAGAGAGATAGCTGTGGCTTCCCTGATGGACCTGACTGCGTGTCCCTAGGCGAAGGTGCTAATGGGCTGGAGCAATTCGCCGACGATGGCTGTTGTCTTTTGCCATTACGCTGCGGGAATGGTGATGGTGGAGAGAGGTGTGAGAGAGTTGCTGTCGCGAACAATAATGGCGCAGGCAATGCCAACCAAGGCAACAACGGTAATGGGGGTAACAAGGGTAACGGACGCAACAACGCCGCTAACGGACGTAACAACAATGGCAATTAGTGCAACACCAGCAATGGCAATAACGACTACTATAGCTTTCCCAATAGCCCGGGTTGCGTGTTCTTAAACCAGGATGCAAATGGTTCAGAGCAGTTTGCAAATGATGGCTTCTGTCTTCTCCCATTCCGTTATGAAGGCGCTACTGAAAATAAAATAAAAATTCCGGTTCGTCCCTCCGGATGCAACTGGGTTACAATCAATCAAGCTTCCCCGAGTTTATTTTCGTATTATCAGAAATCAATCGTTATTAATGTCATATCAAATGTTGTCCATGCACTTGAAGGATAGTCTGACAAGACCATGCCTCTCTTCATTTGACTCTCTCCAAATCTGACATGTTAAAATACTCTAATCTAGCCTCAGCCACATACGCAAATTTGCAGCTGATGTCTCAATTCATTTAATCATGATTAGCCTATAGAGAGCCTGGTCATTGAATAAAAATTACAAGAATGCACACCATAGCCGGGGCCTTGTGATGAGGGAATGACAGTTTGTTCGCAACAGGTCAAGTACTAAATTGAAACACTTTCATTGGGCGAAGAGGTTTCCAAAAATCAAAAGTATCCATGGTATTGACAAAAATTGGGGTGCTTGCAGGCAAGTACTCGAAGACCACACAGGCTCTGTGTGGTCCGTGGCCTTCTCTTCCGATGGAGGCCGATTTGCATCAGCCTCAAACGATCGATCAGTGTGTATCTATGATACAAATACAGGAGCTTGCCTAAATAAGTTCATGGGTCACAATGGGACTGTCAAGACTGTGGCCTTTTCTCCAAAAAATGAACAGCTAGCCTCGGGTTCATATGATACAACCATTCGGATCTGGAATCTTTCTACAGATACAAGTCCCAAAGTTCTCAAAGGTCATGACGAGCCAGTCAGGTCCGTGGCTTTCTCTCATGACGGCAACCTGTTAGCATCTGCCTCAAATGACACAACTATACGGATTTGGGAACCCAAAACAGGACGTTGTCTGCGAACACTCGAGGGACATAAGAAGTGGGCAACCTCTGTAGCGTTTTCTCCTGACTCTCGTTGGCTTTTGTCAAGCTCCTATGATAATACAATCCTCTTGTGGGATCCTGAAAGCGGCGAGCTCAAGAAGACAATGGCAAGTTTAGAAGTCCCGATCAACTCGGTATGCTTTTCGAACGACGGTAATTCGCTTGCGATGGCATGCCAAGATGGCAAAATACGCCTTCAGAGTTTTATTACCGGTAAATTCAAAAACCATACGCTTCTAGGTCACGAAGGATGGGTGAACTCGGTCGGCTTCTCAAATTACGGCAGTCAGCTTGTTTCGGCTTCCAATGATAACACTATAAGGCTCTGGAATACGAATAAAGGAAAGTGCGAGAAAACTCTCACGAGACATAGTCGCACCGTCAGCTCTGTTGCTTTCTCAAGCAACGGTCTCTTTCTGGTGTCTGGTTCCCATGATCAAGGCGTCAGAATTTGGGACGTCACTGTTAGCTCAGGCGCCCGAGACCTTCAAACCCATACCAAGACAGTTGAATCAATCATTTTCTCGTCTGATGGCCAATGGGTAGCTTCTACATCTGTCGATGGCATGCTGTGTCTCTGGGATGTCAATTCGAAGAAATCTCCCAAGGTAGTTCCTAGACAGAATGCGAGCAAAGTCACTACTATTGCGATTTCTCCAATGGCCGGCAACTTTGTTCATCTTCCGATGATATGAGAGCGCGGATGCAAAACATCAGGACTAGAACAGAGAATCAATTAATTGAATCTGTGATGGAATAGTCACGGCGATCGCGTTCTCAAAGGATGGTCTTCAATGTACATTGGCTTCGAAAAGGGCTTTTATAGCTCTGTATGATTCGAAAGGATTGGTACACAAGAAATGGGTATTCAATCGCTCAATTCCCATCAAAAAGCCAACTGCGAAGCTATGGTTTACGAAGGACGGCCAATCCCTGCAAATCGATGAGGGTCTTCTTTCTTTGAATGCCGACCAGCAAGACAAACCTTCTGGGCCATCCCAACCATCCTCTACGATTTCTATCAGGGATGATTGGATTTTGCTTAATGAAAGGAAAATCCTTCTACTCCCGCGCGATTACAAGGCGACATGCTATGCAACGTATCACAATTTGGTAGTACTGGGGCATCAGTCTGGGGGTGTAACATTCCTTGAACTTGATTTTTGAGATTTTAGGCGCTAGAGTCCCAAACCAGAAACACAATGTCGGAGAGCTCACGGACGTGACAAAACATGAATTAAATGCAGTTATTATTCGCCCTTGCACCCAGACAATCGCGCTTCTATCGCAGAACTGATCTTTGGTCAGGCTAACTAGTTATTGTATAAGTACATGAGCGGCTTGTCTATTTCTTCCCTCACTCTTCCAATCCAGCCATGTATCTCGCTCGTCTCTCAAGCCAAAGAACCTTGGACTGGTTCCAATCGTCCAGTGTCGGCCAGTTCAAGCCATCCCATATGTTGGTGCTCCGGGAGTCGTTCCCAATCGTCGCGGTAGGTGCCTGTGACGCTTATGGGTCCCCCGGGGTCAATGCGGATCCTGTTGTCATTGCTAGGTAGAATTGGAAGAGGGCAGTTCTCGGGACCCTGGGGCGGGTCATCTGAAGTGAAAAAGTTCAAAAGCTCACGCTTCTGATCATCAAGCAGTTGGTATATTCGAAAGGTATACCCTAATCTCTCCGGATGGGGGTAGATTGCCTCGGATTCAGGTTCAAACCTGTTAAATAAGACGACACCGCCAAAAATGCAAGTCTCCGCCCAGTAGCCAACCATATCAGCCGCACCCTCTGGGTACTGCTGATAGTCGTTATACCAACGGTGGTAGAATAGTGTAGGAGGCGGGCCATTGGGATGTGCCCGCCGCCATAGCTTATAATCTTCGGGTGGCTCCCAAAATAAAATCCTATTATCCTCGTGACAACTGACATCTAACCGCATAATCATGACTGCTGTCTGATGTATTGCCACGGCTACAATCTCGACAAGACGCATGTCAAACGATCTTGAACCGGGCGATGCAGCTTGAAATTCCATGAGAAGCTTTATGTATAAAATTGGGTGGGCTTCAATTAGGCGATTCTATAAGCAGTGCTTACCTTGGAGTCAAATGTTAACTGGTTGGACTGGAAGTTGGATTTGAATTGCTTGGTCCTTGCCAAAACACCTGGTCAAAACTCCGTATGCTCTCGTATAGGGTGATCCCTGCCCCCATAAAGTGAATTGACAACGGCAGTTTTTAGAACGCTGAAAAGGGGCAGACCATCAACAATCTGAGCAAATGTAGTCTCGGCAATGTCAGTCGAAAGAACATTGTTGATGGCCTTGGTCGCACGTGCGCGATGTGCCTCATCCAGGACGACAAGCGAGAGCTTGTGAGAAGCGACATTCTCGGGTTGGGCGTCGGCCTCTGCCATGTTTTTTTGGGTATGGAAGAAAAAGAGCTGTTGGCTGCAAGTTGTAGACAGAGGAGGGCGGCGCTTCGTATATACCAATCATTAACACTTTGCGCTGCTTGTGATCCCTGTCACAGCCGGTTGACTGGTGGGGACTCTCATGAACACAGTGCGAGTTTTAGCCAAACAAGACGTAATTTTCAATACATCAGACCACTATCAAGGGAAAAGCTCTATGATTAATCAATATGCGGGGCCAGAGTTACGATTTATTGTCGGCAAATACCGTTGATCAACGTCAAGCTACTTTAGCGCACCTGCAGCAGAAGCAGGACATCACGCGGATCATCACATGACTTCAAACTAGCTAGTGGAGGCTATCAAAGCGCAACGCGTCTTCAACAAATTATCAGCCTTATTCCCGTTGGATGAGGCTGAGTGACATCACCGTTGAAGGCTACCGATTTCCTACCTGATTGATCGCATTCTCGCGGGGCGGCGCAGCTTGTAGACGACCTGGGATGCCGCGGCTATACCACACAAAGTCCAAGACAGGGTGCAAGCGCTGTAGGGCACGCCGAGTCAAGGTGAAGTAGAGCCGCAACGCCAGCCTCACCAATGGCGCATGAGAGATGATGTGCTGACGCGAGTTTCGTTCTTTTTGCTGCAGTGCGATGAAGCGTGGCCAACATGCGTAGGTGCCATACCGAGTGAACGCCCGTTGCTCTCTCCCAGCTTCTAACTTGTACAGGGTGGTTGTCGCCGGCACCAGGTCGACTGCCACTACGACCGCCTCGATGCGGCAGGCAACGCAACACATACGCCGGCGCACACGCAAGGCAGCGTAGGGTCGCCGAGTTCCGTGTCGTCATCGAGCAAAGAGAACTCGCGCAACCCATCGCTCACTGAGAGCCGCGACCGGCGGCATCGCGAGCTCCAACTGTTACACGTCTTCACCGTGCGGTCCTCGCACACAATACCGGGCGCGCACATACCGCAGCTGCTCGAAACGTGGGCCGTTGACGTGCCAAGCATGGCCCTGGACTACGAGCCGCTTCTCAGCGCCATCATGGCCTTCTCCAGCCACCAGCTGGCGCGGGAGGCCAGCACGCAGGAAAAGGCCGAGGAGTACATGACGCTGCGGTCACTGTACCTGGAGACGACGCTCAGCAAGCACCGCGTGGCGGTCGGGGAGCTGAACCAGCACAACGCTGATGCCGTGAGTTTCACAACCGTGCTGCTCACGGTCGACTCGTTTGCGCAGCTGCGGGAGCGGCCCCTGGACCCGTACGAGCCCCCGACGCAGTGGCTCCATCTGTCGAGGGGGATCGGCGGGGTGTACAAGCTAGCGCTGGACATCCTCAAGGACGACAGGCAGGCCAAGATCTGGCCCATAGTGACGACCATGATACCCTTTGTGCGGGAGGCGAGGTCAACGAGCCCCGAGCCGCTAGCCCATCTGCTCCAGGCACAGGAGGGCGAGGAGCTGGACCAGCTAGACTTGCTAGCGTACGAGGAGATGACGAGGTTTCTATGCTGGATGATCAAAGGCTATAACCAAGGCGAAGAAGCGCAGATGTACTGCCGGCGCATCACAGCGTTCCCCGTTCTGATCCCGGACCACTACATGGCGCTGCTGGAGAGGCAGGAGCCGCGGGCGCTGGTGCTACTGGCTCACTTCTTTGCGCTGACGACGTGCGGGAGCGGCGCGTGGTGGATCGACGAGATGCCGTTCCGAGAGTTTGGGGCCATCCAGGCTCACTTGGGTGCCCGGTGGCAGGGCATGCTGAGATGGCCAATGCAGCTGGTTCAAGAGCGCATGGCCTGTAGGGCTGAGCGAGCGGGTCAGCAGCAGCAGGGCTAGGACAGATTGCCGGGTAAATAGAGGTTCCAGGGCAAGGAAAATCAAGATATCCCCAGTTTTCAATTCGATTCTCGATGTGGCGGAGCTGCCAGAATGACGGAGACAGGCAGCGACGGGGCGATGCAAGATATATCAATGGACGATCTGTGGCAGATAGACTCTCCTGCTCCCGCTCCCGCTCATCCTAGGCCGCTCATCGGGCTCGTTCATCGGGCTCGCTATCGCTAATACCCCACTTCGACTCCGCTGCCTTCCAGGGCGACCAATCATATCGCCCCATGTGCCGTGTGCGATGATGCTACCCTGCACTTGCTTCGCTCGCTCTCGTTCAAGTCGTGATGATGAGCGAGGCGGTTCAGCAACACTTGAAAGGCCTCCTGTAAGATGATGCGGGAGTCTTGGAGTATAAATGAGGATGGGTTTTCGATCATAGATGGTATTTTGTGCCAAGACAAGCATTTTAGACCATCAATCAACCATTTTACGTGGTAGACCACATTTCAACCGTTTTTCTTTTCTTTTCTTTTTCGAGGTTGTCTCATATCGTCTCAACGGTTCACAAGCGTAACACATAGTACAATAACGGTGAAAACACCCAACACAATGAGCAACCTGACAACGGCTCAGCTCGCCATCTACGCAGCCCTCACCTTGCCGGCATGTTTCATTCTCGTCAAGCACGGCAAGCCAGGCTTGATGGGGTGGTTTTATCTAATTGCCTTTTTCGGCCTGCGCATCGTTGGTGGCGGGCTGGCGCTCTCGGGTAGCTCGTCTGCGAGCATCGTTGGCAATATTGGGCTGTCGCCGCTGCTGCTGGCGGCGGCGGGCATCCTCCACGAAGCGTGAGTCTAGACTATTCTATTCCATCCAAACGCACACGGCGGGCGGGCGGCGGGGACGCACAGGAACTGACGGGAAGGGCTATTATTAGGCGGAACTATCGATGCCAAGACCTCGACGCCAAGGTTGAGTGGCTCAAGGTGCTGGTGTTCCATTTCGTCGTCACGGGCGGCGTCGCCATGCTGGCGGCTGGTTCGTCGGGGCTGCAGAGCGAGGACCCTACTAAGACGGACGCGACTTTGGTCAAGGTCGGCATCGCCATTCTGACGGCGTCGTGGGTTATTGTCACGATTTGGGCCGTGCTATCTCTGTGCAGAGCCGCCAAGGTGCACACTGCGTCAACGCGGCTCGGAACCATGGTACGTGCTGCTACTGCGTATAGTAATAATGACGAATCCCCTCAGCCCGTTTGCACATTCGGTCCCACGTGGGCGCGGAAATAGATAACAACCAAGCTTTTGTTTCGCCCGGAAAGATTTCTTCAAAGCTGACGGTTCTTTTTTGCACTTGCTTTAGCTGATTCACTCGGTGCTCCTATCGGGCGTCTTCATCGGCATCCGTGTCATCTACACCCTCGTGGCGCTGACGTCCAACAAGCCACACCTCAACCCGGCGACGGGCTCCCTGGCGGTGCGGGTTGTGCTTGCGTTCCTGCCAGAGTTGCTGACGGCATTGGGATTCCTCGCGGCGGGCTTGCGCACGCGCGATATTTGCAACACGTCTCGACCTGAAACTGCCGACACCGACGGCAACGGCAACGGCCCCGAGAGCCAGACTCGGCCGCTCCGTTTGACAACAGCCAAGGGCGGCCGTCAGGAGCATGTCTGAGGACACCACCACCACCACCTGAGAGAGCGCCCGCGGGCAAGCAGCAGTATATTTGGTGTGTTTTGGATGGGGGCCGCGAGTAAAATTAGATCTATTATCAATAGCGGTAAACCAATGCGAACATGTGTTTCCTATTTTTTCAAGATGGAGCTAGTTCTTTGACCGATCTGCCATGGCTCGTTTGGTGAAAAAACTTGACCGTACCTAGACTTGGGCCCTGAGACGGGCACCACACTGACGATGATGCATGTTTCTAGACATACCCCACTTAAAAAAAAAAGAGGGTACCCACCAGAGCTCCGTCTATCAAACAGTAGTCTGACAATCTGACATCTGACTCGGCGGGATCAGAGATGATCGCTTTGATGCCATCTGTCTGACAAAAAAACAGGCCCCTCTATCCACATGTCCCATATTGGATCGACAGAGGGATAGGCCGAAGCGAGCTTCTGGATGGGCACGGGGCGCCCGCCCCACAATGTAGTGACAGACAGGACAAAGCTTCATCTCGTTCGAAACAACTCCAACGGAGTTTTTCGCGAAATGGGCAAAGAGAGCTTAGTTAGCTAGCTAGCAAGCATAAAAAACAATGGTGAAAAAAAAAAAAGGGTAGCGAATCAAATTTTAATATACGAACTACACACTGGAAACGAATGTCATGGCCCTTTTCCCCTAGCGCGCGGCCCAATTCAGCTTCCTCAGAAACTAAAGCATCAAGATCCAATCTGGGGAGCGGGTTCAAAGAGGCCATCCGTACACACCCCCTTTTTTATTTCCCTTTTCGCCCTTTGCACTAGCCTCCTCGTGTCGTGTACTCGGGGGAGTCTAGCCAAGCCCGCCAGCGCACATCTAGACCGTCAGTTTTTTTTTTCTGCACCAAAAGGGGAAAAGTGGCACCTTGTTTTTTTGGGCTTCCCGTACCTTTTTTTTTTCTGGGGCGAAAGGAGGAGGCGCTGGTTGCTTTGGCGAGCGGGAAAACATCGGGTGGCTTGGTCAAATCATGTTCGCCGAGTGACGTAGTGAATGTGGAAAAAAAAGAAAAAAGTAAAGAAAATGAATGGTAATTGGAAATCAAAACAATGGAGAAAAGGACCAGATTGTGCGTAGGGAATCATTGATTGATCGTCATTAAAAGAAGTCTTCTATCGTTCTATATAGTACTGTACATGGCTGGACGGGACTGGGAATCTTAGTTCTTCTCCACTTCAATGGAGAGCTGGTCAACATTAAGCGTGACGTTCGTGGCGGAATAGTAGGCTTCGCTGCCCCAACTCAGGTATCCCAGGTAGTAGTCCTTGGTGGGGAAGGTGGAGTTGTCCGTGGCGATTAGGTAGTCAACCAGAGGCCAGATGTCGCCGTGGAAAGAGTCGGCAACCGTCTCCGACAGCCATGTCAATACCTGCTGTCCCTTTTCGTTCTTGTTCGAGTAGAGACCACTGTGCGGGTGACGTGTTAGTTTCAGATTGCGCAGGTGAGATGTGATTCATTGAAAATGAGGAGGTGGAGAAGGGAGGCAGGGCGGTGTCTTACAATGTGGTCGAGTTGATAGTCTTGGTGGTGAGAGGGGTCTGCGTGACGCCTCCAATCGTCATTCCGAGGGGCTGGGTGGCATCGCCAATGGCGGCAAACCACACCATGACTTCGTGGGAGGCGTCCTCGCTGGATCCGGCGTTGCTCTTGTCTTTGTCCATGAACAAATCCATAGCGACGTTGGCGTTCAGGTTGACGGTGGCGGCCGTGAGGTCCGTCTCGACCGTGTCCTTGGCGACCGTGTCACCGGCGCCGTAGGTCCACTCGTGCTCCACATTGATGGCCTTGATGGTGGAAAGCTGCTCGGGAAAGTTCTTGTCCTCGACCTTGACGTTGGGGTAAGCGTGGACGGGCAAGTTCACGTCGCCCTGGTCATACTGCCATGTTATCGACCACTGGGGAGTTGTGTAGTCGGTAGCGTAAGATCCATTGTTGAATGCGGTGACCTGAGGGGGGGTCGCATGTCAGCGAATAGGCTCATGGCGCAACCAAAGTGGAGCAGGGAATGCGGAGGGGTGGGGATGACGGAAATGCGCAAATGCACTTCATCAATTCGACACTTACATTCATGCAGAGGGCTCCGGGCATGGACGAGTTCCAGCCCCACTGATTGGGGTTCACTGCGAGGTGAGGTGTCAGCAATCGTCGTCAAAGGCAACGCGGCCAGGTCACGGGATTGGTCATGATAAGGTGATAAGGTTCGCGAACGACGATGGTGGCGGTGTCGATGGCGCGGCTGGTGTGCTTGATCTGGGTGGGAGTTGTCCTGGGCAACAGCGCCAATGCATGCCGAGGTGTGGTGGGCATAGGCCGACACTGGACGGCGGGAGGGACGGATGGGAGCGTGTGGCTGGAGCCGAGAGGGGGAAGCGGGAAGGATTCGATGCAAGTCAGAGAGAGTGAGGGCGAGATCGCCGGGGCGACGACGACGACCATGACGAAAGGCGCCGTCTGCCTTGTGAGATGAGATGGAGATAGGACGGTCGCAACCGGTGGCTGGAGAGGCGGGTAGCAGTGAGAGCTATGCCCATTGCCCCCCCAGTGGCAAGCTGCGATAAGACGCCATGATCCATGATAGCGCGGCAGTGAGGCCAGGACGGTGACAGTGACATTGGCAGGGTGGTCGGGTGGTACAGCCAAGTACAACACCCGCCTGCAGTGTAACGGATAAGGCTGCGGGAATGGGAATAAGGATGGGGGACGGGGGGGCCAAGCATTGAGGCGGACGCGCGACATGTGCTTGGAACCGTTGGACCAAAAACAAGGCAGATCCAGATGGCCGCCAGACACAGTCATGGCTGTCGTAGTCGTGGGCTGTGTCGTGGGGGGTGCAACCAAGAGACGAAAGAAAGATATCAAACTCACATGTAAACTGCTCGCCCTCGGTGTATGGGGTGATACCAAGCGTCTTGTCGCAGTAAGTGTCCTTGGAGATGCCGTTGCCGGGCTTCTTGCCGCTGCCGCCGCTGCTTCCAGAACCATTGTTGGGATCGGGTTTGAAGAGGTTGCCCTTGCCGCTGGCGCTTCTCGCGGCCTGAAGGCCCATGAGCACGCCCAGCGTGACGCCTATGGGCAAGGCGAGGAGGACGAAGTTGACGAAGAACCGGACGCCCATTGTGAGAGAGGTAGGTAGGAGGTGGAAGAATATGGATTAGTCGGAGAGAGCCGAGTCGGCTTGGATGTTTGCCAAAATGAAATAACAGATTCCGGCCTCAAGTAGGGCCCCTGGCGATAGATTTGTCGTAGTTCCCCCCGGCGAACTAAAAAAAAAAAAAAATCAACAACAACGGGGGACGACGTAGGTGCGAATTTTCTCGAGTCGTCGTTCTTTGGCAGGCGATAAAGAACCAAAAAAAACGAGCGTGCTGGTAATGTTGTTGATAGAATGGGGGAGAGGCAGGGGAAAGAGGAAAAAACGGGCGGACGCAATGCAGCTAGGGTAGCGACTGAAGCAAACCACAGCAAAGCAAAGAGATGGGCGGCAACGAGGGACGCAAAAAAGCAAGCAATCAAAAAAATAGCGAGCGGACCAGCGAAGAAGGGGTTTCAGAAGGGAAAAAGAAGACTTGGAGATACGAGCTGATGGAGCGCAGGCTAACCTGGACGGAGGATGGCTAGGGGCAGGGCCACAGGGCCACAGTGCCACAGTAGGGTTGGGTCAGGTACTTGGCGCGGAAGGGGGAGGGGGGGGGGGGGGGGGTGTGGCAAAAGGACCTTTTTTTGGTGCTGTCTGGCTGCAAGGGCCGTTCTGTGGTGTCGGCCGTTCGTAATGGTGGAAGCGTGACGGGTGAGAGACGAGCGCCAATCGTTCCAATCGTCCAATCTTGTTTTGCTGTGCCGCCTGGGATGGTCTTCCGAGAGGGAAAAACCTTTTTTTTCCTTTTGGGCTTCTTTCTTATTCCACCCGTGGCTCCGTTTCCCCCCCTACCGTATGTCACTATTTCGTGTGTTGTGTTTTTTTTTTGTTAATTTTTTGGTTTTTGACTCGAGCGAGGCGCCACACACACCTACAGGCTCATGACATGCCATCCATACAACCATGCGCAGAAAAAAAAACGACACGGCACACGCACGCACACACTCACGCACCCGCGCATGCACAATGCCTTGATTGAGGGGAGGGGCCCTGCTCCCACAGGCTATAGTCCCGTCCCTTCTGCCCTGCTGCCCTCCGCACACACGAGCTATCGCCATCCTCCCCCCTGTCTCGATTCATACTATAAAGGGGGGCGTGGATGGGGCGCAGGGCCAGGTGGGGTGTGGCTGCAAGGACAATCGTCTGATTGCGCCAGGCCTTGACCAACATGAATCACACAGCGATTTCTTTGTTCCCTTTGCACACTCGACTTGTACTCGGCCTTGGCCTCGTCGCCTGGCCTGGCCTGGCCTGTTGATTGATGTCAGACGCTTAGTTCGACCTCTCCACCCCGCTCCACACATGCCCGAAGGACCAATTGTCCAATGCCGATATGCCGAGCATGCGCCCGTGCCCCACAGCTCTAGAACCGATGGAGGAAGGATCCCAGATAAGGTCCAATAGACTTTTTTTGGGCCAGGGCTGGGCCACACGTAGCTGAAAAAGACAAACTCGGTCGGTGGTGCCCCTGAGCTTCCAGGGAGCGTGTCGCCTGTCGTATTTTGGTTGCCGCCGGCGGGTCGGATAGGCGTCCCCCTCCTAGGCTGATCTGCGCGATACGAGAACCAAAACCAGACACGGAAGGCAAGGCAGCCGTCGATGAGAAGAGGGGAAGAAAAAAAAAAGTGCCTCCTCGGGAATGGTTTGCGGCGGGCACGGCGACGGGGTTGGCGGGTGATTGGGGTCCGTTTCAACTCCCTCGTCGTCCGGCCTGCGCACGAGAGTTCCTCAGGATGGCCGGCGTAGCAGCACCGTCAGGCGAGACGAGAAGGGCCAACAGTGCGGGATGCTGCAATGCACAAGGGCTTCAAAACAGCAATAGGTAGGATGAAATGGATCCCCCCGTCATGCATCATCCTTCCGTGCTTCCTCGATTTGGTTCCCCCCTGGAGCCCTTCACATCGCGGTCCCGCCGCCAGGCCAAACGCTACGAGCCCAGTCAGTGATTGACTGCTGGTCCCCACGACCCGGAAGCATGTCTGAGCACGCGCCTCGACAGGGCCGGGAGCAGGGCCAACCACGACGCCAAATGGCGAGGCCGAAGCCCGTCATAGCTGACTTTCTGCTTCCCCTGCCCTGCCACCCCGCCGGTGCCTCCTAATTTTACCCACGTCACCGACGCCCGTTGCTCGTATCGTGCCCTGTTGCCCTGACAGTTCCGCCCTCTCCGACTGGCAGCTCCTCCATAGGTTCCACGCCGTAGAGGCCCCCAGGCGCCCTGCTCCCCCTCTACAGCGTCCCCGCCGGTATCCTATCCGTACTTTGTATAGGCCTATCCGTAGGGAGGAGGGGGGGGGCCGCCGCCTGCTATCCGCACACGCCCACCGCGCCCAGCCCGCACACACCCCCCTTCCCCGTCTCCATCCTGCTGTAGGTACGGATACCTCGCATCCCGTCCCATCTCATCATACATCCCTCGTGTTGATAGTGGATAAGTGCGCTAGTCTCGTGCTCTTGTTTTTCCCGTTCCCTTTTGTCGAACCGTTGGCTCGGTATACTTTCCATCGTTTTCATCTCATCTTTTTTTACCCTTCCTCCCCGGGATATTGCACACTTTCATGCAGCTTGGTTAAGCTGTCCACATTCGTTTTACATTCCGGAAACGAGAGGGAAGACGAATCAGAAGAAAGCGAGACATAATACACTCTCGCCACCCAACCTTGCCGTCCAGCCCTCTTTTTCTATCTCCCACCGAACTGCCGCAACTGTCGTCGCTTTTGTTTATTCCTCTACCACACACCCGCCAGTCCTGACGCATGCGGGAGGACAATCACTCCGCCAGCATGAACGGCAACAACGGGTATCATGGGTACGGAGAGGGGGACAGGAACCAGGAGTACCGAGAGATGCAGGAGATCGACGTTCAGCAGTACCAGCAGCAGCAGCAGCGGTTCCAGCAACAACAACAGCAGTACCAGCAGCAGCAGTTCCAGCAGCAGCAGGAGCAGCAACACTACCAGCAGCACCCTCAGGACCAGCAGTACCAGCAGGATCCCTATCACCCGCCGCCGCAGCAGCAGCAGGGCTACTCACCCTACCAGCCCTACGAGGATCCCCAGGGACGGCCCCCCGCCGAGCAGGCCGTGAGAGCGCCCCCTCCTGGCGGACGACCAGACGACTACGCCTTCGTGAACCAGGAGTGGCCTCTCTCTGCCGGCGGGAGCCCGAACCCGCAGTTCTTTGCTGATACACCCGGTGGCTCTCGCGCCGGAACGCCGTCGCTCAGCGGCCGAGGAACCCCGTTGGACGCACCGCACATCCGAACGGCGCACTCCTCGGTCGACTGGAGGCCAAACAGCTTAATGGTAAATGAATACGCAGATACACCCACCAGAAGCCAGTTCGCTGACCGCAATTCCGGCTCGCAGAACCAGAGCCACCTCAGCCTTGCTGCCCTGCTGCCGCCAGGATCTACTGCCTCGAGCCCCCCCAATGTGTCCAAGGACTTTGTCGCCCAGGACTACGCCTCGAAGGACAATATCCAGCAGGTGCACAAGCGTGACGATGTGGAGATTTGGTCCGGTTGGAAGCGTCACTTGTACACGCTGACTCCCTTCCTCATCTTCATCAACACCGGTTTGTACTTTGCCTACCTTGCTTTGCGCGTGGCCTGCGTCATCTGGGCGCAGAACAAGGCCAATGCCGTCTACGCCGCCGCCTGGGTCTTCATCGCCGTCGAGATTGTTGTCGCCATCCCCTCGCAGATGCACAATGGCTGGACTTTGTGGTCTCTGAAGAAGCGCCACCGCCCCAAGCTCAGATTGACCGGAAACGTCTGCCCCACGGTGGATGTCTTTGTGACGTGCTGCGGCGAGGACGACGACCTCGTAATGGACACTGTCCGTGCCGCGTGCGACCAGGACTACCCCCAGGACCGATTCCGAGTTGTCATTCTGGACGACGGCAAATCGGCTGGTCTCGAGGCCCAGATTGCTCAGCTTGCCATTACCTACCCCAACCTCCACTACATTGCTCGTCTCAAGATTCCCGGTGTTCCCCATCACTTCAAGGCTGGTAACCTCAACAATGGTTTGGACCAGATGCACACGCTCCCTGGTGGTGCTGGAGAGTTCATGGCCGCTCTGGACGCTGATATGGTAATTAGCCCCAATCCCCCCAATTGGAACCGCGAAAGAAGACATGAGAAAGAAAAGACATTAAAAAAAGGACAAACCGCGGCGAATTGATTGATTTGCTAACTTTGCGCGCAGATTCCCGAGCGTGACTGGCTCCGTGGTGTTCTTCCTCACCTTCTCGTCGACCCCAAGATGGCCCTCGCCTGCCCTCCCCAGCTTTTCTACAACACTCCCCGCGCCGATCCCCTCTCGCAGAGTCTCGATGTCTTCGTTCACGTTATTGAGCCCATCAAGGACGCTCTTGGTGTCGCCTGGTGTACTGGATCCGGATACGTTGTTCGACGAGAGGCCCTCGACCAGATTGGCAACTTCCCCCTCGGTTCGCTCGCTGAAGATGTCGCCACCTCGACCCTGATGCTCGGAAAGGGCTGGAAGACGGCCTACGTCCACGAGCCCCTCCAGTTTGGAACCGTCCCCGACGACTACGGCAGCCATCTTAAGCAGCGAACCCGATGGGCTATTGGAACACTCGACACCTCTCTCAAGCTCAACTTTTTGCTGTGGGGTGACCAGGTTAAGAACATGAAGTTTGCCCAGAGATTCTCCGGTTTCCTCTACGGCATGCTCAACGTGTACGCGATTGCCTTCACTGTTTCCCTCTTCGGTGTGCCCATTATTCTGGCCTGGGGCAAGCCCCTCGTCGCTTATGCGACCGACGACCAGCTCCGCTGGTTGGTGCGTGTCTGCTTCGCTACCGTCATGTGCAACCGGCTCTGCGAGTTCATAATGTTCATCCCTGCCGGATACCACACTGGACAGCGAGGATCCCGCGCGCAGGTGTGGATGTCGCCGTACATTGCGCTCTGCATCATTCGATCTTTCATGCTCCCTACGTGGCTCGGTGGGCAGACGCAGGCCTTCAAGCCCACTGGTTCCCTGGGATCTGAGCTCAACGAGCGTGACGCCAAGCTCAGGAAGAACATGCTCCACCGCATGTTTGGCATCATTTTCAACTACATGGGCTGGTTCCACTTCGTCTTTGTCTACTTCACCCTGGTCGCGCTCGTTGTGACGGTTTACCGCCAGTTCTGGCAAGAGTACAACACCAAGGACCTGCTCCTCAACCTCGTCACCCATGCATTCTGGCCCCCACTGACCTTCCTGTTCCTCTGCAACTCCATGTGGACGCCCATCTCCTACGCCATTGAGCCCCCAACGGTGCCCGACCGCGAGGACCTGCTGGACCGCGACCCCAAGACGCGCATTGCCCACCCCAAGCCCGAGAGCAAGAAGATTGCCTTTGGTGGCCAGGCTGCTTGGTTCGAGATCGAGTACACCTTCACCACCGCCTACACATGCCTGTTGTTTGTTGCGACCTTCTTTTGGTAAAGAGCTTTTTTTTCTTGGCTAAAAAAGCGGATACATACCTACAAACCCAACCTAATGACCTGTTACGATAATGTACGAGACTAGAAGGAAGCCCTGGGGGCAAACACACGCGCATGTTTGGTGAGACAGGAGAATGAGGGGAGTGTAAACTGAACCTGGTGTGGGGAGAAGGAGGAGGGGGGATCAATTGGGACGGGATTTGGATTAATTCAGGCGCCCGTGAATTCTTTTTTTATTAGATTTTGGCCAAATACGCAGCAGCAGCAGCACACAGCAACGTTGAAAATACGCATTGATAGAGAAGAAGCGGTCGCAGTCTGTTGATCTGACCGCATTGCACAGCACAGCACAGATGGAAAGTTAATAATAGAAGATGATATTTGTGTTTTGACTTGAACAAAAAAAAAGGATCATGCTTGGACATGTTTTCTCGTTTCGCATTGTTACCTCGTCTCGACGATTCTTGGCTAGGGAAGAAGGATTGGGAAAAAATAAGAGGGGCCAATGCATGAGCAGAAAAAAAAGCATGGGCATATGTGGAACAATGGGAAAGTGAGAGCGGCGACTTGACTGGTAAGTGAAAGGATGAGCAGCAAAGAGTATGCACGCACCGCACGCAGAGCACAAGCCCAAGAAGAACGAAAAAAAATCGGTGTGCAACAAACGCCATTGGAGAAAAACAGAGCCTTGCCTTTTCTGGCGGCGGCCTCTCTTGCACCTTAGTTTTCGTGTCGTGGGATCCTTGACACGGGCACAGGGATGTCTTCCGAGATGAGCTCGTTTGTTGAGAAGCTGCACCTCGCTCTCTCTTTTTTTTTTTTACTACTGTGCGGGGACCACCAAGCCGGGACAGACAGGACAGACTCAGTACGCGGACGTCCAGTCCTCGGGAGGAACATGACACGGGCAAGGTGGGTGGACTAGGGGGATTCCAGAAGGGTGCGCTAAATAACGTGCGAGATTCTTTGGCTCGTGCAGATCCGACAGAAAGGCGGCGAGCGAAGAGAGGCGAGAAGAGGCGGAAGGGGGCAAAAAGGGCAAAAAAAAGCCACCAGTGTTTCCGGGCATGTGGTTTCATGGCTGGCTTGGACGGAGGAGGCGTGTTGGTGTCTCGCTCCGTGCCTCGTCGGTCCCCCCCCCCTCGGTCCCCCTCGTCGGTCGCTCTCAACCAAAAACACGACACGGCGACGGCGGGGACCACGACGACGGCGACCATCCACGACGGCCATGACACACCCCTTGCAAGCTTCATCTCCACTGGGGGCTGCACGGCTCCGCGTCCGGCTCGTCCAATCGCCCGCCGCGCTGCCCAGGGAGGGCTCAGCATTTCGCTCTCGCGACGGCTCTGTGCCTGTGCTGGGCCCCGTCAGTGCCTGTCCATGCTGATGTGTGCGTCTTAATGTGATGTGTGTCGTCTTTTTTTTGGTCCCCACGCCGCCGGCCACCGCCGCGTTGCTGTCGTTCGTTTTGTCAAATCTGCAATGTGCCTCGCTGTTTTTGTCCACCATCCCCCCCAATTCTCCAGGATCTGGGTCCACGGGCGGGCGGGGCGGCCTTTTTCTGGTGCGCTCTGGTGCATTTTGGTGCATTTTGGTGCATTTTTATCCCAACGTGGCCGCTAGATGGACAAAACGGCGCCGGTCCCATTGGCCGCCTGCTGGCCTGACAGGCCCGGCGGCCAGGGGGGCGAGGGGAGAGACCCCAAACTCCCAGGGCCGCGGCTCCATCGAGGCTGGACCCCTATTTTTGTCAAGATTGCCGGGTCCCTGTACTGGATCGTGTTGGGGAAGAACCAGCACAGAGGGGACAAAAAAAAGAGAGTGAGAGAGAGAGAAGATGACAATCGCGGTTGATTTTTTTTCATGCTAGGACTGAATCGGTCAAAGACAAAATGGACCCTGCTCGAGTTAAATGTCACTGCCCTGCCAAGGGAGAAGAGGCCCAGGGCTTTTCTTCTCACTCCTCCCCGCCTCATTCACCTCTTGACTTTTTTTTTTCTTCTTCAAACTTTCTTCCTTTTCTTATATATTCCTCAGTCCTTGCTTGGGTCAATTGGTCTTGGCAAGATCCCATCCTGGAGGCGGACGAGATCTGAGATTTATCTGACCAGCAACAAGAGAGCTATACCCCCACCAACCACCACCACCACCCCAGTCTCTCTCTCTCCATCTCGTCTTACACACACACATCAGCAACAATGGCGCCCAGACAGCGTACCGCTGCCTCCTCGTCCACGACGACAACGCTCGTCGTCGAGAAGCAGCAGACCCTCAAGGTGTCGGCCGAGCCCAGCTTCCCCGACATCAAGTCCATCAAGGATGCCATCCCCGCGCACTGCTTTGAGCCCTCGCTCATCACCTCGTACTACTACGTGGTGCGCGACCTCACCATGGTGTCTGCCCTCGTTTGGGCGGCCCTCACCTTGATTCCCACCATCCCCGACCCTACTCTGCGCGGTGTGGCCTGGATGGTCTACGGCTTCGTCCAGGGCCTCATCTGCACCGGCGTCTGGATTCTCGGCCACGAGTGCGGCCACGGCGCCTTCTCCCTCCACAACAAGGTCAACAACATCACCGGCTGGGCCCTCCACAGCTTCCTCCTCGTCCCCTTCTTCTCCTGGAAGTTCTCCCACCACCGCCACCACCTGTACCACGGCCACATCGAGAAGGACATGGCCTTTGTCCCCGCCACCGCCCCCAAGCCCTCCAAGCAGACCATCGTCGCCGGCATCGACATTGCTGAGCTCTTCGAGGACACCCCTCTCTCCCAGACCATCCGCCTCGCCTTCCACCAGCTCTTCGGCTGGCAGGCGTACCTCCTCTTCAACGCCTCCTCCGGCAAGGCCAGCAAGCAGCGCGAGGTCACCGGTTTCGCCAAGTGGTTCCGCGTCAGCCACTTTGAGCCCACCAGCGCCGTCTTCCGCCCCAGCGAGGCCATCTACATCTTCCTCTCCGACGTCGGTCTGGCTCTGATGAGCACTGTCCTCTACTTCACCGCCCAGAAGATTGGCGCCTCCACCACCTTCCTCCTCTACGGCGTTCCCTACCTCTGGGTTCACCACTGGCTCGGTAAGTTTCGCGAAATGAGTAAGCCAAAAAAAAAAAAAAGGACATAGTTTTGCTGACCCCCTCCAAAGTTGCCATCACCTACCTCCACCACAACCACCCTGAGGTCCCCCACTACACCCCCGAGGGTTGGTCCTACGTCAAGGGTGCTCTCGCTACCGTCGACCGCGACTTTGGCTTCATTGGCAAGCACCTTTTCCACGGCATTATTGAGAAGCACGTCATCCACCACCTGTTCCCGTAAGTTGCCGCATCCCTTGTCTCACGCACGAGTGAATCGGACCCAAAACTGACACAGCACCCCCACCAGTCGCATTCCTTTCTACAAGGCTGACGAGGCCACCGAGGCCGTCATGCCTGTCATCGGCGAGCACTACGTTCGCGACGACCGCAGCTTCCTCGGCCAGTTGTGGTCCGTCTTCGGCACCCTCAAGTACGTCGAGCACGACCCTGCCCGCCCCGGTGCTCTCCGCTGGGCCAAATAAAGAGGGTTCGCCTTGTTTGCGCGCACACGCCCCTGAAAAAAAAGAAAGTTATGAAGTACAAAACGACCAAAGAAAAAAAAGATGTTTTAGACTTATTCTCATTTCCAATTGGATGATGGACACGAATACCGGAATGCTCCAACTCTCTCTCAACGCCTCCCTCCCCCCAACACACTTTTGCGCCCCATTTTCCAGCATAAGAGAGCATATTTTTTTTATAGAGAAGGCGGGACGGCTTTAGCTTGCGGAAAAAAAGAACTAGACTACAACGCAAGAATTAGGGAAATAGAGAATTATAGAATTGAGGGCGTTTTTTTAATGCCGTGTCCAATAGAAGTTGTTTGTATAACGTGTCCAACGCTGTCTCAGTCAGAATATGTGTCCGTGTTGTATGTGAGACTGGATTGATTGCTGACGCGAAACTCAATTGCGTGGCCTCTTCGACAGTCTCTGACATGTGAGATTTTGAAACTTGTTCTTTTCTTGTCCCGCGTTTTATTTTCTTTTTTTTACATGTGAAATTGAAGCTACGGGCTTCTAGTGTGTGCATTGGCGTCCAAGCCATGGCCGACCTTGTTTTCGTTTGACACCAGTGTGGCTTGCCGGCGAAATTCTGCACGTGGGGGGCCCTAAGCTCGTGCATTGGATTTTTCCCTTGCCGGGGCTAATTACGGTACACAACCACAAAAACGAGACAGTCTGGGAGGGAGCCCAGCCCAGCATGAGCCAAGAGCACTGATTGCGACGCTGCTGCTGCGCTGTCTGTGTAACGTCGTCTTCTCTCTCTCTCGGGCTTGGCCCCCCCCTTGTCTGTCGCATTATCTGCGGTCAGTCCAAGCGTTGAGAGATGAGATAATCCCTGGTGATAACGAAAGGGCTGAATCTAGCAGCTGTAAGCAAGGGAATCCCCCCCCTCCCCCTCCCTCTTCCGCTTTTCCCCACTCTTTATCGTTGTTGGGAAGATGGGGAAATTTACTTTGACGGGGGGGTCGGGAAGTGTAGATTGCGACGGACGGACAAATTTTGCCTGCTTTTTTTTGTACATGGTTTTTTTTTTGGCTCCCGGCTCTTGGCTACTGACCGACCCATCCTTATCTTATCTTGCTTGAACCCCAAAAACAAAAAATAATGCACCGCGGTTATATGCCAAAGAAAGCCCAGAAAAAGAGATTGCGTTGCATTGCATGCGTGGCTGACCTGTTCCCGATGCGTGTCTCAGATTCCTTCCGGCCGGCTGGACGCTGGCCCTCGGATCCTGGCCCGTGATAAGGGGGTGATAAGGGGGGGAGAGAGCCCGGACGGACTGAGCGAGGGGGCGGTGACGCCGCCCGTCCGTCTCGCAGCTATGACGCCTCGCAAACGGCACGACTAAGAACTAGGAACTAAAGAGGGATGACAAAAAAAAAGAGAGCGGCTTGCAGCGATGACGCCAGGGCGTTGAAAGGTGCCATTCACATTCACATTCACATTCACCTGCTCCGTCGGTTTCGCATTCCAGTGCCAAACGACGGCAGTGCGCTCCGCGGGCGCTGCCCGGATACATGGCACGATTGGCATTGGGGGCGGTGACGACTCCCGAGCGTCGCCCTGCCGCACAGGTTGCGCCGATCGCTGTGGAATGGGGAATGTCGTGGATAGCCTTTTCTCATCCCCCCCCCCCCCCCAGCAGTCTCCCAGGAACAATGGGTCGCCCAATCTGGTCTCAGACATTTGGTGTCTCTGGTGAATTCCTTTTTTTCTGTTTAAACTTTTGCGAGGCTGGGTCGGCGTGAGACATTTCCACCATGTGAAATACCGACCGCGGGCCGGCGATCAGGACTGAGCTAGGGAGGGCGCAATATCGGCTGCCTTTGTCAATTCATTTAGACCTGAAGATCAAGTGTAAGGTGCGTAGATGATCAAAAAGGAGAGAAGAAATGTGTCTTACTGTTCCTCTTTTTTTTGTGTCTCTCGTTTTCTTTTCTTTTTAGACTGAAGCGAGGGCGTTCAATCAAAGGGCAAGCTGGCCGCGGCAAATGCCGAGCACCTCAAAGATATGCTCATCAGATTATCACGGCCGCAGCCTTTATCAAACCACGAGAGCGAGAAATCCACGTGGCTAATCGACTGCCCAATCAGGTCAGGTCAACTTCTCCAAAAAGCGCTTCACACCCAAGTTTGTAGATCTTGCTAGATCTGAAAGATGCTGAATCCGGATTGCCTATTTGAGAAATCGCCCATGTCTGATTTGCCAACGCGCATGCCTAAATCAATTTAGCCACGGGAACGAATTGCAACCCCCATTCTTTGTCAGCAGACACATGAAGCGGGTGCTATGGAGCGGCGGGAAGATAGAGTGAATGTATCCACTTTGGCATAGATGTTGTTTCCGGGGACGTAGAGCAGAGTGTCATGTTGAGCATCTTGAATTCAATATATTTGCAAACGACGACATGGAATTCTTGTACCCGGACCACGGAAACGATGGAATGACGCGATCGGCTTTTGTGCCATGCGCAACGTACGCCTAAAACATTTGCATTCCAAGCCTGACATGATCCAACAATTTCAGACTCAGATGCAAACCTGGTTCTTTTTTGTTTATTCCGACGTCCAATGTGATTCAAACACCCAGACACCGCAGTTAGCATCGGCAGTTATGATTCACTGATGTGAGCACTGGATTCGTCGGGTGGTTTGTGTGAATCACGGTTGTCATATGGACGAAGAACAAACGTAACGGTCATTATAAAACATGTTGCTTTTTAACATTTTCAGATTTGAGAGGTACCATTTATAGGTCTCTATTTTGCTATCCATTGCTAGTGGTGAAATTACCTAATAAGTAGCTATATGCAATTCTGAAAGATGAAAGGTTGGATAAATGATGCTCTTCCAGATTAGATTTCAATAGTTTGGGACAAGAGCATCCGGCCACCTGGATTAATTCAATCAACTCGCCTAACGTCTGATTCGCATGTAGATCTGTGAATCACTGCCCAGGCACCAAGGACAAACAGACTTGTCAGTGTAACTGGATGAACTACGAGCAGCTGGTAGGGAATCACGTGATACGTCTGAACACAACTCCCAACATCAAAATGCCATTTGCCTCTTGAGCTGAGACATGACAGCTCAATACCAACAAGAATCATGATGGCCACGCGAAAAATGTTGGTTGGGCCGATTGGCAAGTTTCGCCCAGTCAGCAAGCTGCTGACAGCCCCCACACGACGGTTCTGCCTAGCAACTCGGCCTAGTGACTCAGACCGACGTACGATGATGCAAAACACAACTGGAATCCGCATATATAGATCTGAGACCGCTCGGGTTTCAACAAAGACAACCCAGCGCTTTCTTTCTCTTCAAGCGACCAAGATGGCTCTCAACGCACAAGATCCGAACCCTGCTCAGCAAGTCCAAGATGAGCTGGAGTCAGACCACACATCTGACGATGAACGAGAATTGATTGAGCGCTGGGCTCCCGTGGTGGATGCCATCAAGGAAGCTACAAGCGAGGCGTTCCCGAACAGCCCGCCCAAGGATTCTGCCCAAGACTTCCGGCACTACTGGCGAAGCGTCTTCACCCGGCTGTCAGCCTCGGTTGCCGCCGACCCAAAGATTCCCAAGTACCTCACGGAGCCATCAACCAAGAAGTTTACTGCAAACTTCTTTGATGCGCCGCACACCATGTGCTGCCCCTGCAGCTTCCCGGCCGTGGACCCCCACATTGTGCTCGAGAACGAGACCGGAGTCACCAAGGAGGACTTTATGAAGGCGTTTGTCGATGCCATGTACGGAGACGCCCTGCCAAAGATTTACGACGAGGACGGAAACACGACGGCCGAGGGCATCTGCGCCTTGACGTACAGTTCAGATTGGATGAGTTCCGGCGACGGTCCAAACGGTGAGCGGATTGCATACGCCAGCAACTTTGCAGAGGAGCATCAGGTGCCGAACATCTTCATCTACTGCTGCGAGCCCGAGAGCTTCCCTGAGAAGTGCAAGCCGAAGGAGGCGGAGGAGGAAAAGGGAGAGGGCAGAGAGAGCAAGCTATAGCTGGCCAGCGGGAGCGGCGTGTGATGGGGCCTAAAAGACCATGACTAGAATCTTTTTGCCTTTCCTCAAGTCCCACCTCCAAAAAGATTGCAAAATAGAACTTCATAAACACACAAACTACAAAGCTAAGACGGACCTTTTACGACCTAGATGATGTTCCCATTAATAAGCCAGTGGCGGATCCCACGCTGGCATTTCCCAACTCCGTGCTTGACTTTGGATATAAAAGAAAAAGGAAACCCAATTTCACAAAGAATATATGCCCCCCCCCCCGCAACACTAGTCTTCAGCAAGCATCCAGCCCCGGGCGTAAAATCTGTACCTGGCTATCAGCATGATGCTCCTCGCGCGCTCCTCGTCCCACATGGCGAGCCCGACGTCTCGCCACACGCGCGCGAAGAACCGATTGGCCGCGCGCTGCTGGGGATCACGAGAAGCCGCGGCGCCGGGCCCCGTCTCGGCAAAAAGCCCGTCCCCGAACAGCGTCACATGGGTCTCGGCCACGCCGTCCACCCACGCAAACGGGGGCAGGTCCACTGCGTCCCCGTCAAAGCGGACCGCGGGCCCGGCCGGAGCAGAAACGGGGTCCTCCCGGCGGCAGCGGCTCTGCCACTCGGCCGTGAGGCAGCGCAGGGCATTTTGAGACACGAAGCCCTCGCACGCACTGCCGGCGGCCTTTGTGATTTCGTGCATTGAAAAGGGCTGCTGGAGGGCTAGCTGGGCAAGTTCTGTGTGAGTCTGCAGGAACTGCGCCAGGTTGTCCACGCGGGTGAACAGGCCCGCAAACTCGTCCTGGGCAATGGAGAGGTCGACCTGCCTCCCGGCAATGCAGAGGGCAAGACACAGCCACGTGATGAACATGTCGATGTGATCAATCTGCTGAAGCTCCCAGGGCTGGAACATGTTCATGAGGCTGAGGACCGAGGACTGGCTGCTCGCCCGCTCGGGGTCCGTCTCGCTGGGCGTCCAGGCGTAGCAAATCATCTGGCGCCGGTACAGAGCTCGCAGGATCCGCTTCCTCTCGACGTCGGAGGGAGCAGCGGCAGCGGGCCCGCTGGCGGCTCCCTCGCTGTCAAGGCGGCGCTGCAGGGCCGCAATGTACGTGTCGGCAAGGAAGTTGATGTTGTGGAGGACGCGGCACATCTGCGTCAGAGCCTCGGGGGTCATGTCGACGGCGTTGGATGCTACGCTATGGCGGTCTGCGAGGTCCTTGTAGATGCCGGCCAGGTTGTCGGCCTGCTGCCAGAGACCCGCCACGTCCGGGTGGTCCCGGAGGGAGAGGAGGAAGAGGAAGCGGGCGTCCTGATAGACAGGCCCTAGCTCGTTGCGCAGGACCCGCGGGAGGATGTTGCGGCTCATGGGCCTGAAGGTCTGGTCGACGCCGTGCGACACGGTGACGAAGTTGCCCAGGTCGCGCACCGAGCCTATGCTGGACATGATGCCGTTGATGACCCCGGGGCCGAAGTCTGCGAAGCTGGTTCCCGTTCCCTGGCCAGCCATGGTGGAGAGGATGATGAGCCGCGTAGCCTTTTGGTGTAGTTGCTGATGGCGAGTTTGCCTCGTCTCCCTCCTCTGGGCTCAGCCCGATATTTATATTGCCGTGTCAGCGGTCCCTCATTGGTTCTTGACGCGCGAGCCCGAAACGCTCACGTCATTACCCCGCTTCCAGTGTAGCCTCGAAGAAAAAGCAAGGAGAAGATGGATGAGCGCGGTGGTGAGTTGCGTCGACTTTTGGGCGGAATCTCGTCGTGGTTTGGCGGATTGCGCGCGGGAAATGGAGTGGTGAGAGCATGCCGAATAGGGTGAGAGGAGTCGCGTGTCTTGAGCTTAATGGTGGTGGGTACAATGGAGATAAAGTAAGTATTCATGCGGCTAAATTCGGGGCCCGGAATCATCAGAGCGCCGGGGTTGACCATGTTGCATCCTGGCAGCCATCCTACCGGCTTTCAATAATATGCTCTCGGGTATCGTTGAGTTCGAACTGGCGCGGAAGTATGTCATTTAGTGACCGTTTGAAAAGCTACCTTTCCCTGTTGAAGAAAAAAAGGTTTGAAATAATGATGCCATGTAGCAGCTATTCCTAGAAAAAGCAATAAACAAAATAACTGGAAATTATTTCTAGGCGTTTGTCCTTGAATATCAATATGCTTCATCGCCCTGTATGCCTCATTCAATCTGCTTTAAAGTCAATATTACCTGTCTCGGCTGGCAAAAATCATTGCATGCTGTCCCAATGATTCCTGCTCGTATTCTCCAACACGCCAATATTCTCTAAAAGCTGTGTTGAGAACATGCAAAATCCTGGCTGATGTTGGATTTCTCACTTCGAAATTGTCAGGGGGGACTGGAACCACAATATAGGTGGCCGCTATAAATGACTGAGAACCCAACTATTGAAGTCAACGCAGAGCCTAGCTTTTATTACAAGGGAATGATAATTAAAAAAACATTCGATTAGGCTTCGTGATTTTACCCAGCG
Organism: Calonectria honghensis; assembly: GCA_013403855.1. NCBI lineage: Eukaryota > Fungi > Ascomycota > Sordariomycetes > Hypocreales > Nectriaceae > Calonectria > Calonectria honghensis. The sequence goes on from VTGB01000029.1 coordinate 859,914, forward strand.
TATTGACGGCGCCTCGGTTGAATTTGCCGGCACGTGCTATCCGTTGCCATTCTGGGCCGCCTAGAGCGGCTAGGTGAGACCGCTGCTGGAGTCTCCGAGCAACCTACTCGTGGATTAAAGTAGCCATTTTGAGTAAATCAACGGTGAGCTATCTCATTATGCAATTTCTAGCGAACTGAACTGGTGGCGCCAGTATTTCAGCTACCGAGCGAACCGCCTTGGTAGGCAATCGCTAATCTGGACTAGTGGCGATAGCCGGCTGTAACAAGTCAGTTTTTGGCTAACCCAACGCTCGACTATCGGTCACCCCCTGAGTTAGCGCAATGTGGATTAGATCCGGGGAACTAACAAGCCAATGATGCCCGCATTGAACAACCAAGAGTCTGGAACTCCAGGGGTACATGGACGGCTGTTCACAGCAGCCTAGAAATATCCTTATCCACCTATGCTTTGCTTTCTGCTTTCTTTTTTGGATTCAACCACGACGTTTGTCTGGCTGCTACGTTGCCCACATTCCTTTTGCCGGCCACACCCATTAGTAGGTGAATCCATTCTTTTACTAATCTAGCGGAAAAGGGAAAAGGACGGAGAAAGGGAGATAGGCTGTATGTTGCCATGTATCTTCGCTCCGTCTACCTGAGCCTTTTGGCTACAGGCTTATTGACGTCTGCAAGTCCTTGCAGGCCGTTTACTCGTACGACGACTACGACTACGGCTACGGTGGTCAGCGAACTCTCGGGGAGCAGCACTCCTACCTCCTCTAGCACCAGCTACAGCAACGTTGGGAGCGTCAGTGAGACCGATACAGCCACACTGTCTACGACCACGGGCAAGGATGAGACCAATACCGAAACTACTGGCTCCTCGACAGTGACCATTCAAACCTCTGCTACTGGAACAACTGGTACCGAGACCACTACCTATGCTGGGGAAAGTACTCCTACCGGCTCCAACACAGAGACCTCTGCTGCAGGCTCTAACACCGCGTCTACTAGTGGTGCTGACATTTCAGGAAGCACTATTGTTGAGACTGCCTACAATGTTGGAACTAGCAGTACTGTCACCGCAGAGAAAACTGCTACCGAGAGTACTGGAACTAGTTCCGGGTCCAGCACGGATTCTAGTGTGGCAACCAGTGGCACCGATACCAGCACTGCTGTACAGAGCACTGGAGACAGTGGTGCCATAGGCCTCACCACTACAGACACGAGTGCTGCCATCACGGCCACGGCCACATCAGCCGATACCATCATTTCTACCGACACTTCTACGGAGGCTCCCACCAGCACCAGCACTGGTTACACTGGTCCTAGCACAGACACAACTGTGTCCAGCACAGATTCCACCGCATCGGTGACCGAGAGTTCGACAGCCAGCAGCACGGCTGACTCGGCCACGGACACCACTGCCTCGATCCAGACCACTTCTGGAACGGAAACTAGTACAGACTCCTCTGTCACAAGCACCACAGAGACCTCTACTACGGATACGACTTATACTGGCACTTCAACTACAGATTCTAGCATAGAGTCTTCCACAGACACAAGTACCTCAGGCACCTTGAGCACGGATACTGCCACCACTAGTGCTTCCACTACAGGCTTCAGCACAGATTCTACTGATGTCCAGACCACAACCACTGAGACAGCATCGACAAGCACCGTTTCTACTGATATATCCAGCACAGAGACAAGCACCGATACATCCAGTGCCGGGACCACCGCAGAAACTTCTGATAGCTCCACTGGTACCGAAACGCCAACAAGTACTACCGATGCTAGCACGGATACCTCTGCCACGGCGACAACCACAGAGACTTCCAGCTCAGACACCAGCACGACTGAATCTGCAACTACAACCACAACGGCAGAGACATCTGGTTCTTCGACGACCTCGGAGGCACCTACAACGTCCTCTGAGACAACTACCGAGTCCACCACGGAAACATCCACCTCGGAGACCACTGCTGGGACGACCAGCACGGCTGCTACTACTACAGACACTACAACAGAGTCAACCACTCAGACCACTGGCACTGAATCTACATCGCAGACTGGTGTGGAGAGCTCCACAACAAGCACAGCGGCCTCTACTACAGATACTACTACGGAATCTACCACAGAAACCTCTAGTGCCTCCAGTACTGAATCTTCTAGTACAACATCCGCGTCTTCCGATTTCACAACTACCGGGACTACCACTACTTCAGTCTCTACCGCATGCATAACCACATCGATACCTTTGCCTGTGTGTGGTTCAGATGGCGATTGTAAACCTGGACACTCGTGTGAAGAAGGCAAATGCACATGCTTCTTCGATATAGATTGCCCTGCTGATGGCAGTTGTAAGGATGGATTCTGTGAACCAATCGAAACACAGCAATGTCCTACAGTGCCCACTTCAACTGCGTCTCCCACAAGCTCTTCTCCGGAGACCAGCTCTGCGACAACCTCGGAGACCATGACAACAACTGATTCCACCGCGGCCACTACCGACTCTACTACGCAGACGCTGACCACGGAGACGAGCACACAGGCCTCAAGCGACTCTACTACCTCAACATCTGCTAGTGACTCTACCACGACATCCAGTGACTCTGCTACAACAACCACCAGTGACTCTGCTACAACAACCACTAGTGACTCTGCTACAACAACCACTAGTGACTCTGCTACAACAACCACTAGTGACTCTGCTACAACAACCACTAGTGACTCCGCTACAACAACCACTAGTGACTCCGCTACAACAACCACTAGTGACTCCGCTACAACAACCACTAGTGACTCCGCTACAACGTCTAGTGATTCCACCACGGCGTCCTCCACAGAGACCTCTTCCAGTGACTCAACTACAACATCTTCAGAGGCTGTGAGCACAGATACAACTACCAGTACCGGAACTGCTACCAGCACGGATACTGCCACAAGCACAGATGCTGCTACCAGTACAGGCATTACCACAAGCACCACTACAGAGACGTTGACCAGTACCGATACTACTACCAGTACCGATACTGCTACTAGTACTGATACTTCTGCGAGTGCCAGCACTGACACTTCTACAAGTGCCAGCACTGATACTTCTACAAGTGCCAGTACTGATAGTTCTACGAGTGCCAGTACTGATACCAGTACAAGTACAGACACCGCTACCAGTACAGGCACTACTATAAGCACCACTACCGAGACGTTGACCAGTACCGATACTACTACCAGTACTGATACTTCTACAAGTGCCAGTACTGATACTAGTACAAGTACAGACACTACTACCAGTACAGACACTACTACCAGTACAGGCACTACCATAAGCACCACTACCGAGACGTTAACCAGTACCGATACTACTACAAGTATAGACACTGCTACCACTACAGAGACGTCGACCAGTACCGATACTGCCACGGACACCACTGCAGAGACATCTACTAGTACATATACTACTACTGCCAGCACAGAAACTGCTGCTACAAGTACAGATACCACTACTGCCAGTACAGACGCTGCTACAAGCACAGACACCACTACCAGTACAGATACTGCTACAAGCACCACTGCAGATACATCTACAAGTACAGACACTGCTACTAGTACCGATACTTCTACAAGTGCCAGTGCCGATACTACTACCAGTACAGATACTATCACGAGCACCACTGCAGATACTGCTACAAGTACAGACACCACTACTGCCAGTACAGACGCTACTACGAGTACAGACACTGCTACTAGTACAGATACTTCTACGAGTACCAGTGCCGATACTACTACAACTGCCAGTACCGATACTGCTACCAGTACAGATACTGCCACGAGTACCACTGCAGATACATCTACTAGTACAGACACCACTACTGCCAGTACAGACGCTGCTACGAGTACAGACACTGCTACCAGCACCGATACTTCTACGACTGCCAGTACCGATATTACTACCAGTACAGATACTGCCACGAGCACCACTACAGAGACATCTACTAGGACAGACACTAGTGATAGTACTACTAGTACAGATACTGCCACAAGCACAGAGACTGCCACCAGTACAGAGACTACTACCGGTGCGGAAACTACTACCAGTACAGACACTACTACTGCTAGTACTGCCAGTGCAGATACGATTACTAGCACAGACACTGCTACTGTCAGTACGGATACTACAACCAGTACAGATACTGCTACTGCGAGCACGGACACTTTTACTACCAGTACCGACACTGCTACTGCTACAAGCACATATGCTGCTACCAGTACAGGCACTGCCACAAGCACCATTACAGAGACGTCGACTAGTACCGACACTGCTACCAGTACTAATACTATTACCAGCACAGAAATTACTACTACCAGTACGGATACTACTACCAGTGCAGATACTACTACCAGTACAGATACTACTACCAGTACAGATACTACTACTGCTAGTACTAGTACCGAAAATACAACCAGTACAGATGCTACTACTAGTACGGACATTACTACTGCCAGTACAGATACTACTACCAGTGCGGAAACTACTGCTGCTAGTACTGAAACTACAACCAGTACAGATACTACTACCAGCGCGGATACTACTACTACCACTGCTAGTACAGATACTACTACCAGCACAGATACTACCACCAGTACAGAAACTACTACTAGCACTGAAACCACTGCTAGTACGGATACTACTGCTACCAGCACAGATACTACCAGCACGGATACTACTGCTACGAGCACTGAAACCACTGCTGGTACGGATACTACTACTAGCACAGATACTACGGCTACTAGTACCGAGACTGCTACTACTACTAGCACTGAAACCACTGCTAGTACGGATACTGCTGCTACGAGTACTGAAACCACTGCTGGTACGGATACTACTACCAGCACAGATACTATGGCTACCAGTACCGAGACTGCTACCAGCACGGATACTACTGCTACCAGCACTGAAACCACTGCTGGTATGGATACTACTACCAGCACAGATACTACGGCTACCAGTACCGAGACTGCTACTACTGCGAGTACTAAAACCGCTGCTAGTACGGATACTACTGCTACCAGCACAGATACTACTGCCAGCACCGAAACCACTGCTACTAGTACAGATACCACTACTGGAACTGAAACCACTGCTAGTACGGATACTGCTGCTACCAGTACCGAAACTACTGCTAGTACAGATACTACTGCTACCAGTACTGAAACCACTGCTAGTACGGATATTACTACTGCTAGCACAGAATATACGGCTACCAGTACCGAGATTGCTACTACTACTAGCACTGAAATCACTGCCAGTACGGATACTACTACTACCGCTGCTAGTACGGATACTACTGCTACCAGCACAGATACTACTGCCAGCACGGATACTACTGCCAGCACTGAAACCACTGCGACTAGTACAGAAACTACAACCAGTACAGATACTACTACTGCCAGTACGGATACTCCTACTAGCACAGAATCTACTGCTACCAGTACCGAAACTACTACTAGTACGGAGACGTCGACTAGTGACTCGAGTACTACGACTTCTACAGACAGTTCAACCTCGGCCACTACAACAGACTCTACAACTGTATCCACTACAGAAACAACTAGCTCAACAGAGACCACCAGCTCTACAGAGACTACCACTACGGCGGCTGCCCAAACTACTACGACAACAGATGTAGAGTCAACAACTTCGACCACTGCGGAATCAACAGACACGTCGACAACTAGCACTACGGAATCAACCACAGCCACATCGACAACCTCAACCACCGCAGAGTCAACTACAGACACATCGACAACGACTACTGTGGAATCAACAGATACGTCAACAACCAGCACTGCGGAATCAACCACAGCTACGTCGACAACCTTAACCGCCGCGGAGTCAACTACAGACACATCGACAACGACCACTGTGGAATCAACAGACACGTCAACAACCAGCACTGCGGAATCAACCACAGCCACATCGACAACCTCAACCACCGCAGAGTCAACTACAGACACATCGACAACGACTACTGTGGAATCAACAGATACGTCAACAACCAGCACTGCGGAATCAACCACAGCTACGTCGACAACCTTAACCGCCGCGGAGTCAACTACAGACACATCGACAACGACCACTGTGGAATCAACAGACACGTCAACAACCAGCACTGCGGAATCAACCACAGCCACATCGACAACCTCAACCACCGCAGAGTCAACTACAGACACATCGACAACGACTACTGTGGAATCAACAGATACGTCAACAACCAGCACTGCGGAATCAACCACAGCTACGTCGACAACCTTAACCGCCGCGGAGTCAACCACAAACGCGTCGACAACGACCACTGCAGAGTCAACCACAACCACGTCGACAACTTCGTCAACAACTTCGTCATCAACCACGACAACGACAACGGCGTCATCATCAACCACATCGCCAACCACATCGTCAACCACATCGTCATCAACAACGACAACGACCACTGCGGAATCAACCACAACCACGTCGACAACGTCAACAACATTAACAACATTAACAACGTTGACAACCTCAACAACCTCAACATCAACAACTTCGTCAACAACTTCGTCATCAACCACGTCGTCATCAACCACGTCGCCAACCACGTCGTCAACCACGTCATCAACAACGACAACGACAACATCAACCACTGCATCAAGCACGACAACTACGACAACGACCACAACTGCTTCATCAACAACGTCTGAAGCTGCTGGCCCTACCTTTACCCTTGTTGCTGAAAATTCGTCAAACAGCAAATTGAACGGCAAGCAAGTTTCAAGTCGGCACGATGGTGATCAGGTATATGTAGATGCTGCCAGCCCGAATTGGGACTTGACTACGTTTTCTATTGAACCATCTACGGGCTTCTTGATGTCAGGTGCTTTCTATGTGGTTCTGTCCAGTCCCACTAATAAGCTTTATACGGCAACAGCTGTTTCTATTGCTCAATCTCAGAGCCACCTCACGTACATAAAGTGCAACACCCCTGTTGCAGGCCAAGCCTTGTCATGCAGTGCGGTGGGGATTTCCCCTTCCCAGACCAAATTCCTTACGGACAGCTCTGGCGCATCAAATGGCCAACTTTATCTCGTCAATCCAACAGGTACTCTTCCAAGTGGGACAACTGCTGTCGATTTGATCGTCGGGGGTCTCAGCGGTAGCGCTACCGTCACCACCACCACCACCACAGCGGTTACCACCACAGCAACTACCTTGAGCACGGTAACTGTGCCATCGACAACAACTACTACAACTTCAGCCGCTGCGCTTTCTACATTCACGATGATGGCAGGGAATTCGGCAAATAACCTTATAAACGGCCGGCCAGTTGTAGCTAATAAGAACAACAATCTCATTTACGCTCGGGACCTCAGCCCCACCAATGGTTACACTGCCACTTCATTTTCCCTCGAGGCATCCACAAATTACCTCTTGTTTAACGGATTGTATGCCACGTGGTCGTCGAGCGACGGTCTTTTGTATACATACACCAATCCCAGCAGTTCCTCTCTCAAAAAGATTATCTGCGCCCAGCCAATCAAAGGCCAAGCTTTATCGTGCTATCCAGTTGGCAACGAAGCTAAAAATCGGTTCTCGATACCGTCGGGTGTGAATTCCGGGACGATTTCCATGTCGGCAGCATCATCATTCCCCTCTGGCTACACGGCTGTTGATTTGATTGTGGGATAGCATTGGGCAAAGTGCTCATAGGTCAGCAAACACTAGCTAGTTTAATTGGGAAAGGAATCTAGTCATGTTTCAATTCTCTGTACAGCTTTACTCTTTCAAGTTTTCTAGCAGTAGCTAGTCAATATGCTTTAGGATCAACTAATCATTGAGTGATAATTATTTTCCTCGCCATTTCTGCTTTCACTTCCTGTCTTCTGGCATTGCATGTCTTCCTACCTCAGTGCATGTATTATAATAAAAAAGCCTGTTAGTAGCAGTCATAATTAACTAGGACGCTGGTTGCTGATTCCAGAAAATGGTGCTGTGGTTGGTAGGTCATGAATAGAGTTTGATGCTTCCCTGTATTTCATACCTCCGATTGTAACCATGTTCAATTCATCCGAATTTGTAGATTCAGAGAAGATTGGCAGATGGACTTTTGGAATCAGACCTTGCAAACAAGACATCAGATCCGAACGGGCCCGCGAGAGATGGATGCGAGTACGTTGCATGGCCAGAGTTTGGAATCCGGCAGAACGAAAAGGTTAAAAATACATGTTTCATTTTGTATAAGAACGCTCACAGCAAACCTAAAAAATAGGCGTCATGCCTTTAAGGAGGTTTGAGAGAAGCAAGTTTCTTGGGGGCTGATCCTCCAAAGGGTGAGCAATCGTCACGTTTGTTCAAACCTGCAACTTCCCCTTCCGTAGCTCTATCGGCCCTTTCGTAATTTACCTTACGCAGGTTGCAATTAACGGCCTCGGCAAACTTGTTTTGGAAATCAATTGGTCGTTCGAGGCTGGCCTCGCCCTTTTGACTGCGCAAGTAAAGTTGTTATCTTTTTAGCTGAACTAAAAGTAGAGCAAGAGACGATCCATGTCTTTGGTTGTTATTCACTTGCTGCGCCATTGGTCTTTGCCAAATATCTCAAGTCAATGCCTGGAACTGGTCGCAACTCATTTTCCTCGACATATTGTCCTTCGCGGCAGCCGGCTCTTATACTTCATCAGTCGGCCAGTTGACGTAACAGCAAGCGGTCATAGACTCTTAGTTTCTGTGGAAGTCTCAATCAAGACTTGGCCTCGATTTATTAAATTAGGGCCACTAGACATTTTTATTGGTGAAGGGTGTCCCATATGCTTTTTCGGCTGTAGAGAATGCTGTTACGCTTCGCAGTCACGAGACTTTTGAGTTTCTCGTGTCAAATATGAATACCAAGAAAATGGACAAGAAACCACCCATTCTCCATACAGTCAAAGCAAAAGATGTATAGCCTGTACGGTCACTACTCGAAAAGAGTTTTTGTCGACACATGTGACGGGGAAAACAGCCTATTTACGCAGCGACTGGTCCAGGACACAAAAGATTAGCCGAGTTTCTCTGTAACCACAACGCTGACGTCATTGCAGTTGTGGAAAAGGCCGGGTTCACTCCGCTTCGTGTTACACGCAAAGGCGGCTTCGCTCCAGTCTGCTGCCTGCTGCTCAAGTCTCATTTCATGGTGAATTATCCAGATAACAAGTCAAATCTAGTTCTACAATTTGCTCCTACTAAGGGGAACGATGAAGTCATGGCAGCCCTGGCTGAATCCGATGCCAGCATTAATACAAGAATAGGGCCAAGCAAACACGAGCATGTTTTCATCTGAAATACTTGGTTAGGATCGGCACAGATATGGATTTCCCTAACTCGAAGAAAGAAGCTGCCCTCCACGTGCTACGCGATCCGGAAATCCAAGGTTTAGCAAAACCCTTATCAATAAAGGAGCCTTCCTTGAGGTGAAGTGTGAGTTTGATAGGACACCGCCTTGCCTGGTTGCGCAAGATGCCTCGGGATCTATATGCGAAAGCCTTATTGAAGCCAGTGCTTCGGCCAATGCACCGGACAAAGATGGCAAAACTCGCATAGACTATTAGTTATGTTTAAACTGCAAAACAATAGCGATTTTTGGAGATACCGGGGAGTCCTGGTGGAAAACCCATGTCTCAACTGGGAAATTAGAAGGATCGGGCGTGAATGCGATGAGATGTCCAGGGATATTGGCATTCATTCCAACGCTGCGCGCTGTGTGGCATTTATCTGGATTTTTTCCTGCATTCAAGGTTGTCCGCTCTTTATCTTGGCTTGATTTTCGCTCCATCGGTGCAGATAGTTCTCGCGGAAGTGCGAATTTTCGCCGTCGCGCCCAGCTTCATTGCTGCAGTCCCGCTCGCTTCTGGGCGTCAATGCATCATATCGAGCAGCAGTGGCCTTCCGACCACCACGACCAGCTCCATCAGCATAGAGAGCATCACAGAGCCCACCGCCGCCACGGTTAGCTCCGTTAGCGCGGAGAGCACACTCGAAGACACCATCAGCACCGCAGAGTCCACCGCCACAGAATCCACCTCGTCGACTACATCATCAACAGCTTCTGTGGTGCCAAGTGGTCGTACACTTACTGCAAGAAACACGAACACTCGAGCCATCGATCGCAAGCAGCTACAAATTGGCGTATCAGGCAGTAATTTGTTACTCGAAACTCAAAGCCAGACAACGTACAGCGTCGATCTATTCTACCTCCAAGATGTCGCAAATTATTTAATGGCACACGGCCAATGTATTGTCCACAACACGAACTCGGGCTTCATGCAGTCTGCATCTGCAGCCGACAGCGGATCAACCTTATATGATTACCTCGTTTGCACCGTATTTCAGGTTGGCCAGGCCATCTCGTGCTACAGGTTGCAATCTTCTTCAGTGAACGGATTTTATGTTCTTGATCTTCGGCAGACCAGTGTTGCCGTGCGAATGTTTGCAGCGGGATAATCCACGGGCTTTCGCAGTGTGAATCTTGTTTTGAGAGAGACATGACGCTTGTTCCCACATCTCGAGCCCTCCTAGCCGATGGTCGGTCGGCCAGGACATGATGGTGTGCGTTTTCAGGCTGTGGCACTTGCCCCAAAAGAAAATGAGACGCCGACTTACTTGTCGAATCCGAGTCTGTCGAATCGATTGTAACGAAATCTAGTAAAAACATGTGTCCTTGAGGTTGAAAAGGCATCAGGCTGCGTCGATACACTCGGCAGGGCCCTATGGTTCGGGTATGATCGAACTACGCTACACAAGGGAGTGTGAGTGCGAGCCGAGAAGGAGAGTTTGTTGATTTATATCAGTTATACTCCTTTTTAAAACCGGCACCATTCTTCGCAACTTGGCCATTTCAGTCGGTTGGGGGGTGCACGATGACGTAGCAAAGAGTGCAAGGACTCACTTTCGTTGCAAAAATCCAAGCATGGAATCCAGCTCGCCATTTGCATCCATCAAAACGGAAAATTACTCACCTCGTGCTCACCACGCCATTACGGTTTGTAGCTTACAAATTCAGAGTGGATTGGATGTTCAAGTAGCGAGACTACGCGTAACCCGAGCATCATCGGACTGGATACGTTTTTTGAACAGGTACAAAAAGGCGTAGATCGCGATGACGTCTGTGATGAGCGGGATATCGCCCCATGAGACGTCCCCACAGAGACCATGTGCAGGAGTGGAATTATCCAAGTGGGATCCTGAGAGCAAAACACGTTTCGCCACCAAGGGACACTTGCAATCGGGCGCTGATTAATGCAAGGCAGGCGACTGGCCTGATCAATTCCTCGTTACGGCATCGCATGTTCGGAGTTTGCGTCTTCGACCGAGCCTGGCCCCTCCTAGCGAAACCTCTGTGCAAGGTTGGTGGAGTGGGTGGAAACATGACTTGCCCCAAAGGACTGTCACTGTGAGAGCATCTGCCCCAATTTCAGCGGGAAGAGGGACCATTCTGCCCACGTGGGCGTGTGGGCCTTTACGACGCTGCCGGTATCCGAAAGAAATCCACTTTGCGGGACCACTGTCTGGCGTGTCTGGTGCAGGGTAGGTAGTGTCCAAGAGCAGTCAATTTGTGGTTTTGCCGATTGGCATGTGTTTTTCGTAGTAGAGAGTTGTCTTGGTAAAAGTAAATATTCGTCTATTTTCCAATCATTGGGCTAAATTTGGGTGCATAATTCAGCTGACATGTGATATACGTGGTGATGTTAAACTCTGGCTGCAGTTGCAGCAAACCCTTTGTTTTAGCATCAATTGTAGCTTATCTGGAAGCGAGCACCAGAGTTTGGCTTTATTTGGTAAGCCTAACTCGGGTTACTCTATTTTGCTGTTTAGTTCGGACATGGACTATGCTCAATGGGGCCATCTCCTGAATGCGTGTCAACCAGCACCAGATAGTGAAGCTTGCGGCTCGGGCATAAAAAAAGCCATCACCAAAGGACCTATGTTTACACCCGGACTTTCATATAAAGTTGATATTGAATTCTACTTGCGATAACAGTCTACAGTGGATTTTGCACAAGAAAAAGACTTGGAACCAAAAGCATTCAAGATGAGTGCAACTCAACCCTGCACAATAGAAGTCTACTCTATTGTCAATTTCTTGTATTCTATTGTTAATAATCAAACCGATGAACCGATTCCATGGCCCACCCTCGCCTGTCCGCAGACGGCCATGACGTCAAAATCAGCGAGGAGAAGCGCATCGAGCTGCTCGGTCGGCAGCGCCCGGACGTCTTCTCCTCGACCGCGACCGAGGTGGGCTTCGTCGTGGCCGTGGTTGGTTCCCTCATGATGAGCGAGTGCACCACGAGCGGCTTTAACATTGCGCTGCCCTCGCTCGCCGAAGCCCTGGGCATCCCCGCCTCGTCCCGCACCTGGCCCGCTGCGGTGCCCAACCTGACGACGGCGGCCTTCCTCCTTCCCTTTGCGCGTGCCGCGCGATGCAGGGGACAGGATCGGCGGCGTTCCTGCCGGCGAGCATGGCGCTCCTGGGGCGCGCGTACCGCCCGGCCCCCCGCAAGAACCTCGTCTTCAGCGCGTACGGGGCCTCTGGCTGCGTCGGCTTCTACTTTGGCATCGCGGCCGGCGCCGTCTCGGCCGAGCTGCTCGGGTGGAGGCAGTACTTCTGGATCGGCGCGGCGTGCGTCGTCGCCTTTGCCGGGGCCGGGGCCCTGACCATGCCCGCCGACCCGGCCGTCCGCATGGGCTGGTGGGGGCTGTGCACCATCGTCCCCGGCTTGGCCCTCGTTGTCTTTGCCCTTACTGACGGCGGGTACGCGCCTAATGGATGGCGCAACCCGTACATTTACGGCTCCTTTACCGTCGGCGCGCTGCTGCTCTGCGCCGCCGTCTACGTTGAGGGCTGGGTGGCGGCGCACCCGCTGTTCCCGCCGGGGCTGTTCAAGCCCAAGTACATGAAGCGGCTGGTGCTGTCGCTGTTCTTCGTCTGCGGCATCTTTGGGCTGTTTCTGTTCTACGCCAGTTTCCAGTAAGCTTACCCCCTACGATACCACCTCGTCACCTATTTTCAGGCACGGGCTTCGCTGACCCGGCACGGTTGCAGCATCGAATCGGTCCTGGGGGCGACCCCCCTGCAGGCTGCGGCGTGGTTCACACCAATGGCGGTTGGCGGCTTCGTGCTGCACATCATGCCCGGCCGGATCCTGCTCGTCGTCTCCGGGCTGGGGTCGCTGGCCTCGGTGCTGCTATTCGCCCAGATGCCCGAGGACCCGCCGTCGTCGACGTCGGCGCTGTACTGGACCTACGTCTTCCCTGCCATGGTGGCCGGCACCGTCGGCATCCACATTGCCTTCAACGTCACAAACATCTTCATCACCGCGGCCATGCCGCAGGCCCTCCAGGGCGTCGTCGACAGCCGTGGCAGCGCGCACGTGGGCCAGCGCGAGCAGCACCGCATTGGCTTCTGGACGGGTGTGGCGCTGGCCGCGGCCTCGCTGTGCCTCGTCGTCACGCTCGAGCTAGGCCAGGCGTCGGCGGCGCTGACTGCCGATGAAAAGGCCGAGCTGGAGGAGCGAGGCAGGAATGTTGCGGCGGATGGGGGCAGAGGCTAAAAAGCCTAAAAATATTCTACTCACGGCTGTACGAAAAAAAAGGATGGCAAGATGGAGTGATTTGGGGTATCATTAAACATTAAACTTTGCTGTAGCGAACAAATAGTGATCTAAGAGGCGGCGCCGGTTTGGGATGGGGTGTGCCACCAGCTAGCTAAGCGGGAAGCGCAAACGCAACGCTGCAAAGCCGCTACCTGGGCCCAAGGTTGCTAGGCTCAACCAAAATACAACCACTACTGCAGTGTGATTTCTTTTCTTTTTTTCACTGCTGGCCTTTCTCTGCCGCCCCCAGCTCCTGCACGGCCTCGTGCAGCTCGTCGCGGGCCCGCTTGTCCCGCCTGGCAAAGGTGGCGTTGAAGGTCTCGGGAAGCTGGAGCAGGGTGCTGTTGGCGTGGTCGTCGGCAAACTCGACAACGCAGTCTGGGCCGAGCGTTTTCTTTGCCAGCTTGATGGCTTCGCGGAGCATGTCACCCCCGAGACCCCGCCGGCGGTACCTGAGCTTTGTCGTCCAGGCCCGGATGACGGCCTTTTTGCCGCTGCTGTCTGATGCCTTGCTCCGGGACTTCTTGTTTGGTAGCCGGAGCACGACGGATGCGATGATGACGGAACCGAAGCGGGCTCCGAGCATCACGTCCTCAGCCGCGAGCCACGTGTTCCAGTCAGTCTCCTCGGCGATGCGGATGTAGGGGCTCGTCACGTAGCGCACGGCGACAAGGTAGGAGATGAGGACGCCGGAGTATGTAATCAGCATGGCGCTGAAGTCGCCGCGGATGGAGTCGACGTTGAGGTGAATCACGGAAACGACTGCGACCAGGACGGAGAAGCAGATGGGGTGGAAGATGAGGGCGCGAGAAGCGACCTGACGCTGCTGGGCGACGCTGTCAATGATCAGGCGCAAACCGTCTGCCCTGTCATTTTTGCGGGTGAGGACCTCAAACGTGAGCTTGCGATGATCCATTGTGGCGTCCGCCATTGTTTGAGACGCTGCGAGGGAAGTTTGCTGCTCTGTTTGTGCTGCTGCGGTGGGCGACATTGCGAAGGCGAGTATGAGTGTTGAAAATGAAATTCAATAGAGTGCAAGAAACACGGACTGGAATGCAGTCGTAAAGTGGAAAGCAGA
>VTGB01000029.1:1474663-1763136 GCA_013403855.1 Calonectria honghensis
TTATAGCGGAAGTACTCAGGCAACTCTCGGGCCCAGTTGACGTGTTGCTGGTCAACAGTTTGGCATCTTCGGATCATGTCAAGAAGGAGTTCGATATTCTCTGGGCTTCGTGTCAATGTTGTCATGAGACGATTTACCTCAGACCTAAGTTCCGCGGTGCGGACATTGAGTCGCTGGCATTCAGACCCGTAGTGGTTCTTAATGGCGTTGCCAAACCACCACTCAACTCCCATAATCGGGGCCTTGCCGGAAGTCAAGGTGTGAATAATCTAGGTTGGTTGGTCAGATGACATTCAGAACAGCGATGGGGGTTGTGGGCGTACCATTTGGGTTCGAACCGCGACAAACAAAGCCAAACCGGTCTTGGTTTCAATCTGGGCCTTTCCTCTGGCCTTGACCAGTTGGATGGCACCTTCAGTGTGAGAACCCCAAGCCAGCATACCCAGTTGCTTAGCGGTAATATTCTCAAACAGTCCAAGCAACAAGATGGCGGCCAGAGTAGAGTCTGCCGTGGCCAGCTTAGGATCCTTCAAGGCGGCAAACGTGGAGGAGAGCGCCTTGGTGTAATGGCCCAGCGCTTGGCCCTCAAACTTATTTCCTGAACCGACACGGTTGCCGAGGGATGCGACGGCGCAAGCGTCGAATGCATCCTTGAAATGAGGTGCCGGGTTCTCTGTCTTCAACAGAGGGAGGACGAATTCCAGATAACCGCGAGTACTATCGTAACGAGGTAGCAGGACAAAGTTGGAGATAAAGTGGCAGGTGGCCTGTTGGTCAACGGGGAGCTTCAATGTCGCCAAAATAGATTGATCCTGGATTCGCTTGGTTGCAAGGGCCTTGTTGGCGGCATTCTTGCCCTGCTTCTGGGCGAGCGCCTTTCTGTTGGCTTTTTGCGCCCGCCTTTCGGTGGCCTGGGTCTCATTGCGAAAAACTAAATCAAATTCGTCCTTGTAACCCGGACATTGTCTCCGGGATTTGGCGCACTGGTTGCACGTAGGTTTGGTCTCATCGCACTGTTGAGAGTAAGTATTTGACCAAAAACGCCATCCTGGTTGAAGGGCAAGGAATACGGAGGTAATCTAAAACGCACGTACCTTGATTCTTCGAGCTCTGCACATCTGGCAGCCCCTTGAGGGCTTACCACAGTAGACCATGGTGGATGGAAAATGTTCAAATGAAGAAAATGAGACAAAGTTTCCTCTAGCGGGGAAGCGGACGAGGGGTTGGATAACAGAGGGAGGGTGATGTGTTCAACGGCCTCTTGGGAAGACAACAGACCGAACAGCTAGGTGCACAACCATGCAAGGTTGCATACGGGGGGCAAGAAAGAGTCCCACGAAGAACGACGGCCAGCCGCGATTTGAATCAGGGACAAGAGGTGCAGGTGAATTGGTGAATGGTTTGGTCGATTCCAAATGGGGCCCCGACTGAGTCGTAAACAAGCCAGATGGAGAAGTGAGCTTCTAGGCTCAATGGGTTTGTTGTCCACGGTTAGTGCTGTAGATGAGAGACTAAAAACAGCCGGAAGAGCGGGTGTTGGATGTTGGGTGTGAGGTGTGACAAGAACCAAGGTGCAGAAGCCAATTGTATTGTACCAAATGCTCTGATGGACAAGCCGGAATAATTGAGCAGGAGGCAGGCAATAAGTGAGTAGGTGCCGACCGTCGTGAAGATGATGAGGAACGCAAGTTGAAAACGGCAAAAAAAGGCGGCGCAGAGTTGCAAGATGAGTCTCGATGTTTGCTTCGGCTTGCCTTACACTAAACAGGCGACGACGGGTTGTGGTGGAACCAGGACGGGGAGGACAAGGGACAAGGGGGGGTTTGACTGAGGCGAGCAGGGACCGACGAGGACAATGGTGGTTGGATTGGGTTCCCGGATTTGCTCGTAAAGAATTCCGTACCGGGATTGCAAATTGCTTTTTGCAGCGGGTGCTTTTCTTTTGTAGGAAGCAGAGAGATGGAGGATTGCTTCTTGCCCCCGCCACCGTCGACCGTTGGAGTTTCGGGATGAAATCTGGAGGAACTGGAGTCGCAGAAGAACGGGGGGGGAGGAACCAGAAAAAGGAAGCACGGCAAGCAGGAAGTGGGAGAGGACAAGCCCGTCGCGATGCTGCAAAGGCAAGCCACAGCTGTTAGAGGCGCCCGTGTGCCGTGCTAGCAGAGCTTACATGCCAGGGCCTGGGAGTGCACTGGGGCTTCGGTGCACGTTTGGCGGGCTAGAGAGGGGGCACTGGGCAGAACAAGATGGGCGTTTTGGGTGCATGCTGGCTGTGGCGCGGAGGGGAAGGTTTCGACACAGTGGCTCAGTCTGCCCTGTGAACTGTGCCACTTTGGAGGGGCAGGTAGACACTATCGCGCTGGGGTCCCGCCCACCACCCCACTCGACTTGCCTCGAGCTCCATCTTCCAGCATCAACTGTCCTGCTTCTTGGTACCCTAGTCCCTGTCAACTCCGCCGCGATATTGCCCTAGCACACCTACGGATAGTGCAATGTAGACTCAGTCCAGCTTTGCAGGTCAATTCACTCCAGATGCCGCTAGGGAGTTACAACTATGCGGCGCCATTAGCCAGCCACTACCCAGCGCTGTCGGGGCCATCATCGAGTTATGGCGGCCACACGACACACGACACCTTCACGCGGGCGACAGCGGGCCAAAGACTGCTGAACCATGGCCATCCGTGGATCGAAGGGTGGCCTCACTCGACCCTAAAACAGGCGTGAGCGGGGCCCACGACCGATTGAGATGTGATGGAAGTCCCGAATGAAACGCTGCAAACTGCGCGTCGTGCAACGGTCTGTATGTACAACCAAGGCATAAAAATGTTATATGTCACTATGTTTCTGGTCTGGCTCGGCATTGACCCCACCAGGTTTAGGTGGAAGACATCATGGCCTGCTCGACGGCCTGCTCATTGTCCCCAGAGTCCGTCCCCGTCACCTAGTTGCCTGATCTGATCTCATCAAAGGGGCCCTAGACACGTGAAGTGACAGACGGGCACCAAAGCCATGTGGCTCTTTACAGATGAATTGAGACGACGGCCTGCCTGCTCCGTGCATTCAATGATCGGCCCAAGCGAGCATCAGGCTAAGTCGGATCGAGGTGTGCGTTGCGAGTGAAGAAGCTCTGTCAACTTCACAGCCAAGAAGCTGTGGCCATCAACTGAGCCCTGATGATGGGTATTGCCACAGTGCGAATCCCTTCAACAATTCCCGGATGGCCTCCCGGGCGGCTACAAGTTATCCACTCTTTAGCTCAGCGACAAAGTACCTAGAGATAGATTAATCAACTCTTCCTCGTAGGGCTATTGAGCTGGACCTATCGCGTCTAATACTCAGCCTGTCAAGACACTTATTTCTCCCGCGACCCGTCAGCCCGTCGTCGCAGCTAAAGCCGCCTGAAAACCTTCGCAGGCACGGCAGACTCGAGATGAATACGACGGACCCGGGTGGGTTCTCTGCCTTCAGCAAGCCGACGCCTCCGCCGTTGAAGGTTTCAGATGTCTTGATCAACTCGATCCTTTCTAATCCTTGGCGTTTCTACTGATTACGGATTGAGCTGCCGACAATAGAACGAACCGATTTAATACTACCACCATAAATCGTTTCCAAGGGAGTCGGACAAACCCCCGGTGCAGCACATGTGCGATGCCATGCGATGCTATGCAAAGCCACCCAACTGCATAACCCAGTTCGCAGGCTCGGCCACTCGGATATCCGCACATCCGCCTGAACTGCTGACTGCTAGACACCAGACATGATGCCAATGGCGCCTCGCGCATTCTGGGGCCATCAACTGGCGCGTGCACCAAGTCCCGGTGCCAGTCTTGCAGGGCCTGGTGTCTCAGCCCAAGACATGCGTCTTGTCGCCCCCTTCCTCCAGATGCTGCTGCTAGCTCGATCGTGAACTAGAATGTACCAGCGCCACTCCCAGAGCAAAAATACTCGTTGCCTTCGCTCTCGTTCTTTCCAAGGCCACCGACCATGTATCGCACGTCCCCGCCCTTGTCGAAACCCATCGCGCCCCACGGCCCGCCAGCCAATCCACTTGGATGGACGCCATCTTGCCTGGTCCCAGAACGCGTTCCAGAATAATGAAGATTGGACAGCTGGGCCACGAAACAGGAAATGGCCAAGGGGCTACCCAAGCTCAGCCCAAGTGGGCAAAGAAGGTCAAGAGGGAGCACCCGCCTTCATCGGGACCACTACTTGGTCTGACCTCGTCCTCAACACTCTATCCACCCAGCACGAGCCAAGGGGAGCAGAGCAATACCGAGAGGTGGCCAGGTCAAGCGAATCCTGGAAGGGAATCATATGAGTGATCTCCCCTACCCCTCAAATCTTCAGCAGGCCATTCCCTGGTTCGGTGAGCTGGTCAACTCACCTCCAGGCAAAGCTTTGGAAGATTGGCAAAAGTGACGCCCACGCGTCTCCAACGCTTCTGACAACTAACAGACACATTGGTAAACACACAGCAAACCATGTTTTGACAGAAAGAGAGAGAAAAAAGTGTGCCCATCGGTAAATCGGACAAGATCATCTTGTGGCCAGATGCCTGTAGAGTACATGCCAAGTAAACAGCCCCTATGCACGCTCTAATCATCCCAATTATCCATCCCGTTTCCCTGTTTCCTGTTCCTCCACAGCGCCTCTTGCCTCAAAAAGCTCCCACACGTCCAAATCGTGGCCTTATCCCAAGCAGGGGAAGCCAAAAACTCTCCGCTGTAGCGTCGATTCTATGCGCTCGGTGAGCCCCCGATTGGAGACTGGGATCCACCCCTTGGACTATATGCACACTTGCATGGCCCTAATGGCCCCCTTTCAACAGTCAAGATCCCGCAGTTGGCTCAACCACTCGCATCCCCCTCACGCCCATTAGCAGGTCCTTTCCGTTACCCATTAACCTTCAAACAGATTAGATACACCTTCCAGTGCATCCGGCGTCGCTCTCCTAACCCCCGCCATGCCACCGGACCTGGTTGCGCCTGGTCCGGAAGGCGCAGGCTCGTTCATGAACTCCTGTGCCATCTTGCTGCGTCCACTTCTCTTAGATCGTCCTGAGCCGCCAAACCCGCTGCTTTTGGGTAGTTTACCCATCTCGGACACGCTCACGCCCTTGAGGTCCTTGAGCAGGTCCAGGACTAGGGCACGTTGCTGTCGGGTGTGCGACCCGGGTTTGCTCATGTAGGCAGTGAGTCGATCCAAGTCTGCGGGGTTAATGTTTGGCAGTGAGAGCAACACATCCCTCGGTGTCGTAGTGATAGGTCCGTAGTAAACAACAATAGCCGCGATCAAGGCTGCTAGTTCCTTTTGTAGCTCAACAAAGTAGGGCTCGTGAAACGAAGTGATGCATGCCTGGAGCACCTCTAGGGAGATGAACTCCCTGATGGCGGATGATATTACCGAAGGGACAGGGAAGTGGTCAACTGGGGCAGTTCGTTCCTGTCCGTCTTGGGACGTAGCCTTTGCAATCTGGCCCTCCGTGAGGTGAAATTCTGGAATGAGGGAGATGAAGAGGCGCAGGATCATGCTACAGCATCGCGTATCTCGCATGCGGATCCCGTGCATGCAAAAGACAAGCAGAGGCTCCACTACCTCTCGGTGAATTAAACAAAATCGTCGCAAGGTGGGATACGATTCGGTCGGAGCATCCTCGGGGGCTCCCTGGAAAGCTCGCGCCTTGAGAGTGGGCGGATCTGAGATTTGATTAGTTTTCTTTCTTTCTCATCCAGGTAAGCTGAGCGAAACTCACTTGGTTTGGTTGGATCCAAGAAGTCCGCCACCATAAGCACTGCCGTATACGTCACCTGACGCAGGATACTCTCTGCCTTCATTTCCTCTTTCAGCCCAGCCTCGCCATCTGCAGCTATGGTTTGTTGCTGCTCCATCTTGGCCCATTCACCATTCACCTTAGCGTCCATCTGTTGGAAGCACGACGACAGGAGCTGTGGGAGGAAATGTTCCCGGTAGTCCACAGGGCAATCATCGACCAAATACCGAACTAGGTTAAGCAGGTTACTCTGCTGGTGGGTCGATAGCCAGATGGAATCGGCAAAGAGCGCCTTAGACAATGGTGCCGAGAGTCCCTGGAAGCCATAGAATTGCATGTCTAGCCTGCTCATGCAGTAGATGATGGCGTAGGCAGTCTCCCGCACAAATCGGATAGATCCCCGGATAGACGAGGCGAGACCCTCGATGGTGTTCTTCTTATCCATGACTCTAGCGTAGAAATCATCCTTGCTACCCTCTGAAATACCAGCCTGCCAGAAACGATCGCTGAGGACACGGTTGACAACATCACGCATTTCAGATGGCAGACCAACCCAATTATCCGGATTGTGCGACGCATGTGCAAAGCTATGCAGCAGTTAGAAATGGTCAACAACGTTCACGAGTACATGCAACAGACCTCAGAAACTCTAGAAGATCGGCAAGGATGTTCTCAAATCCATCTTGCCACAACGAGTACGACGCCTTGAAGGCGTCTGACGATTTGTCAAGCCTCTCCACAGAAAATGCCAAGAAAGATTTAGTCGAGCGGAGGGGCAGCAGCTGCCTATCAGTTAGCAACAATTGATTGAGGAAAAGCCACTGTTTCATCATACTTTAAGCCGCTCCTCTAATTCAGCCTGGAGAGCGAGGCCCCCAGCGTCAAGCTCCCGGGAGCCCCAGTCCTGGATCTCGTGTGCTCGCCGGTTGGCCAGGTACGCCTGTGCCTTGTCTAGGCCAAGCAACTCGCAAAAGTTAGCGTATGACTTAAGGGCAGTGCGAACATTATCAGTTTGCCACTGGGCCTTGACGGGCTCAATGAACTCTCGCAGTTTTTGGATTTTTGCCTCAGCATCCACGCTAGTTGCTCGATGGCTAAAACTAGTTAGAAGTGGCGCGCCGTTATCAAGTATTCAAAACTTACATGATTATGAAAAGGAAACTCTTATATGCGATTGATCGTTTCTCGTCCAGTGTCCCCGACGACATCATCTCATTGACTCGATTTTCGATCTGATCGTAGACCCCCTTGGTATGCAGTGTTAGCAAGTATCCCAAAACCGCCGGTAATATTCGTACCAAAAGATGGTCCGGCATTTCTGATGCAAGTCGCTGCAATTCCACCATGCTCTCTCCTTGTAGATCCTTGATGGCATCGTTGAAAGCGCGGTATTCCGGTTGCAGCGCAGGCCATGTCACCAAAATGTGTTCAAGGACCTTGAGCATAAAGCTCGCATTCTTGTTCAAGGCAGTTGTCGAGAAATAGACGAGGAGCTGCAGCGTGCGCTTTCTTATCATAGGATCCTGCGAATTTTGCTAAGTATATAGGCGCCATTTGCCATTAAGATGGTTTCAATCGTACCTCAAAGCTCATTTCAAGCAGCTCGTTGCACCAATTCTCCAAGTTCGACTCGAGGCCCGCTCTTTGCTGTTCCTGCAATCCTTTTAGTTTGGCATTCATGAAATTTTACAGAGTAACTCACATATTCTGCAGAGTGGCTTCTCCTCCACTTCATAAAACCCTTCAAAGTCGCTTCAATAACAGTAAACTGCGAATCGACCCGCAAAACAGGCATCGAGTGCTTTGAGTAGCTTTGCTCTGTACAATTTATGTCAGTATTTGTTCCCGCACTGTCTGAGGGGGTGCCATACTCTCTAATGGCGGTTGCCGATCGTAAAGATGTCGAAGGATGTCCGCTGTGCGACCAAGAATATGCGAGACGGCGTCGACCAACTTCAGCTGCACAATAGCTTCAATGATTTGGGAGCTGTAGCGGCGGTAGTTTCCAAGAAAAGCGTGCCTCTCTGGAACCGTGTCTGTGTCATCCATAAGGAATAAGAAGGTAGGATCTTGAGTGTCCTCGGGTAGATTCTCGTATCGCACCAGTCGCGAACTGCAAATCTCCAGAAGGGGTCCAATCATGGGGGAAACAAGATCGGTAGGTCCGATAGCTCTGTTGCTAAGAAGCTTCGTCCAGGTAACAAGAACGGGAATAGAGATCATTAGGCTCTGGTGTTGTACCACTTGGACCAGGAGATTGAGAAAGTCGCCCTTGGCCACATCGGAGGGGAGCTTGGTGAACTTGCGATCAAAGTAGTCTCCAAGGCAAGAGAGCATCTGTGACAGATTAGCGCTGATCTAGGCCAATGGGAATGTGCAAATACCTCTGACAGTTTCTTCAAGGTCTGGTACTTGTCCTCGTCGATGTCTTCGGGGTCGACAGCAGACCAATCGAGAAGCCCTTTGCAGAGCTCTACAGATGCGCGACTGTACATCGGGACAACCAACTCCTTGAACTCATCGTCGGTAAAATTTGTTCGGCAGTACAGGGCGTGTAGCGCTTCCAGAGATGACTATTGGAGCATATTAGTTCATATTGCTTACCAACTAAATGGTCAGTCACGCTACCTTCTGGATTGCAACATCGGGGGATGAGAGGCCTGCACACATAATCTGGACACAACGAGCAGCGGATACAGCCTTGGGAATCGCCCAAGGCATGAGAGACAGAAGGACCGAAAGCCCCTTGTGAATACACGATTTGACCTCATCATTATCCTTAGGTGCCTGGTTGATACAGTAGTCAAGAAACTCGGAAAGGCGACTGAGCCAACCTTCATGACCATGGCGCACATCCGGACCAGGTTGTCGGTTTGGGAACGCCTCAATGAGGACCGAGGTGGGCGTGAAGATCTCGACGCAGGCCTTACTAAGGACCCCTTCTCGCATAGCAACTACAGAGTCGTCGCCGGTAAAGACTTCGTCCGATAGGTTCTCTAACACAAACATAACCAGCTCCTTATGGACAGAAGAGTCAGGGATCTGCCACAATTGGCATAGCATGGCGTCCATGTCCATCCATTCGGCACCCCAGCTCCGCTTGGCGACCTCAACCCAGAGCTGGGCAGTCTTATTCCGCAGGTACGAAGGGTCATCCCTCGAAACGCTTTGCCCCAGCTCTAGAACCCAGCGTCGCACGGCATCAGCCTGCTCTTGTGAATACGTTGACCATCGGTATCGAATCGCATGCTCGAGGAGGGAGAGGGCGTAGTGGCGCACGACGGGGGATTGAGATTTGTCGGATGCGAGGCTGTAGCCTTGCAGCGGGGCCTCGGGGATATCTTTGACTTCTTCGAGAAAAGACTGAGCTTGGCGGCGGGCCTCGTTGGCCGAAAAGGGACTGTGTACGACCTCGAGTGCTTGGTGTATCTTGGCCAGAACGTCAGAGTCTCCGCCGGTGGTTGGCATGGAGCTACCGTTGGCCGCCATGACGATGGGTTATGGGTTCGGGGGGCGGATCGAAAGGACGAGAAGGGCGGCAGCGAGGGCGCAAAGCGAGAGGATTCCGTTCAACGCAGGCCCTCGGGGTGGTTTCACGCGGCGGTGAGGGCTCCCAAAACCATGGAGGGGTGAAATTGGCGGACTGGTTTGCTCTGTGAAGAAAGCGCTTGCGACGGTGCAGGTCAGCCGCCGGGTGTTGTAGGTGGGAGAAAAAGGCGGAAAGGACTAGGCAGAGGCTAGGTTAAGAAGAGCAAAAAAAGAAAGAAAAAGAGAAAGTGGGAAAGCTGCAGAATTAGCTTAGGGGATAGGGACAGCAGCGACAGCAATCGAGGCTCGAGCAACAGCGTCGGGTCAAGTGCAGAAGAAGAATTGGGAGAAGAGAGAAGCTGACGAGATGCGTTCACGGCGCCGGGCTGGATGCAGAGCACAGTGTTTGGGCTGGGGCCTACTGCTGGGCAAAAATTACCAGCCCGGTCAACGTCAATGCAGCCGCTGCCTTTGTCGCAGACTGGTGACCCGCTATGGCAGCTGTGGCATCTGTGGCACAGGGGAACGAGAGTACCGGGGGGCGTGGGCTGGCAGGGGGTCTCAATGGCTGCTTCAGTGCAGCGAGGAGGGGTAGGAGGGGGCAGTTGCAAGGCTGAGGCCCAGCTATCATGAGACTTGTCAATTATCAATGGGTTGATCAGCGCCATTGCATCAGTACGTACTGCACAAGTAGTCATACCTCTGCACCCTCTTTATCCAGAAATTGCTGGAGTGGCGCAGTGGTGGGTTCTTTGCTGGGCAAAATCCCACGGACCTGGACATTCAAGCTAAGCTAGAGCTCAGATCCATTGGTTCTAGAGCTTCGACCATGGAGAAGCATCAGGGATCGCCAATCTCCTTGCCTGGATGAGTCAACCCACCGACGACATCCAACGTGGCAGACTGCATTGCTTTTAACTATGGATAAAAAATCAGCCTCAATTTGAGAAACAGTACTATGACACCCCCTTGGCCACGACCAAAAGAAGCAATAGGATGCTCGTGCCATTGGCCAGATAACCCGAGAGGACAGACAAGCAAATGGGTATTATGCAACCACTTTTTCTCATCACATTTTTGCCACGGGCCTTCGTCCCAGGCATGCTGTCTTTTGGTTTTTTATTTATTTTGGCTTCATCGGGTCATACTCCCAGACACAGAGAAGCTTATCATAAAAGCTAGTAGACACGCAACGCAGTCCATCCCCTTCACCTCCCCGAACAAAGTCGCTCCCGTAGTTCATACTCCTGTGCTCCTCAAATTGCGCTAGTACATGACAACTCCAAATCTCCTCACCCTGTAGTTCCAAATCGATTAGCCTAGCCCCAGCATGCATGCACGATGCAAGTATCCGGATACGAATGCTGTTGTCTCCACGGTGAATATGGACAAGATCTAGTCGCCAAACACCACCGCCGAGATTTTCCTCATGTGCCAACTCGACTCGTTTCAGTCCATAGGTTTCGTGCAAGTCATGGATATGAAAGACTCGCAAGTGGTCATCATAACTCCCCGTCACAACAACTCTGCCCTTTTCCTTGAGAATTAGGGGAAGTGGGAGGATGGCGGTGACACCGGCAGTGTGTTGCCCCTTGATCGTTATGGGTGCAAAAGGAGATTCGAAAAGCCATGCCTCATCGCCTATATCTGGACTCAACGATGCGTAGCGGAGCATCGAGTCATCTCCGCCGCAATAAGCCATGACCTGAGTGATTTCCTTCTCTTCCTGCGAGGCGGGGGAGAAATTGATGCACCAGGCTTCCAGTGAGTTAGCTATATCAAGATCTTGATAGGCATCCGTAATTCGAAAGTCCGTGTCAAGGGATAGCACCCTCGCCGCTCCGGTCGATGTTGTAACTCCAATCACATTTGGAATTACTGGGTGCCAGTTGCACTGGAGAAACAAGACGTCTTCTTCAATATCGTCACATCTGCTGGTCCCAATGTGCTTTAGAGGGCATGAAGCTTCCTTAGTTGGGTCCAGCCTAAACACCGCAAGAGTGCCCGTACTCGACACGACCGCTAGAATATCTTGCTTATCTGGGGCGGGATTAAAACGAAGGTCTAAAATAGCTGAAGGCTGTGAGACTGTTTGGACTAGGATTCTGTTGAGCAGATATGAAGCCCCATGATTAGCCCCATGACCAGCAGGGGAGGCATAGGGTAACTCACAGTTTGGTGCCTTCAATCCTGAACACGACTAGGCTGCCGTTGCGGCTTTGTGGCGTCTTTGTAGCCGAGACAGTTTGTTCATCCTCCTCGCCAGTTTCAGACTGCCCCGCTGCTTCATCTCGTTGAAGATTGTACGTTCCGACGACAAACAGCTCAGGGTAGGCGGGGCAGAATTGGATACAGCTTGGAGGGAGATCCAAAATTAATGAGACCTGAGACGACACAACATTTGGGGGACTCATGACCGTATAATATTCGGCGCGGCATGCGCACGGCAGCCGATAAATCGGTTTCAGAGACTGTAGGGCTTCTTTGCCCCTTGGTTGAATGGCCCGAAAATAAACTGGCAGCGCGTTGATTGACACTGCGTTGTGTGTTTGAGTAGTGTGGCGGGGCACACGGAGTGGCTTTCCGTCTGCCGGGGTCGGCACTTGTGAGCTAAAAGGTGACAAAACCGGGATCACTCACGTACGGTAAACGGCAGACACAACGAAAGGCTAGCTGGCTGTCTGCAGCAGAAGGGGGCTTGGCTGGCAAACAAGAAGTGTTTGCCGCCAGGCTGCGATATGATTGCTTTGTTTTCTATTTCCACCCTGGTCGTTATCAAGGCCGCCCTTCGAGCGACCCAGCTGCCTCATCGACGTCACCTGCGACAGAAGGGGCAGAACTTGCTTCTTCTGCAACCTAGTGTCGGCCTCCGTGCCATCCCCCCAGAAAACCCGAGAAACTTGAGCGCAGGAATCTTAACTTCAGAATTCCACCTGACTGCCCTTCGTCGTGCTTCTTATCGCACGGAATATTGATCGCATCAGAATACCCATCATTTTCGAGGCTATCGCTGTTCTCGCTGTCGCTACGCACTCTCCCTGACTCCCGTCTTCTCGACCCAACCCCTGCTCCAGGCCAAGCACCAGAGAGGTACCCAGTGGCAGATCTTTTGTTCCGCCTAGATCGCCCGCTATCAGGATGGAATTCTCCGATGATTCAGATTTCTACGGTACCACCCTATAGTCATTACTTCTCCTTGTCATGACGACTAATATCGGTACAGGGGATGAAGAGACGATCCTGGCTCTTCAGCGTCGTGTAGACAACTTTGATCCTGAAAAGTGGGTTGAAGAGCATCAAAGAGTGCCGGGATGGGCGGTTGTCACTCAAAACCCTGCTGTTGAAGCTTCGCATCTCCACAATCCTTACATTGGAGTCCCTTATGCCTGGCAACTTACCGAGACGGTAGATGCGTTTCTTAAACGCCTCCCTCCCAGAACAACAGAGCAAACCGAATCAGTCCCCTGGATATACATCTGCAACCCTTATATCTCCAGGGTAGAAAAGGGGCGAGCGGAGAGCCAACAGAGCAAAGGGAACGAAGACGAAGGCCCTGAAGAGGAAGGCAGCCGCACATCTATTGTCATTGAGGGTGGAATGGAAAGATTGGAGCTTGTTAGAAAATTTGCCGAAGGCATGAGAAAGCTTAACAAGACACCGGCGGCGAAAGAACGAGAACTTAACCGGGATGTGAAGATGGCCACAATGGACATTTTGAATCTGGCGTATATGGGGAAGGTTCGAACCGGCAAGGTAAAGTAGAGCACCAGTAATTGTTTTATTGGAACTAATGACAATAGTGGATGCTCTTTTGTGCCCCCGAGGATGTAAACGAGGTATGGGAATTGGTGGCTAAGGCCACATCCAACAATGAACTGGGCATTGCCGCCAAGGTTGCCCCCAAACCTCTTGATGCAGACCCACGGAAGGACCGGCTTCTGTGTGTATATACAAGCGACTTCAAAGATAAAGAAAATGTTGGTCGCGTGCTCCAGAAACTTCGAGAACTCAAGTTGGTGGAGACTCGTGGGCGACCTATCTATTACAAACCAGGTGAGTGAGTTGTGATACATCGCGACTCTACCTGGCTGACAGTTATAGATGTGTATACACATATCGGAATTGCATCGGGAAACTCTTGGGGGCTTAGGGCATCTATCTATAGCTCTAAAGAGTTTTAGGAGAATTGGCCAACTTGCCTAAGTGGGCGAGGACAGGAAAATAATGAGTGGCAATATGTACACTTCAATAAGGTGACAAGCCGTCTCTTGAAGAGATGAATTGAGAAATTACCTTTTGTTATTTGATAGGTTACCAAGTAGAAAAAGCTCGCAATTTGCTAGAGGAAATATCCAATACCCAAGTGATAAAGAAGCAAGAAGCGGATAAAAGTAACCCTGCAAATCTAGGGATTTTAAACATGATATGAATTTGACTCCAAAACGCCAGCTCCAACAGTATACATGATCCACATTCGAAAAATAGCCTTCCATCGCGCCATCCGTGATCGTGATGCACCTTGCTCATGATTCCCATAATACCAGCCGTGCAATGTCATGACCCAAAAACAATTCATAATAGTACCAAGGCATCCGTACCAAATACGGCACATAATAAGAAGGGAAGGAGGAGGAGAAAGGTCGCTAAGCTACCTGCCCATCAAATGTGCTTGGGTCGACATCTACGTCGATGACTTTGAGAGGCAGAACAAGGCGGTAGGCGCTGTTTCCATTCAAATAGTAGCGATGAAGCTTTTTGGAGCGAAGGAACCCGAGACGCTCATATAGGCGCATGGCGGGGATGTTGGTCTCTTCTGTTTCGAGGACAATCTCATCAGCCCTGCGCTTGGTCATGGCGTCAATGGCTTTTTTGACGAGGGCGGTAGCGATGCCATGGCCGCGGAACGAGGACTCAACAGCCAGCATAGCAATGTAACCCCGCCGTGTAGGATGGGAGTGTGATGCATGGACTTCCAGCTTGCAGATGATGACGCCAATTAGGGATGAGTCTGCGGGGTTCAGGGCCTGCAACGGTTGTGTGAGCACTTTGGGCATGACGGCGGATGCGAGATGAACCGAGATGGGACAGGGAAAGTGTGAGGTGACAAACCATGAAGCAGAGGTGTGCCCATTGGCATAGGAAGTAGCGGTAGACATAGATGCTATATGGCTCGCTGAGATCTTTTGAGATGAGGGCACGGATGGCGGGGAGGTACTGGGCCTCGAGGGAGTGCTCGTACTGGACGTAGCGCAACTCAGCGGGGAGGTCATCGGTTTTCACAAGGTCCATGTCTCGGTTCTTGGGCTGTGTCTGTGTCTGTAAAGAGCTGAAGGTTTTGGCAGGGCTAGACTGAGGTGGTTGCTGTTCTTTTGAGGTTGGGGCCGAAGTGGATCTCACACAGATGACCAGATCCAGCAGGCAGGTAGGGATATCCGGATGTGTGCTCTGTGCGGTGAGACAAATAGCAAAGAGGATATATCTGAGGGGAAACCCGTTCAAACTAGGTTTGGTATGAGAGGAGAAGAGTATAGTTCAGTGAAGATGGGAAAATAGAAAGAGACAGCAATAGAGACATGCAACTATTTTGTTCTGCGATACACGAGTATGACTGATATACCTATCCTTGTGCCAACACGCAAAGAGATGACAACCCTGCCTGCATTTGGATTGCTCCCAGACTCCGGACTGGTCGCCGGTTGGAGGGCGGGCAAGCCGCTGCACCAAAAGCTTGAATTCTTGGGCTGATCTGCTGAATGGTGTGCAAGGTCTCAGGCGCACTGGGCGGGGTCAGCAACACGCGATAGCAGTGCCGCTTCTGTTCGGCACAGCGGGGTTGGGGGGCACCAACGTGGGCGCACCAAGCCAATGGGAGCGGCGGGGAGCTCAAATGGGTTGGCTTGACTCACAGAGGCCCGGGTGCCTAATGCGCTCGAGCATGGAATGGCAAGGGTCTGGACTCGACCTTCTGGGGCGCCTCTAGAGGAGGAGGGCGAGGGCTGGGGGGGGGGTTGCAGGCCAGGACATGTGATAATCCCACGACGGCATTGACGGGGGCCCATCTCCTGGGATGCGAGCCGCACCAGCCCAGTGGAGGTCTTGACGTCAGGCGCCTGCTGCTTATCAGGTACGCTCAAGATGCCATGCCATAAAAAAAAAATAGAACGCTAGCTAGGCTATTAAAAAGTATGGTTGCGAATGCTGCCCACAAGCCACCACGGGCATCTCGGTACTTTCGGACCCCTCCAAGTTGCCGATCTTGACGAGAAATAACACGTTGTTGATCGCATTCCCAGAGTGTTGGTACGATACCGCCCGGTCCGAGCCTCCAGACCCGAAACTCCGAAACCTCCTCGACAATATTAATGTTATTTAGTGGTGTAGTACAGCGAGCTACTGTGCGCGGCGCAGACCACCTTGTCGCAACGCCAGTGCATCCGCGGCCCGTTTTTATTTCGCGCCCTCAGCGTCATAGGTGGAACTAGAGAGCTGCATCTTGTCTCGCACGCTTCTCCTGAAGGATTCCTCCCATTTCAACCATCTCAATTCCGTTTCGCCAGCTTCTCTTCCTTCATAATCGCTTACTCAAGACCCTTGGCGCGCCCCTCGAGGCCTGCCCACCACTCTTTGCACCATGGCGACCACGCTGCGACGCCGCAATGTTCCCGAGACCGATGTCGTCGAGACCGATGTCGTCGAGACCGATGTCGTCGAGACTGAGAGCTCATCAAGGGATGAAAGCCCTGCTACCTCACAACCTGCCACTCACGTCCACGTCGTCGAGCACACTCACAAAACTCGAAAGCGCCGGAATACCTTTATTTTCTTGCTCGGTAGTCTCTTTGGCATCATCGCCGCCGGGTTCTTCGCCTCTAGCAATGATCTCATTGAACTCCCCGAGTTCTCTGACCTCTCTGTCGATAGCCTTCTCGAAGCTCTGCCCGCCGGCCTGGTAAAGGATATGCGTGATCTGATCCAGGGTGAACGGGATTTCGCCGAGACATACGAGTCGTTTTCGGTCGGAACCAAGGCCCGTGCCGAGGGCCTCGAGGCTTTGCATCCGATGATTATGATTCCTGGCGTCATTTCCACAGGTCTTGAATCTTGGGGAACCGCCAATATTTCCAGGGCGTACTTTAGAAGGCGTTTGTGGGGGAGTTGGACTATGATGCGAGCTTTGGTCATGGACAAGGATGTTTGGAAAAAGCACATCATGCTGGACAAGCGAACCGGACTCGATCCCCCCACAGTCAAGTTGAGAGCTGCCCAGGGCTTTGATGCAACTGATTTCTTCGTTACGGGATACTGGATTTGGAACAAGATTTTTGAGAATTTGGCATCCATTGGCTATGATCCCACCAATTCATTCACTGCCGCGTATGACTGGCGACTGTCGTACCCAAACCTTGAGGTTCGAGACCAGTACTTTTCTCGACTCAAATCTTACATTGAGACAGGTGTCTCTGCGGGAGGTAAGAAGGCGGTCCTGGCATCGCACAGCATGGGAAGTCAGGTCCTATACTACTTCCTCCATTGGGTGCAATCTGAGCAGGGAGGTCGCGGAGGTCATGATTGGGTCGAGAAACATGTTGATTCTTGGATCAACATTAGTGGATGTATGCTCGGCGCAGTCAAGGACTTGACGGCTCTTCTGTCAGGCGAGATGCGAGACACAGCCCAACTCAACCCATTCGCCATGTATGGGCTCGAAAAGTTCTTGGGCAAAGAAGAGCGAGCCGAGATTTTCCGCGCCATGCCTGGCATCTCCTCTATGCTGCCCATCGGAGGTAACGCAATTTGGGGAGACTTGAACTGGGCCCCTGATGACCAGCCTGGTCAAAACTTCTCTTACGGTCAACTTCTGAACTTTCGGCCCTATGGCAATTCGACCAGGCCCGATCGCAACCTCACGGTTGAGGATTCGGTGCGATATCTATTTAATACCACCGAAGACTGGTACCAAGACATGGTAAAGGGTGCCTATTCCCGAGACGTAGCACACACCATTGCAAAGGTTGAAGCCAACGAGCTGGATCCAAAGAAATGGATTAACCCGCTCGAGACTCGGCTGCCACTCGCGCCCAGCTTGAAGATCTACTGCTTCTATGGTGTCGGCAAGCCAACTGAGCGTGCGTACTATTACCGCTCTCCAGAACAGCCAAGTTTGACGAACCTAAATATTACCATTGATACTGGATATACAGAGGGAGAAGTAGACCATGGAGTCATCATGGGAGAAGGTGACGGAACTGTCAATCTTATTAGCACAGGCTACATGTGCAATCATGGTTGGCGCATGAAGCGGTACAATCCTGCTGGAGTCAAGGTGACAGTTGTGGAGATGCCGCATGAGCCAGATAGGTTCAACCCCCGAGGAGGACCTAAAACGGCCGATCACGTCGATATTTTGGGTCGTGCCAACCTCAATGAGCTGGTCTTGAGAGTTGCTGCTGGAAAGGGAGATACCATCATGGACTATGTGGTCAGCAACATCAAGGAATATGCGGCCAGGGTCAAGATTTATGACGATTAGGAAACAAATTTGCAGAAGGAAATCCTGCTGGGAGACCTGATGAACTACATAGAGCTGGCTTCTTATGGCCTGGAACATGGCGTTTTGGGAGTGGATATGAAAGACAGGGTCGGGATTTGTAGTTTGACACGATACCCTCACCTATGATGAGAAGAGATAGAATACGAGAGACGCCTCGGGGGTTAGACTGAACTTTGGGAAGCGATTACGACATGACTTCAACTGAGCACTTTGACCTTAGCTGACATCATGTGGATGAATGCAACTAGGATGATCTCAGCTCATGACTTATACGGGGCTTTGCGCCTGTTAGATGCGAGGCGGTGCAGCACTTTATTATTTGTTTCTCTTGGCGTTCATGATTCATAATACAAAATGGGGTGCTCTTTGATGTTAGATTTATATTGATGCTGGGCCAGTCTTTGTTTCGGCTCGCGTCGTCACAGTTGCGACACCCTTGTCCGGTCGACGTTGTGTTGTCTGGTGCACCAAGCGAACGAAACCGGTTGAACCTTGAAATCGGGGCACAATCGACCCCGCCACTTCTCTCCACACTCCACCACCACCTCCAACTTGCACCTCGCACTTGCACTCATTCGCTGTCAGCCTCGCCCACTTCGCCCTCCCGCGTTGGAGATGACCTGTGCCTCTGCCATTAATTGTCAGCCGGCCCGTCATCTCCTTGATCATCTATAGGCAGCATTTTTTGTCGCGACCGCTTTCGGACCTGATGCAGTCATCGCCGCGTGAACACACCACCGAAGCACCATGGCGCATTTGGACGACGCGGCCTCTTCCTCGATTGAGGATGAGGAGCAACTCTGGGCTGGTGGGTTGGATCTAGCGAAATCGCCGTCGCGTAAGAGCGAGAGGAATCTGTAGAGACTAACCTGGCCGGTTGACAGAGCTCGATCGATGTGTATCGAACCGATGCGACAGCCACGAAAGTATAGACGATGCCCTCCGCTCCTGGCTCGATCTGACGACGCAGCTCCGCGAGCGCTATTCCGATTCCCCGGATGATATTGCCACCTGCGGCCACATGCTCCTCAGGAGCCTCCTATTCTGTAATAACAAGGAATATGTTCGGACTCAGCTCATTTTCAGCTTGCTCCAGGAGGAAGACATAGGGCCACTCCTTGCCATTACCTGCTTCCTATTGCTGGATGGCTGCCAGGATGAGACTCTCTTCACCCGCATGATCACCGAAGCCTGCTTTCCCCGTCTTCTCGAGCTGATTAATGGTCGTCAGCACGTCGACCCAACTCTCCACCGACATCTGCTGCATCTGATGTATGAAATGTCCCGTATAGAGCGGCTGCGTGTGGATGATCTTGTGCAGGTCAACGATGAATTTGTCCACTATTTATTCCGCCTCATTGAAGAGGTGTCAGACGACGTGCACGATCCGTATCATTATCCTACGATTCGCGTATTGGTGGGTATTTCGATGAACATGGATGCGTACTGAGGCTGACCGGATACAGCTTGTATTGAATGAGCAGTACATGCTTGCATCGACAGACACCGACCCGAAATCCCCTACCTCACCCTTGACAAATAGGATTGTCAAGTGCCTGAGCCTTCACGGTCCATTATTTCGGACATTTGGGGAAAACATCATTCTTTTACTGAATCGTGAGACTGAAACATCGCTGCAGCTGTTGATTCTTAAGCTGCTTTACCTGCTCTTCACGAATAAGGCAACACACGAATACTTTTACACGAATGATTTGCGGGTTCTTCTTGATGTCATTATTCGCAATTTGATGGACCTTCCTGACGAGAAAATGTCACTTAGACATACTTACCTGCGTGTGCTATATCCCTTGCTTGCGCATACACAACTCAATCACCCACCACACTACAAACAAGACGAAATCCGTCGCCTTGTAAACATTTTGCGTGGTTCACACAATGCTCATTTTGCACCTGCTGATGAGACAACGTTGCGCCTGGTTGATCGCGTGTCAAAAGTGAGATGGGTGGAGGAGCCAGACCAAGTTGGCGGCTTAGGCGAGGCTGAAGTAGCACGCAAACTCCTTGGTATCAGCCTTTCACCATCTGAGAGCTCTAGTAGCATCAGCGTGAGTGACGTAGCCGCTGTGATGGAAAAGCCTGGGGTGCAAACACCAAGCCGTGCCGGAGAAGTGGCCCCCGACGGCGACGGAGCCGGAACCTCAGATGAAGGTGTCACCATGAAGGTGAGAGCTAAAAAGCCCCTTCCTGTGGTGCCAAAACACCGTCACGGAGTACCTTTTGCGCATGCACCAAAGCCACATGCAAATGGCGTACCTAAAAAAGTCCCTCCCAAGGCACCACCGCCGCGGAGAATCGGGAGGATGAAAACTGCCGAATTCCCCCCAGCGGAGCCAGCGAAGTGATAATTTCCAAGAAAAGGAGGTGCGCACAAGGTGCGAGACCGACGCTGCCAGATAGGGAATGAAACAAAGGGGATTCTGAATTGGCCAATTAACGATCAACCCCGGCTAGAAAGACAACAAGCAATGGGATCTACATCAGTTTCGCACGATTATCATGACGCTAGGGATATTGGCCTTGACGATGGCGTTGTGGAGCTTTCGTTGGGCACGAAGCATTGGGCAGGCGTTTAAGGTTGCTTGTGAGATTGCAGGCTGGCGGGAGGCCTCATGGTTATGGTTGATTATCGAGACAGAAGAAACAGGTAGCCATGCACAAAATCTCTATGAAACGAGAGGGAACATTCATTGTGTTTGACGATAACTCGCAGGGACTTCGGGAACCCCATGCTATACTGAGATGAACTTCTTAGCGTGCTGGACCATGTGTATTATGACGTTGCAGGAACTGGCCCATGGCCACTGGATGTATGATGGTGCTACATGCTTATGAATAATGAAACGAATACTGTGGCCGATAATTGTCGGGTTTGACGCGCAAACTTAAGTATTGATGAAGTTGCCGTATTCAGATGAGTGCTTGATAAATGGAGCTTGCAAATGAGCTAAAGACACCGGGAATTGCGCACTTGGTAACTATCCTCTATGTGGACTAATGGTGGATGGCATCAACTGAGAGAGGTCGTAAGTTGCTGGAATATATGAATGCTGAAGTACATGGAAGATGTGAACTGGCGATACCGGTCACACAACTGTGGCAGTGCCAAGAACGAACTATGCCGCGGATAGCTTTGGAAGGCAAAGGTCCCATCACGCACCAGGTTGAAACCCACATGGATGCAGATCTGGAGCCGGAGAGACCGAGAGATCCTCAGTGCAGACACAAACCGTTCTCTTAGGGCGTGCAGATTATGTGTATTCCCCCTCCCTTTACCTCATGCCTTTTTTAGGCTAACGGAAGGGAGAGACCCTTGCGGGGCAAATTGTGGCGAAGCAAATTGGTCGACGGGATGATGATCGTCGCCAGGGGATGCAGGCAGGAGATTGAGGGTATCGCGAGATCCGCAGGATGGAGGTAAGGGACACCGAAGGCAGGATCTTGGACGGGTGGCGTCTCATCGACGTCATCGGTGGGGTGAGACGGTACTTGGGGGGACTTGCTAGACTGCCAGTCTTGGGAGGCTTAGGCTGGCTTGAGGGCCGGCAGGTACCTTCTTGTTAGTGCAGAAGCGCATTGAAGATTCAAGTTCCCTTCCCTTGGGAATGTTGCGTCATGGTACCGGCGATAGCGGGCAGCTTGAGAGTGCATCCGATGCTACTTGATGGCCCAGAGGATGAGATTTGCGAGGGTCTTGTAGTCTGGGCATGTACCTGCAGGTACCGAGCTTCCAGCGGGAAGTTTTCTTGCGACATGTGCCCATTGGTGTAAGTGTCTGGGCGCGCATTCCTCTGAGCTGTGGATGACGGATGAAAGGCCGACGACTTCTTGATTTTGGGGAGTTGCATCGTAATTTGGTACTACGGACGGGGCGCTGGGTTCCATGATTTTATGAGGAAAAATAGCCAGTGTTCTTTCTTTTATCTAGAGAATACCAAGGCGATTCTTTCCTTTTTCTCATCGTCACTACCGCTACAGCAAACCGCCCTGCATCTCTAATCGGCTGAATTATTCTGCTCCTTCGGCTCGTCTCCATGAAACGCTAAGGGACCTCCAAATCCCTGGATCTTCCCTCGACTCTTCCCGCTTCATCCCGTCTATCGCTGCGGTACCGGCGTCATCCCGCTTTACACGAACCGCACGAGCCCCCCAAATAGCAGGGAGCCAATTCTGGGAGTGGGCAGCCCGAAAAAGAGAAACAAGAAGAAAAAATATCGTTGGTTAGGTACCAATCGTCCTTTCTGGGTGAACGAGCGACTGTTCAGCAGCGGCAAGATAAAGCCACCACGTTGCACCTTTCCGTCGCCGTTGGTTTCATCTTGGTGTGCGGCCAGCATCACCCAGCGTCGGACCAAACCTTGGTCTTCTACACCACCCATCGATTGCCACCATACATCCCATACACGGCATATCTTTAGCGATCATAGCATCAGCATTAGAGTGGAGCGCCATCTCTCTCCGCGCTAGCCTGTTAGTGGAGCTACAGTGGACTTCCTCCAGACCACTCCCAGGCCTGGCGCACCTTTTAGCGCTGTCACTTGGGGAACACCCCAGTTGTCTTCGTGCGCCATTGCGTCAACACCATTCATCGCGCTGCTAGTCACCTGAAGTTTCCCTCCTGGCCTTGGTTTCGGCTGAGCAGTGCCCATCTCACACCTCGCTCGACCAGCAAAACTGCCCCCCTTCTCGTACCCTTTGGCACACACATCATTCACACTCCATCAAGCTTGAGCAAGTCTTACTCCCCTCCACTAGCTCGCGACCAGCCGGCGGGAGGCATATAGCGCCACCTCCGCCATGGATCTGCCACCGTCGCACTCTCAGTCTCTTTCCCAACAACAGCAGCATTCTCAACACCAATATCCTTCTGCCGCTTCTCGAAACGCCTACCCTTATTCCTATACCAACTCGCCCTCGCCTGCTTCATCTTCTACTGCAGGCCAGCATCGCACTGCTGCCGGGAAGGCTGCAGCCAATCCGAACCCCGACCGTTACGACGACGACGTCACAAGCAGATACAACAACATCGCCGTTCCTCAACCCCAGAATCCTCAACCCATTGGTAGATTCACCGAGGAATGGGGCGCCTCTCAACGAGGCTCGTCTATCCTTGACAGCAACCACGCCTGCGGTTCCAAGATGCAGCGCACCCCGTCCATCCACAGCTTCAACACGGGCGACGACCAGCTGTTGCCCGTTCGCAGCAATACTCTCAAGAAAAAGAATTCGCTGCGTCGCAATGGAAGCCTCAAGCGCAGCAGCAGCCGTCGTAGTATGAGGGCTGGCAGCGTGAAGAGTCTTGCTCTACAATCCACATCCGATCCCGATGAAGTCCACAGTGCTTTCCACTGCCCCGTTCCAACATCTGGGAACCCGACTGATGCTCTCGCCAACCGATTTCAGTGTATGTATTTTCTAAATACTATGATCAACAAAATACTGATTCATGCATCTAGCTTGGAGAAAAGTTCTCAAGGACTTGATCGCGTACTTTCGAGAAATCCAGACCCACTACGAGCAACGTTCTAAATCTCTACTGAAGCTTGCCAATGTGTCCAACAATATCACGACTCCCGCAGGCTTTCTCGCCACTGCCGGGATTGACGATGCCCTTCAATTCCTCCGTACCTACAATAAAAATGCAATTCTCGAGGCCAATAAGGCGAAGGAGATCGAAGAGGACGTTATCCTTGCCCTTACTGGCCTGAGGAGCGACTTGCAACAAAAGATCAAGGAAATCAAGAACCTATCTGGCGACTTTAAGAATTCCGTTGAGAAGGAAATGGACAACACACGCAAGGCCGTGAGGAATCTCGGCGATGTTCTAGGAAGGAACGAGTTGGATGAGTCTTTGACCACCGGCAAGCAGGACCCATATCTACTTCGGTTGGCTGTCGACCGCCAAGTAGAGCGTCAAATTGATGAGGAAAACTACCTCCATCAGGTATGTGTGCACATGCACGTAATCTTTCCTTTCACTGTTTTGGTTAAAAGCATCAGTCACTGACATCTCCAAGGCGTATCTCAATTTAGAAAACTCGGGTCGAGAACTGGAGTCTATTGTGGTTGGTGAGATACAGAAGGCATACAATGCGTATGCTGGTATCCTCAAGCGTGAGGCCGATAACGCTTATGGCGTCATCGAAGAACTGAGAGAGGGGCCGATCTCAATGCCCAAGGACCAGGAATGGATTCATTTTGTGACTAATGACAGCCAATTCGTCGATCCCAGCATTCCCATACGATCAGCTGACCAAATCCATTACCCCGGCCAAGACCACGAAGCCGCGCAGGAAATCAGGGCCGGGTTGCTCGAGCGAAAGAGCAAATATCTGAAGAGCTATACTGCCGGCTGGTAAGTCATTTGTAACCCACTGATTCCATCTATTACTGACGTGTACTCATTAGGTATGTTCTTTCTGCGACACACCTCCATGAATTCAAATCGGCAGACAAAGCACAAGCTCCTGTCATGTCATTGTACTTGCCAGAACAAAAGCTGGGGTCGCACTCGGCAGAGGGAGGCTCCTCGAACAAGTTTATCCTCAAGGGTCGACAGACTGGTGGGATGCATCGTGGGCACACCTGGGTGTTCCGTGCTGAAAGCCATGACACTATGATGGCTTGGTATGAGGACATCAAGGCACTCACTGAGAAGACGCCAGAGGAGCGCAACCAGTTTGTGCGCTCGCACTCGCGCAGCCTGAGTCGCTCGTCACGACGATCAGTTAGTAGCGATGGGCTGCTCGACGAAGACGATGACGAACCATTTTCGGCCGAAACGCAAGTTTACGCCAACCCGGGATCGAGACAATACGACACAGCTCCCCGGCGAACTCAAGCAGGTGGGCGGTTCCCATCTGATATCCAAGTCAATGCACAACGTGGCTTACAAGCCTCTCATTCGCCTTCTAGTGTAAGCTCCGGCTTCCAGGACCACCGGGCAGAGCCAATGGTAGTGGGTGCTGCGATGGGTGCTCTGCCCTCGCCTGCCATGGGTAGCTATGGACGGACCGAGGACAATAATTTAGGCTATGGCGCCACCGACAAAACACCCATGGACGAAATGCCATCTCATGCCGCCATTGCCAGCCAAAAAGCACATTACGATGGTGTCAACCCATACACAAGCGAACCGATTCAACGACGGGAATCCGTGCACCAACCCCAGAACGGAGAATACTTTGTGCCTATTGTAGTCGGGATGAAGCAAGAACCTGACGATGACCCCGTCAACGGGGGTCGTAGTGATGCAAGGCAGAAAATCCGAAGATTTAGCCGATATGGAGATGTGGTGGCTACTGATGAGCTGAACAGCCAACTCCACGAGGAATGCCAAGCCAATGGCAATGTTCGAGGAAGAACCATGAACGTTGCGGCTGTAAACCGGGACGCATTCCCACAGTTAGGCGGCACAGTTGACAAGCATGATACCGTCTCCATTCTGACCGAAGGAGAATCCCTAATGAATGATACTGATGAGGAAGACTATGTCCCAATTCGCCCGACTCACACCGCACGCACAGAGAGCGTGCAGACCATTTCCAACCTGCATATTCCAGGCGGGTTTCCTAAGAGCACTGCCGTCTAAAAAGTTGATTGGTTGGATTCTTTTCTCTTTTGTATATCTGGTCTCACACTATTAGCTTCTTTTATTCGTCTTGGTGTACATATGGTGGATAGTTCAAAAAAAAAAAAAAAACGAGACAAAGAACTCGGCAAGGGATGGGAGGGCGTCCGATACAAGTCAGCATTGCGTTTCACGATCCCTCGCTAGGGTTTTAACTGGATACAACTTCTTTGTTCTTTGCTAGGTTTAATTCAGGAATCCCTCGGGCCCCCAATCAATTTACTTTTCCTACAATGCCACGTTCCCATGTTGACTAAGGCTGCCGTTGATGGGCATATTCAAAACGAGAGCAAAATTTGGAACGAGGAACCGACGCAATCGCTGCTTGAGGT
The DNA here is from genome assembly GCA_013403855.1 of Calonectria honghensis. Taxonomy (NCBI): domain Eukaryota; kingdom Fungi; phylum Ascomycota; class Sordariomycetes; order Hypocreales; family Nectriaceae; genus Calonectria; species Calonectria honghensis. The sequence continues at coordinate 1,500,493 of VTGB01000029.1, forward strand.
TATACATATTTTCAAGTGGCTGACAGGGGTCAACATGACAGTGAGGCGAACTACGGCGTGATCTTCTCAGTGATTACGGTAATCACGGCCGTCTCGATAGTGAGTTCGGATGTGTATAATTTTATGCTCTGTCACCCTTTGTATCTGTGTGCGGGGATAAGCTTAATTATCTTAATCACCACCTCAGCGTGATTCTGATCAGTAGAATCTGAATCATCAGACCCAGTTTTACCTCTTCAATCAGGTTAGCCGGTATGAGACTATGACAAAGGAGGGAAAATGCCAAAATGTACATTTGGACACTTGCACACCTTTTGACTGTGATTACCAGTAATCTGAGCCAAAAACACTGCTAAAACAGGTCCAGTCGGGTGTTTGGATTTTTTTCTATCTCCACTTTCTCGTCATCATTACTGCAATCACTGAGAAGATCAGGCCCTTAGTTCCCCAAGAATATCTAAAGCATACTAGCGGCTACGTATTATCAACTTGGTAGACGGCTTCCATAACATTGAGCCGCCCTTCATACTCAAACTCGTCTTTTGTATCACCTATATCAAAACGGCAATACCCTCTATATAGTTGCCACCACCATCAATGGACGGATCTCAAACCATTAGACAGAAAACCTCCAGTTGTCATGAGGGAGTGGTCTAATCTACATTGCAATTACTCTTACGATAATGATTCAGAAATGTTATCGAGCGCTTTTGAAAGTGCTTCCTGATCACTCTCTTCATTAATAAGACTTTGCGGTGCTGATAAAAAGCTCAACTTGATGGGGTCACAGGGCGGAAAGATCATCAGTCAATTTAAGGCATACTGCATCATGCCACCAAATTGGATGCCAGCTGCCCTTTTGAATGATACAACCAGCCCACCCGTATTGATGTTTAGTTTCGGTAGTGCAGAAGGCGATCATCGTAGCAAATTAATCAAAGAAAATGATCGTCTCTCATTTGTAGGCTTGACCGTTTATCCGGGTATTCGGTTAAGTTCTTCTCCACCATTTCTAGCACACTTATGCTGATATCTAACCTCAGGTCGAGTTTACGGACACAACTCGTCTACACTCGAACTCAGCATGTAGATTAACTGTCAGTGAACTATGTCCGGTCTTATTAGGTCACAAGAAGGTCCCCGTACAGGGCCTTCGCCGGGTCTTTGTGGACGTATGATCTTCTTGCTTGTTGTGCCTTGATTGATTGTCTATACTAAAAGAGGGGAAGCTATGGAGGGTTTTGTAGGTCCTCTTGGTTGTGAAACCAAGCCAGGCTGTTGCCCCAGGCCGCGAGGGCTGACCGGTGCGACCAAGCGCGAAGCAAAGCTTTGGAGAGAACTCGGAGTTTAAATTGAGGCAAAGGGTGATGTGTCTGCGTGACTACTCAAATTCGCTGGGAGGTCGACAGTCTTTCATTATGACACCTGAACCTTGGCGTCCCAGCTGCGTCAAAACGTTGTACGGAAGTTTTGTCCAAATTATGTTGTGGAAAGACTCATCCAGATCCAAAATTTTCAGTCAGCTAGGATCCCTATCGGCCATCAACTAATTCAAACATGAGTCTTGACATAGTTTGGGACCGGCTTCCCGTTTCCAGAGAGTCCTGGTGATCCATGAGCGATTGAGACACTCACAATCAGAGAAGTGAATCCTGCAAGCACCAAGTTAGCCGTTTCATCGGTACCAAAATCTATAGTATTTCTTAGGCTGACTCCTGCTATTTCACCTCTGTAGTCTCGGAAAACTTGTCTTTTGCATTGTGGGGTGCTATTTCTCTCGCGTTATTCTGGGGCTAGAGAAAGAAGATTCCAATTGTTTCCTCATACTTAGCTGAGGCTCTCGCTGCTAGCATATATAAATATATTTTCATTTTGAAACTGTTCGCCAACACTTTGTTAGCCACAATAGAATGAACATACCAATCGCCAACAAGTTGATATTAATGTGAACTCGGTTGCAAAATTCTTTTTTTATTACTATATTGTATAAATGCCACAAACCCCCATTACTTCAGGCAATATCGCAGTATGAATATAAACAAAGCAGAGATTCAGCTTATCAAGTGAACCGTTGGTGATCTTTTCGGTTGTCATCTTGTGACAGCACTTTACTCTGATTGCATACCCTCGATGCCGATAAGGCGGGTGGCGGGGTCGTGCTAGTGATAAGAAGGCGCCGGATCTCCAGAGGGCGCTTGTCCACACATGGGCCGGGTATAAGAAGAGGTTTAATCCAGAAGGCACTTGTACGTGCCTGTAACTCAAACACACCAAATTATCAGGGCGCTGGCGGTAAAAGAGATCAAATCGTCTCCAAACCGTTTGAAAGAATTTGGCACACATAGATAGAAACACGATTTCACGGCAGCGCTCTCTTGCTTTTAGGAATTGATTCACAATAGTTGCCTCCCAATGTATCCTCGGGCTCTTTCTACTGAGGACGTTGCCCGTCACAATTGCCAAGATGATGCTTGGATGATAATTAATGGAGACGTATGGAACGTCACCGGTTTTGCTGAGATTCACCCTGGGGGCCAGGACATCATTGAAGAACACCTTGGGAAAGACGGTTCCGAAGCTTACAATGAAGTTCATAGCCCCAAACTAGCCATGAATCACTTTGGCCAAGAGAAGATGGTTGGAAAGATCGAACAGCCACAATCCGTACAGAAACAAGCTGAAGACTCTAGGGCCTTCCCAAACCCGAAACTAATCCAAGAGCCCCCATCCCTTGACTCTGTTGTCAACCTGAAAGTTTTCGAAATTGCTGCCAAAGCATCTCTTAACGAACGATCTTGGATATACATTTCAGGAGCCACGGAGGACTGTCTGACAACTTCACAAAACGCCAAAATTTACAAATCTGTGTTCCTACGACCTCGAGTTTGCAAAGCTGTTGGCCAAGTTGATACTAGCACTACTATCATGGGACACCGTTTTGGAGTTCCCATCTTCAATGCCCCCGCATCCCTGGCTATGCTTGCTCATCCATTAGCTGAGGTCGCATTAGCACGGGGACTGGCAGCAAGTGGAAGCACCATCGTCATGCCAACACTTGCCTCATACTCATTATTGGAAGTGGTTGAAAATCTCCCAAAAGACTGGCCTTTCTTTTTTCAACTTTATGTTCCTCGGGACTCCTTCGCACTAAACAAAATTCTCGATGATCTTCGACGTTTTTCGCCCAAGGCAATCATGGTCACCGTTGACCTTCCTGTCTTTAGCAAACGGGAGGCAAATGAACGATACGAGAAAAAGCTTGCAAAGTCCAAACCAAAAGTTCAGTCAAGCAATAACCATGCTAGTTCAGCAAGTACAGCAGTTAATCCAGATGTCACGTGGTCTCTAATACGGACAATCAAAGAAGTCACAGGCATTCCTATCTTTGTCAAAGGTATCCAATGCGCAGAAGACGCTATGGCAGCTCTCGAATGCAGGTGTGAAGGAATATACATATCAAACCATGGCGGAAGAGGCATTGACACGTCTCAGCCCGCTCTTATGACGTTGGCCGAGATCAACCTCAAGTGTCCACAAGTCTTATCCCAGATGACCATATTTATTGACGGCGGTATTCTTCGAGGAACTGATGTACTCAAGGCCATCTTCTTGGGCGCGCGCGGAGTCTGTCTCGGCCGGCCGATGCTCTATTCTCTAATATATGGCGTTGAAGGTGTCCAGTATTTGATGAACAGTAAGTAGATCTCATCATGACAGGTCTAAGGGAAGCTAACCAGATACCAATTAGCCATTCGAGATGAGTTGGAAACTGCTATGCAACTCTGTGGTATTACATCCCTGAGCGATGCACATCCAGGACTACTAAATGCAAGAGGTTTACTGGATAAGGTAGACCTAGGTGATTTGCGTCGAGGGGAAAGTAAGCTGTAAACATGCGCGGATTGGGGCCGGTGCAATACAGCACCGACTCTCAATGCCGATTTAGAGTCAATTTTTTGAGACCCAACCCAGAATTACTAAACATCTTACAATGAGCTACCCAAAGGTATCACTTAGTTAAACTTCATTCCCCAAAGAGCTCTATTACATGCATGAAATATCTCCAATCTCTTAAGATTGTACGCGCATAAAGGCCGTAACAATTCAACGCATCAGTGCAGTACTTTCATCGAGTCTTTTTTAAAAAAAAAATGCAAGCAGATGATATCAGCGAATTTTTCCAGTGAGAACAGGCTTTGAGAAGACGCTTGCATCTTGTTCGTCTCGTTCGTGTCACATTGCCAACTACACAAAAGTAGGGTGACTCCTCGCCTAACGCGTGGTTCGGTACTGACAAATATCCCGTTTTACAGCTGATATATCCCCAATCCTTCTCCATTCAACTTTCATTATTGAAGCTTAAGCATGTTCTAGCCCAGCGCGTACGTGTAACACGGCTGCTATTGAAAAAAAGAAAGAAAAAAAAGGCATTCATATGTGGGTCGCCCAATGTGCCACTCGCCCACTCCACTACAAGCCACGCACCAGCCCCATCCCCCCACCCAAATACCAGCCTCGTCAAATAGTTTTTCCGCACCACGAGCTTGCTGGCCAATCAGAGCGCGAAGAAGCTCACCAGGCCATGGTAAATCCAAGCCTTCGAAAATTTCACACAAAAAGGTTCGTCCTGCGAATTGACCTTGGCCTCAACCTCTGCCGCAAGAGACAACAAGCAATCCCACCCCGCGTGAACAGCTTGGCACAGAATCCCCGCCGCAATTGGAGAGGTCATCTCTGAGATTCGAATCGGTCTCGCATTTTTTTCCCGCAGCATTAAACCTGCGCATCGCGTTTTCGCAAAAGCAACAATGTCTTTCCGAGGCGGCTCCCGTGGCCGTGGTGGCTCTGGTTTTGGCGGTCGAGGCGGTGGTAGGCTTTCTCCCTCCTTCCCCACGTCTGTCTTGCGATGAGAAGGGCTTCGCGTTCGAGGTTTCCCACTGTGTGTGAGGCTTTGACGCGCAATTGACCTGATTGTGGCGCTAGCGAAAGGCGGTCTTTTGAAGGATGCAGTTAGCTAATTCGAAGTGATGATTCCAGGCCGCGGTGGTTTCCAGCAGCGAGACATGGGCCCTCCTGCCCAGATCCTTGGTACGTCCCTTGTCGTTATCTTCTGTCTTCCTGAAAAGAAATAGTTGGGCAGAAGGCATGCTGTTGCGCCTGGCTAACACCCAACCTCCTCCAGAAATGGGCAAGTTCATGCACGCCTGCGAGGGCGAGATGGTCTGCGAGTCCATCAACCCCAAGGTCCCTCACTTCAACGCCCAGATCTTCCTCGAGAACAAGACGGCTGTCGGCAAGGTCGACGAGGTCCTCGGCCCCATCAACCAGGTCTACTTCACCATCAAGCCCACCGAGGGCATCCAGGCCACCTCGTTCAAGGAGGGCGACAAGTTCTACATCGGCTCCGAGAAGCTCCTGCCCCTCGACAAGTTCCTCCCCAAGCCCAAGCCCCTGCCTGGTGCCCCCAAGCTCAAGCGCGCCGGTGGTGCTGGCCGAGGTGGCCCTCGCGGCGGCGGTCGTGGCGGCTTCGGTGGCCGTGGCGGCCGTGGAGGCCCTGCCCGCGGAGGCCGTGGTGGTTTCGGTGGTGGTCGCGGCGGTAGCGGCTTTGGTGGTGGCCGTGGCGGCGGTGGTTTCTCTCGAGGCGGCGGCGGCGGTGGCTTCTCCCGAGGCGGAGGCGGTGGTGGCCGCGGACGTGGAGGCTTCAGCAGGGGCCGGTAAACGCGAGAAGATCCGAGATGAAGACGACGGACGAGAAAAAGACCAAGGGGAGTACGACTACACTTGTTCAAAGAAATCTGGGGGTTTTTCTGGCGTTTTACGGTGGCTTGTGCTTTGATTGTTCTTTTTGGTCCCCTCACCCTTGGGCTTCCTATCTATATCCAACACTGCGGTGTAGTACGGCATTGGAGTTTGTACAGACTCAGCGGATACCTGGATCGAGGCGAGAGAGATATCAAAAAAGAAAGAGTATCATTTTTCATCTTTAATCAGTTTACCCAAATGCGCCTCCCTTGGATCTTTGAAAACCCTGTTGATACATTGTGCATACGTGAATCCTTTATATTGAACACACAAAAACTCCCTCGGGGCATATCCCAACCAAAATACCCGATCAACCGCTCTTTTTAGAAGCATTCCAACGCCGAAGTACAGCAACAACCAAAAGACAAAACGCCAGAAGAACGCTCAATACAGAAAAACCCAGCCCCAGGTATTGGGCAGACCGGTAGCCCCTGAATGCGGTGGCCCCGTTTTGAAGAGCATCCCTTTCCACAGACCCTGCCATCCCGAGGCCCAGTGACAATGCGTATCCAACCGAAGCGCCTGTAAGAGCGCCTGCCAAACCATGGTATCCTTCAGGGAGACTTCGACCAAGCACACCGACGGTTGCGGGAAAAGAAAGCACCATACCGATTGGCATGATGAGGATGCTGAAAAAAGCATTGAGCCAGTACGATTGCTTTGCTGGTGCCGTGGCCATGAGAATGGAGCTAACAAGAATAGCAACCGATCCGATGGCTAATGCCCAGTGTGCGGCCATCTCCTTGTGAAGAAACCGGGTACCAATGATGGCAGTGATGGCTCCTATAATGAGAAGAGGAACAAAGCCAGCGCTCATACGGAGTAACGTCCATCCTCGTAGCACCTCAATAAATTGAATGAGATACCAGACCCAAACACCAAAAGCCACCCAACCCGCAGCGGTGCAGCCGAGGGCGACAGCAGTGGCAGCCTCCATCTGCTTGAATGGGAAAAGTGGGTGGCTGACTATCAACTCGATATATACAAAGCCAGCAATTAAAAAGATTCCGATAATGATCAGAACATACGTCTGGGAGTTGTTGAACGAAACAACAGGGGCTTGGTTCCAACCAACAGAAAACAGTATCAGCCCGCCGATACCACAAATCGCGCCAAGGATGTCGAGACGGCGCCAAAGGCTCCCTTCGATATCATGCATCACCACAGTCTTCGAAGGAATGTTCAGCAAGCTCAAGGCGGCCAAAGCCAGGCACACGGTGGAGAGGCTATAAAAGGACCAGGTCCACCAAGAAAAGTGCCCAAAAAGACTAGTCATTACCGTGCCAATCAGGAATCCCACAGGGGTGGCCGCGTCGAACAGGGCCATGACGACAGCCCTGCGTGGGCAAGGCGGGTACGCTCGCTGCAGCAGAGCTTGTCCATTGGGGATCAATAATGCAGGACCAATTCCCTGAAGAGCACGGCATATGCAGAAATAGGCTGTACAAGCGCCTCCAGAAACCTTGACGTAGATGCTGAGTCCCGCAAACAGGCTCCAGAATGCAAACCAAAAGTATCCTGCAACAAAGATCGACTTATACCCAAAAATACGGCCAAGGCGATAACCAAGCATGATGAAAGTACCAGTTCCCAAGGCATATGCCGCGGTGTACCACGCGAGATGCGCCGTTGTCCTCTCATCTCTTGGGAAAGACTCTGCTAGCTTCCGGGCTGGAACGAGGGTTTGAGCCAAGCCGGCCCAGGCCATCATCTGTGCCATGCAAATAACGAAAACGAAGAGGATTTCGTTGGTGAAGGAGTGGTTAAAGTCGAGAGTCTTCGCACCTGGAGCCAAGGGCTTCCTCCGGACACCTTGAGGGAATAGATATGTTCCTTCAGATGCATTGCGAGCATGTGTCTGCGTAGTCGTATCAAATGGCTGTGTCTCGGTTCCGCCCTCGGACCCGATCGTCATATACGTGTGAGCGTTAGCTCTGAAGGCATCCATACGCCTTGAAGCCTCCACAAGACCTCCTTCGAAAACAGGGCCTTCCGATACAGGAGAGACGAGATCGGAGTCGGGGTCTGAGGCGAAATCCGATACAGGGCCCAAAGTTGACACCTGTGCCGAGCGAGCGGTCTGTAGTGTTCCACGCCGTGACCAGTTGCGAAAGAATACGGGGCGTTCTTCCACTCGGCAGGACTGATCAGCAATGTCCTCAGTGCACATGCTGTTGGAAAGCGATAGAGAAGGCGGCGTGTTTAGTCGGGGAGGAAGATTCGGGGTTGAAAGGCGGATCAGATCATCGGCTATGTTGAAGACTGGCTGGACAGGCTGTACAACTTCATGATCAGACTCTTCTTGAACAAGCGTGTACGAGGAGTGATCAGCCATTTGACAAACGTCATCATCATGGAGGGAGAGAGCCCGATACTGGGGGCTCGAGGACCAGGAAAGGTTCGAAAAACTCATTTGTCTCTCCACCCCCGTGCCCAGGAAGTGCTGCGATGATGTGCTGCTACCCGAAGAGGAGCTACGGGAATGCGAATAAGAACGGGACGGGGGGTTAGGCACGGCAGGTTGGGCATCCCGGAAATGGTGGCGATAGGACTCGGTAATGGCAATCATGGTGTTAGCGGCATTTTGAATGGTAGCATCAGACTCAGAGCGCTGCCGGCGCTCCTCTGATTTTTCCGAGTCGGGTCGCGAATGAGTCTTGGGAGGCTCCATAGCTATTGAGGAGCTGAGGCCAGAGTCAACAAGAGGAACAAATTTCGATACATGGATGAAGAAGGGGTCTAGTGACCAGACGGGCGAGTACAAGAAGGACGGAGTTTATGAAGAGCAATAATCAAGGTGCCATAGCTGCCATAGGCAACCACGAGAGAGGCCAATATGTGCTTAACGCCTCCAGTGAATCGGTCAAAGACGGAGAAGGCTTGATGGTGTGGGCCAAGGCAAAGGGGCGGCGGGGAGGTGTGCGACGAGGCTAGAGCTGGCGGAAAGTCACATCACCAGAGGAGAGAAGAAGCGGTGGCAGAAATGGGAATATCTTGGTTTTGAGGCGTTCCAGTGCCGCAAGGGCTGACCGGGCTTGGCCCAGAGAGATGGGATGGTCCAAGTCAAGTCATGAGTAGTTGCGCTGTAGGATCTGCGAGACAAGAATAGATCAGACTGGGCTGAGCGGCATGCCCCACGCGCAGATATGCATGCGAGACCACTGGTCCAGTTGCCGCGCTCCAGTAAGCTCTGTTCCCCCACTCAAGCAGAGAGAATGTTAAGACGGGGGGGGGATCTGGCCCAATGACACAATATCCTATCGAACCGACCAGCGACGAAGCGAGAAGAGCATTGAGGAAACATGCTCATGGGGGCGGGTGACCTATCCGTAGTAACAAATGCACCGACGGGATGACTGTAGCCATACGGCGTTGAAGGAAGCGCTTGTTCGGTGAGGGTTTGTGGTTCTGTGTTAGCGAAAAGCATAGGTGCCGGTTGCTCATTCCTGAAGCCGCAGCGATATGGTTGGCTCGTGGGCAGCAGAACGTTTGGCCGCCTTGGCCATGAGCACGTTTTTTTGTGATGCGGGTGCGTCAGAGCGTGTGAGTGAAGTGAGGGATGGTGTATCGAGGCCAGACCAGGCACAGTCTACTTTGCCCATCAGAGCAGAGGCCAAAAAAAGCAATCCCGCCACCAACAGTCAGTCCCCCCCGCCTTGGGAAGGAGGACGTGCTTACACACTCTTGCAGATCCTTTTAGCACGCCGCTCGGGGCCGCCTGCTCACCTCAGCGACCGCGCACGCGGCCACATGGTCATTCAGGCAAAATCCAAAATATCAAGAATCCCCCAGCAACCGCAAACTCTTTATTCGCAAACGGCTCCTGGTTCAAAACCCGCGCGATTCAGAAACACAGAACACAAATATTTTGAGCCGGTGTTTTGCATCTATGCACGCAACCGCTCCTTCGCTGCATCTTCCCACAGCCACTGCCGCTAACCAGTCTCTAGCACCGCCCACCTGCACCACCAGACTGACAACACAGCCACCACAAAGCCCTCTTGGGCTCAGCCAACCATTGTCCTCGACCAGTCGCGGAGCAGAAATTTGCCGCGATTCTGTGTCCTTGTTTGCCTTAATGATCCTCCCAGTAGTTTGTGCTCTGTTGCTCAATGTCCCATCCGCCCATTGCATGTTTCATCCCGTCTTTCTGTGGTTATCAGCCACTTGTGCGAAGGACTACATGGAAATATACGAACGCCATGTGCCATCCCACGTTGACGTTCCTGGTGTTGACGCGTGCGGTAGAATCAGGGGAATCTTTGCTTCCTCCGTACCTGCATAGACCTCATGTAAGCAGGGGATTGTCAGATGCAACCCATTCTTCACGAGGCCTCTGGATGCCAAGAGCCTCGTGTTCATATACTGAAAACCACCATCGAGACCATACTGGTGACTAGTTTTTGTAGCGGTGGTAGTCAGTCGCCGCGGACATCGCCCTATAGGGTATCTGTAAGCCAGCTAAGACCAATGCGTTGAAGGTCCAGTGGTCTCTCGGATAGAGCCCGTCATCATGATGCATGGGATGGGTTAGTCTGAGTATTTCAGGACCGCCATTTTTATAAACCCTTTCCAGCATTCTCTAACAGCTTTTGGTCGCGAGCAAAACGAAACTTTGTGCGTTGCCTTGTACACCGCCGTCGACCCTGTCCGTATCGAGCATAGCGCCGTTGCACAAAACACGTCAAGCTTAGCGGTCTTTCGGTGACCTTTGAAAGTTCCACTCGGCGACCACTCGACAGTCTGGGTTTCCATGGTGCTCTACTTGCGCTTCTCCTACTTGAGCATCACGGACAACATTCACTAATACAAAGTGAACCGAAGAGCCCGGACTTTTACTCGACTCAGCGACGTATTGCTTTTTATCCACATTCTGTCGTTATACTTCGACTATACCGGACATCACGTCTTATCATAATTTGTAGCTGGTTACTGCTTTGTGAGAGACATTTGCACATTTCAAATTTCTATTCACCGTCAGAGCCACAGGCCTTGTGGAAATGTACCGAATCTCTTGGTAATTATGGCGGGAACTACATCCCGTCAAAGTACAATACGTCACATATCCCGAGGAACATGATCACCGTGGTTGCAAGCTGACGTGGTAACATTGCCGCTTCCGTGAATTGAAAAGTAAAAGTTAATATGAAACCTCTTAGAGCCAATTTTGAACACTATCCATCTTATCGCATCATCTCATCCCAACATCGCGAGACATAGTCTTCTGGCATCAACTGGCCATAGTCACCGCTCGGGGACCAAACTTATAAATGAAGCCCCATTGTGGCCACAGCTGCTCCACCACGATTGCCGGTCGGATTAGTGAAAGGTGACCTGGACCTTGTAGAGCACGAAACGAACTGATGATTTCCGGTAAGCCAGTTGCAAATCATACCACGGGCTGTAGATATGGGGAAGCCTAAGATAAATATGTTTTGTATAAATACGAGCCGGGCGTAATTGCCGACCTATTTCATCCAAACAGATCTCAATATTGGCGTCCATTAAGAAGTGGCGGCACTGCATTGCATCTCAAAAAATTAACACCATTGCCAGGAAAGCACCATACTGCACCATGTCCAAGAAAATTGTCATTGTCGGCGCCGTCGCTGGCGGAATGTCTGCAGCCACCCGCCTCCGTCGTCTTGACGAAACTCTCGAGATCACCGTGTTCGAACAGGGAGGCTACACCAGCTTCGCTAACTGCGGTTTACCATATGCCCTCGGAAATGTCATTACCGATGATGCCGCGCTTGTTCTGAACACTCCAGAAGGGTTCAAAAGCCGCTTCAATATCGATATCCACCTCAACACGGAGGTTGTTGCAATCGATGCTGGGGACCACCGTGTGGACGTCAGAACAGTGGGAACTGAAGATACCCGCCAAGTAAAATATGATAAGCTCATTCTCTCGCAAGGCGCTGAGGCATTCCGACCTCCGATGGACGGAGCGGATAAGGACCATGTCTTCACCCTGCAAACAATCTCGGATCTCCAAGACATCAGAGCTATCATATCAGAACGCCAAGTGAAGCAAGCATGTGTGATTGGAGCTGGATTTATTGGAATGGAAGCAGCTGAGAATTTACGCAAACTCGGGCTTGAAGTTTCGCTGGTCGAGTATTCGCCGCATATACTGCCACCCATCGATGGCGACATGGCAGAAGTTCTTCAAAGGGAACTCAAAAACAAAGGAGTTGATCTTTTTGTTAACGCTAGGCTTAAGGCTATTAAAACAGCAAGCGTGGCGTTGACAGATGGAACCGAGATTCCCGCGAGCTTGGTCATCCTGGCTGCGGGAGTAAGGGCTCGAACAGCACTGGCTAAGCAGGCAGGGTTGGAGATGGGAAGGACTGGAGTCAAGGTGAATTTTACGATGCAGACTTCTGATCCGGATATATACGCAGTAGGCGACATGGTCGAGACCGAGCACAATATTATGAAGAGGCCAGTGATGCTTGCCTTGGCTGGACCGGCGAATCGACAAGGGCGACTTGCGGCAGATCACATATTCGGCAAAGAGGTTAACTACCGAGGAAATGTTGGCACAGCCATTTGTCAAATATTTGATTTGACGGTTGGTTTCGTGGGCCTTTCGGTCGAGGCTCTTCGTCGTAAAGGCAACAACCCAGAGTGGGTGACAGTGCATCCCCAGAACCATGCGGGCTACTACCCGGGCGCCCATCCTGTGACATTGAAGCTGGCTTTTGAAAAAGAGACTGGCCGCATTCTTGGAGCCCAGGCGGTTGGAATGTCCGGCGTGGACAAGCGTATTGATGTGGTGGCCACAGCTATGCAAGCGGGGATGACGGTCTTCGACCTGGAGCATCTTGAACTGGCATATGCGCCACCATACGGCTCAGCAAAGGACCCAGTGAACATGGCTGGTTTCGTTGCGTCGAATGTGATCCGCGGCGATGTTCAAATCCTTCACGCAGAAGATCTCGACACAAAGACGCTGGGTGCGCTCCAACTCATTGACGTCCGTTCTCCATCGGAATTCGCGCGGGGGCATTTGCCAGGAGCCGTCAATTTGCCAGTCAATGACTTGAGAGGACGGATGTGGGAGCTTGACAAGTCGGGTCGCGTGTTGGTGTACTGCCAGGTGGGCTATCGTGGATACCTTGCAGCACGGATTCTGAACCAGCTGGGGTTCAATGTCGTCAATCTCGATGGTGGATTCAAGTCGGTAGTAGACGGAGGATTCAAAGCTGGCCGGGCGGAATAAACAAGCCGTGAAATTGCCGCAACCGAGGGTACTTGGACACGAGCAGATCACTCTGCTCCATTTTGAGGGTAGATTTTCCGTGTTATAATAAATGGATAGATTTGAGTATGAATAAATCCGACAAGCCTGACCTCTAAATAAGGGAGGGGCAAGAGGTAGTGCAAACACTTCCCTTGTCTTATTTTTCTCAAGTGTTCCATCGATTTTCTTTTGAGGGTAGTATATGAGAAGACGATTATAAGGCGCAGTGATGAATTCCTCATACTTTCAGTGTCAGGTGCGCTGGCAATATGTCTTGCGATACTATGGGCAGCTAGCACCGATACCATCCGTGTTAATTTGATGAAAGATATTCTGTCACGTAGTCGTCTGCTCAGGTATGAATAAAGCGGTCCTTATTTCCAAGGTTTCGAGGTTTAGGAGTGGACTCGGTTGTTGTCTAGGCTTGAGGTTCTCGCCAAAGAATCAGATTCTAGATCTACAATGACTGAGAAATCGGACAAAAGGCCTTGTTACTACGATGTAAAAAGTCCAATTGTGTAAACGATGCTTGAAATGGATGAAACAGAGCCACCTCCGAATGCGGCAGCCTTCTCAGTTCATCCAAGAAACCATGGTACGCAGCAAGAATGGACCACTCGTTTCGTGGCGATGTCTAGTTCACGTTCCAAGGAGATGAGTGGTGGTCCGACGGCCGACGCAATGGGATGGCTCCGTTGGGTGCCGTGGAGGCGAATGGGAATCACCGAGACTGGATTGAATGCTGATGCGAGTCTTTAAAGCCCATATTTGACCTATACAAAGGAATGCGGAGGATTGCTCGCCTGGCTTATTTGCCCCTTGCTCCGTTTGCTAAGAACAAAGAAGCATGCCCAACGGCTTATTGGGATTCCATACAGGTTTTTGCTCGAAGCAACCATGCGGCAACATATTGGTAAAAGCGGTTTTGGCGGCGAAACCCGCTGCCTGGTGGGACCGACCAAACGAATCCGGGTGGTTGATGCGATGCAACAATGCGCCTCATACCAGCCATCCGTACCATCATCGGCGTTCATCATACGGCCTACAAGGTTTCGCTAGTGTAGCTATAATGCTGTAAGATCGATACTCTAGGTACCTAGGCCAGTTTAGGCCAGTGAATTAAGGTCTTGATGGTCGAGACTTTGTTCGGGCACCGCCGTACCCCCCTGGGCCTGGACACGTGTATTGAATCCATAGCAAGCAAATGCTGCGCCTCAGAAGGAATATCAAGAATCCCTTCGAAAGACATACATGGCTAAGATGAGGTGACGAGAGTGTTTTAAGAAGGAAGATGCCGTTCAGCCTATTTCACCACGTCTTGGCCGATCAAGCTGCTATTTTAATCGTCCACGCCGCGCAAATCTAATCCTACCAAGCAAGCACCGGCTTGTACCAACATTACCGTAAAATAACGAATGAAATTTGCCTTCCCGGCATGTCGATCAGCGGTGGAATGAATCCTCTCCATTGTGGCGCCCAAGCTGAGAGGATAGCCTTCCTCATACACCTCATGAACTACATTGGGTTAGATTCTCGGCAACTTAGGATGGCTTGCTTACGAGTTGCCACACATGACTAAACTGTAAAACTGATCCAGATCCCGCCATTTCCCAGACATTCTTTACACAGCCATGTTTTCACGTCTTGTCTTCAACCATAAGTGCGAGGTTGCCGAGACCATTGCTAACCGGGAAAACGCAGCAGTAATAAACAACGGCATCTTGACACCTCGCACGATCCTTGACAAAGGCTAAGACACAGGGAGACGTGCCTCTCCCTATGTGAAGCACACCTGTTCCATTTGGCTTGAGAATCGCCCATCGTGATCATGGGAAAATCTCCGGGCCCCGACGCCGTCCTGGTAAGGAAACATGAGCCGCGATGCCGGGGAAACACGCTTGAGAGTGCTGTGACTAATAGCAGGGAAACAGATTATGGGATGGCTTCTTAACGCTATTGCCACTGTGGCCATCATCGCACGATCGTACCTTCGCCTCGGGATTCAAAGAAGGAGGCTCATGTTTAGTGACTACCTCATATTGGCAGCATGGGGTTGCGCAGTTGCAACGAATGGCATGCTCAGTGGGATGGCATGTCTGGGCGGACTTGCCGATGGTGTTATGATGACACTCAGGGGTTACCGTGGAAGCACCAGTGATATGGACATGGTAATAAAAGTGAGTAAATACTGATCCCTGACAGATAAACAAAGCTCTTTTCTGAAAAAAAGAAGAAACAAAAAAAAGTCTAACACGGTACCGTGACAGCTATTCATCATGTCACACGTTCCACTCTGGTCGACATTTTACCTCTGCAAAGCTGCACTCCTTGCAGCATACACGCCGATGTTTCTTGAATTTATGAAGAAGCGAAAGATATTCTTATGGGTTACCGTCATCTACAATGTGTTAGCCTATTTTATCAGTCTCATTGTCTTACTTCTGGTATGCGAACCCGAAACCGATTGGTGAGTATTGCGCTTCCAGTCCAGTGTTGCATGCCGAAGCTCTGACCGAGGTGTTTGGATTCAGGAGCTTGAGTATTCCTGGTCAATCATGCGCTTTCAACTACGGAGAAAAGATCTTCATCGCCACTTGGACGCTCCATTTTTTTGGTGATCTGCTCGGTGAGTACGAATAGCAGCGCGTATATAAGCCGAACTAGCCATGACTGACGATCTATAGTGTTCATGTTACCCTGGTTATTTATACCAAGCATGAACCTGAATTCCTCGATTCGAATCGGTGTCTATTGCACATTTCTTCTTGGTGGAATCACCATTGTAACCTGCATTGTTAGAATTGTAACGCTGGAGGTGTCGCAGGTTGGAAACAACGTGGCTATAAGCCTGATGGGTTAGTTTTCCAAACCCCGCCCAACTTTTTGGCTGAAAAACAGCCCCCATACTGTTCCAAGCGAACATGCTGACGTTATTTAATATAGTGCTTTGGAATATTCTTGAGTGCAACATCAGCCTAATAGTCGCTTGCCTACCTTCTCTACGTCCTTACTTTCGTAGTAGGGATTCAACTATTCAAGCATATGGCCACACTCGAGTCAAAAGCGAAATATGATCGTAGAGAAACAGGATCAACGGTGTATTTTTATCTAAAAACTGTATGTTATCCAACAATCAGCCATGCTCCAAACTATTTCCTTTATGCCATCAGATAGAAATTTCATTGCAGTCAACTATAGAATCACATTGTGGGGATTATTTGCTGCCTGTGTTGTATACCATCGGTATGAGATATCTAGGCTGATCTAATGTTGACTTTTTTACCTGCATTTACGAGAGTTATTTTGGCAAATCTGACCGGCGAGAAGAAATCATGGCAGAACATGAATATTGCCAATTGAGGGACTAGTGTTGGATTAATAGAAAAGCGTCCCCAGTTTCGAATGCGTACCCCTTTCCTGCTCCTCTTCCTTCGTGCGCAGCATAAATCAAGCTGCCTCCATCTATTGGGCAATTATGTCTGATGCAATGCGTAGTATTGAAATAGAAATACACAGCAAGCCCCATGCCTTTTGGCGTAAACGGTGAAACCTCCCGGCTGTTACACAACCGCAAGGCGCCGCCCACGCTGCGGCTTTTGACTTTATCAGCTCAACCGCCGGCCACAAACGGACGACAATGCCATAAATCAATCCAAGACTATATAGTATAGCACAGGGGATTCTGGTGGGTAAAAGCCCTCATGACGCCAATGAGTTCGTACCCACGATACGGTGCCATTAGCATCAACGTCCCTTGGATCACTCAGAACATGCACTCCAAAGCACTTAGATTCCGAGAACTCAAACATGCTGTGTTGTCATTATGAAGCCAATCTCAACAGTCTCCAATCACATACGACCATAGCTCTCAGAAAATACGGGATCCCGTCCGCTCTCCCATAGTCAAGCTGAGAAGCGGTGAATTAGTACTCGGGTCGGTGACGACCGGGGAATCCTCGCTGTTGTATGTTTTCTTTTTGGCATTTTTAAACCGTATTTGCTCTCTTGTGAACACAACGCTAAACCGTCACGATTACATACCCCATTATGGATGTGGTTGATTATTCCTACTCAGCGCGCCAATCCTTGTTGTGGGCCAAAAACGCCGCGTTAGTAAAGCTACCCATAGTTGTTGATAGAATGTTAGCCATGAGCCTATCCGCGCCACATGCTTGCACTAGTTGTTACGTGTCTATCACCGGATGAACCGACATTTATACCATGTTGTGATTTCGAATGAAAGCAATACGCGGCAGCCAATATCACACCAAAACAGCCTTTGGGGAGTTGCGATTCGACCTACTATCCAGGCTCTCAAAGCTGCCACCCATTGGCAGCCTTGATGGGTTGCAGCAACTTGGGTTTCGGAGATGGACATGCCCAGCTGTGCATCGGAGAAGCAATAGTCGAGATGGTATAAAGGACACAAGTCCCAAGATGCAGCGACGTTTGGTCAAGTGTTCTTTCGACACCAAGAAGTGCCGTGGAAATATATCAAGTCACCAAGGTCAGGTCAAGAAAGGCGCATCAAACATCCCAAATACCTCAACATTCAACATCTTCAACTTTCCCACCGCCTAAAAATTGAACCAAAAGCAGTGACGTATTTTTACTACATAAACAATCTTCCCAAGCTCATCGCTGGCAGAGAGATATCGAAGCGTCATGGCCGCCTCAAGAACTCTGCTTACCCCTACTGACCGCCGCGCATCAGCCATCAGCGTCAAGGATCTTTTTGATATCTCGAGCGTCAAATATCGTGCGGGCGCTCCTCCTTGTCTGACATTGCCTATGAGGCCCAGCTTTGGGTAGATCATCGACAGCCATGGGTGAATGGTGCGCCCGTCTTATCATGGTTGTGAATAAAACCCTGCACGACAGCGGACCCGAGAAGACCATGGTATATCTCGTGGGCCTGCCGTCTCCGAATGTCTTGCTTCCTCCGCACATGTTACTCATCATCGCTCCCTGGACGTCGGATTCCTCATTCGTTTGGGTCAATGTTGTGCGTCGAGTTAAATGCTTCGTCGACGCCCGTCTTGAGGACGCTGGGGCGCACTCCCACTGTCACATTGGCGTTGAGATAATGGCGCCCGAGCTGCGCGCGCCGAGGCACATTGTGTCTTTTGAGTCCTGGCCGGATGTAAAAAAGGACTGGTGGGAAATCACCCACGCACTGCGGGCCACTTTCCAGCTGCTCCCGTCAACAAAGGACTAGGTAGTTGCCATTGACCTCGCATGCCTGGAGGATCACTCTGATAAAGAAATGGACCGACTCATTATTAACGTCCAACTTAGTTACAGTTCCCCAGAAACCGGCGGGGAGGGACCAGGGGACCAGGCTGAGAAGCTTCTCGAAAACTTTGGCGATGAGTTAGAGTTGCACACGAGGCATGCGTGTGGGTTTCTGGACGAAATGGGCATGTTTCCAAACTGAAACTGCATATCGAGTATGGGGAAACGAGAGATCCGGTACTGTCAAGTGAACAAAATGTGGCATGTTGCAAACATTCACTTGGATAAACTTCCAATATCTACATTAGCTTATTAAGTATGGGACCGGAAAAACACTGAGCATGACTACAAGAGGTCTTGCCTTTTTGAAAAGAACATTGCCTCCCGCCTATGTTCCCAATTCTCAATCCCCGCTCGAAACCCAGGGCGCCGGACGTTAGGATATGCTGTGCACAACACGCAACCCTCACGAGGTGTGGTACGCTCATGACATCATCTCCACTTTAAGGCTTTAAACTCTCCAAGTCAGCGCAAACGATATCCCTGTCGGGTAATATGATTGGTTATCAATTCATTAGATGACATGCAGGAAGACGCGAAAAATCGCGCCGTACGCGCCCATTTCGCTCCAGCAGGCGCGTAAATTAACGTCGCACGCGTTCTTTTCTTGCTCCGCACTCCACTTCAGCCCTTCAAGCGCCCCGAGTCACAATTGACAAAGGAAAAAAACATATGTGCGAGTGCAGCAACTTCGTTTGTCCAAAGAGGAACGATTCGCAATCCGTACTGCCCGTCGGTGCAACCCAATCATCTTTAGAAAACAATTCATTCGTAGAAACCCTTCGAGCAAGTAATGGCTGTTGTCATTGTCCACAACATCCCCATCCATCTCGTGTGTAACAAGGGGATGTAACAATCCCCCTCGTGGCCTAAAATCTGGCCACGCCGTTGCCCCTTGGTGCTCCCAAAGGTGGCCATTGACGCCAAGTGGTCTATTCAACGCCGAAAACAAACAAATCAAACAAAAGCCTGTACATCCGGTGGATTACAAAGAATCCAAGCCAATAAAAGTATTGAGATAATAATAATAATAAACCGTACGCGCGCGCGTGCTGCAATATGTGCTGTCATGGTATCATGTACACAAGGAAATGAAGTTGTGTGGCCGTCCCGCTGACCAAGTGTTGAATAGTGTAAAGAATTATGGCAGTGGCTCATCAAAGGTGAGCCGCCGTCGGGTGACGCTGATGGGAGTCCGGGTTCCGGGAATGGCCACAGGTGTCTTCCAAGGTTTCTGGGCAGGGCTAGGAGTGATATTAACGAAGTCGGCAAAGTCAAAGCCCTGGCCTGGAGTGGTGGGGAAGAGATTTCCACCACCAGGAGTCATCATCATAGACGACGGCAAGTCCAGCTTGCTGTTCTTTTGAGGGGGGGTTGAAGGAGGATCCATACGGGTCTTGGTTGTGCGCACAGCGGGGGATGGCGAAGCGGCTAGATAGAGGAGCAGATCGGCGCCCTCCTCTCCTGTCTTGCCACCATTCGCACCTTGCCCTAAGTCCTCCTTGCTCCGTTTGGTCCCGAGGGTACGGGTACGCATGGGTGGTGTGCGGGGAGGCGACGAGTGCACATTGTTGACATTGAATGAGTGAATAGGCAGTAGGTCGTCGTCGTCATCTGAGGGAGCGGCGAAGTTTGGCGAGGTAAGACCATTCATAAGGCGCTGCTGGAAGAATGAGACGTCCGGGCCGCCCGAGGTAGTAAAATGCTGCTGGCGGCGGGGCTTGATTGGTGATGAGTTGGCAAGCTGGTGGCTATCTTTCCAAGAAGCAATACCATTGAATGATTTGTGTGCGGTTGGCGAGCCACGAAATCGCTTGCTTGGGCTGGACGAGATGTTTTCGAATGAGGCAAAGTAGGTGCGCTTGCGGTGACCGGTGCTCCCGTTGCTGGAGCCGACTGCGTCGGAAAACAGGGGCGCCTTGAGGGGCGAGCTCATAAGAGTGCGAGAGGGGTATGGGAGGTCGGAAGCTGAAGAGGAAGAATCCGAGAGAACATCTCCTTCAGCTAGGCGCTTCCGTCGCATCTCCTCTTCGAGTTTGGGTTCGATTGAATCGAGTGTGAGGTCTTCCCAGCCATGCTTGGTCTTGAACTGAGCGAGGGCTAGGCGGTTCTGCAAGCGGCGAGCGATCTGTAAATAGCAAATAAAAAATCGCATTAGCACTATGGTCATCTTGCAGTGGTGGACAGAGTCATCAGGACAACTGGTGACGTTGTAGGCCGAGGCAATGAGGGGAGGCTGGTGATTATCCCTGAACTTACCTTGCTCACTTCGGCACGCTTGAGGACGCAGTCGACCACATCCTCGGGTTGTTTCTTCCACGGCGACGACATGGCCTTGTGTTTTTGCAAGCTCCCGTATTGGGCCTTTATCTCAGAGATCGTATCCCGCTCTTTTTCAGTCGTTGATTGTGGTGGGTGAATGTGTTTTGACAGGATGATGACGGTCTGGGTGGAGGTGGTGTGTGAAGGTTTGTGACAGTCGTGCGCCGAGACTAAAGTGGGAAGGAGAGTTGAGTGGGCGACCAGACGGGAGGGGGTGGTCACGGTCAAGGTGTAAGCGGCCAAGGGATGGAACGTTGGAGGCGTAAAGTGTGAGAGAGCCTAGCTGATGGGATCTGGGCGTGAATGGGCAAAGTGAATGACTATTCTTCCTTGGGCTGGGGACAATGAGAGTGTGCCAGAAAGGGGGGAGAATGAAAATTGTGTCGATAGTGTGATGCGACAGTGGTTGCTGTGGTTGTTGAGTGAACGGGGAGCAAGAAGGAGTGTGCGTTGGTGTGCAAAAGTGAGCTGAGTGGGTTTTTTTCTGCTAATTTTCTTTTTTTTTTCTCCTTGTCCCGGGGAAACGCAGCGACCAGAGCCTTGGTCACTTCGTAAATTGACTGGCTGTTGGAGTGCTTCCGCCCCAGAGCGCCACAGCGAAATTGGTCGCATTCCTCTGGAAACGGACCACTTTCCCCCCAGATTAAAAATCAGCACACTGGCCATGCACAGCAAGCTCCCCTAGCCGTCACCACATCCACTCATGCACGCACTTTGGACAGGCAACACAATGCACAGGGTCCATGCATTCAGCACGCATTGTGGGAAGCCTCAGGGGCGCTGACTGCCACCAACCATTTGCATTCCTCCCCCATTCTGGCCCCATTCGCTCACTTCTTCAGGCTGACGCCCCATTCATCTTCATGACCTATGGATAGCTGCTGCTACCGCTCGGCCGACCAGGGGGCCAGTCCTCCAGGCTCCCATGGCCCCCGAAGTTTTGTGAGTGAGCACAGTCAGTCATGATTCACAGGGCTAAAGTCCCTGAAAATAAGTGTACGAACCACTAATTTCCAGCTCTGCACAGGCCGAGCACCCTCCGAGTCGACAGTGGTTCTCATGAAGCACGGGGGGCCTTGTTGGTTGGCCCAGCGCCGAGCCGAGTCTCCTTTAGTCCTCGGAGCTTACCCTGCCTTTGTGCCTTTGTTGGTTAGTTGATCATGGGCTTGAATGGGCTGAATGGGCTGAATGGGTCCCGAGCCCGATCCAATCGCCATGTTCAAGATCGATCGAGTCGTCCGCCCCATTCCCCTCTATCGTTATCGACGCCTCCTCAGAACGGTAATCCAGGTTTCCCAATTGGTGATGCATTCTGCTCTCCCTCAGATGGAGTGGCAGCATCTGCCGCCAACGCGCAAGGCCATTGTGTCGCCGACACTGAATCACATCATTCTGGCCATTGTTTCTGTGATTGCGCCGAATGCTTCATCCCTTGAGTTCGGGTTTGTTCACATCCTGATTCACTAGGCGGTGTTCAATGATGATCTCCAGCACTAAGCAATGCCATTGCTAATTTTGAATATATTCATGCAAGTGACTATCCACTTTTACTCCTTGCTGCCAGTGTTTGCTCGCTCTCGATCGCCGCTAACTACCAGATGTGTTGGGAGGTCGGTAAATTGGGTTCAGTCAGTGCCGAAAAGGGTGCGAGACTCGAAAGAGCCGTTGCAGAGCTTTGACATTGTTTTTGAGGCACCAATAAACCAATCAATTGGGGCAAATTAAGTCGAAGGTGTTGTTTATGCCGAAAGGGGCTAAAAGATTGTTTAGGGATGTCCGGGCTCAACCAACTTGCTAGAAAACGACCTTGCAATCAAAATGAGAGGCAGAGCTTTTTTTTTTCTTTTTTTTTCTTTTTTTTCGGCCGCGCTACTGCCCGTAACTATGATTGGTGTTAGATAGAAGCTTCACCTAGGGTAGATCTTCCAGGCAGCATGTGCGCTGGCACTTGAAGTGGCTGCAGACATTGAATATTATTGGAAACAACTGCCAATCACGAATGAATGAGACTGCATTATCGTATGAAGGATTCTGACGCTGGCATCCATCCGGGGCAACTACGGAACGCGCGCGACGGTGCAGGTGGTGGTTGCTTGAATGGACCTTTATCGCTACCGCACTCCGCGCACTCCGCCAAAGCGCCCTGCCAAGAATCAGCCATAATTTAGCACATTGCACCTAGACACCCTCACCCTCGTACGGGCACTACCATACGGGGTGCTGGGAACCAAGCAAAGCCAAGTCTTGTGGGAGCTGCAATTGCGTAATAGGAGGAGGCCAAAGCATTAGGCCCGGGAGTGGAAAGATCGTCCCGGAATCCCAAAAGAAAACTCGTGTTAACCTTGTTTGCAGTGTCGTGTTGGTTGCCCGATGACGACTCCCAACGTTACGGTACAGTACCGAGCGCCGTGTGTCTAAACCATCCCTAGTCTATAATATTCGCTGATCTCGTTGCATCCGCTGGGGTTTCAATGAAAATGAGCTAGGGTCATGATAACAGAGGCGGTATTTGGATTCACCAAGTCATTGGCAGCAGTCATGATATCAAGGAGAAGAGACATAGGTAGCATTGTCGAGTGCAACGCTGAGCAATATAGATGCAAGAAAGCAAGAGACAGGAGGCGAAGTGCATTTAATTAATTAGGCGCTCACCGATTTGGCTTACTCTCGTGCGATCACCCACGGGAAGTGGGTTGGTTTAGCATGGGGTCACAGACCTGAAGTGGAGTGGCAAGGAAGCAAGCATCTCGATGATGAGATGTAACAGTCCGCAATCTAAGACGAGACAAAACAATAAAACAAAGAGATGGGTCAACCAAATTTTTTTTTAATGTTTATCTGGGACGGGATTGGGAACGCAAGAAACATCAAACAAAACTGTTGAGAAAAACAAAGGGGGATCAAAGCTCAATTGTTCACCGGCCGTATTCCCGCACACGTACGAGGCTCGCCAAAAAGGGAAACTCGGGCTACTACCAAATGTCGACATTGCAGTCGTCGTCAGCCCGTCATCATTGATCCGGATATCCACGAGCAATCCAGCATGCACCCGACATAATTCCCGCTGAAAATTTTGGCTAAGGAACAAGTTCTCCGCCCTCCACATTTTTTCCCTCTCTCCCATCCTAATACAGCGGCCTACGTGTCCATCTTGGGCGCGGTACCCATCAGCGCAGCGCACTCGTATTGTATCCCGCCGAGGCCGAGAAACATACTGCGGCGCTGATAGTGTGCAGCTGGTTCAGTGAGTTGAAGCTGTTTCCGTCCACAAGGAGTGCTATCCGCTGCAAGCCGGCCGCCACTCCGCCAGCCATTCGGCTTCTAGACCTTGCGGCTGTGCTGAGGTGGAGGGGCGGAGACCATGAACAATATTGATGGTGGTGCGGGACGTGCGGATGAGGAGTAGCAAGATGATGTACTGTACTTCCTGAGGGAGTTGGTCGGAGTCAATGGCAACTATGTGTGAGGTTCGGCACTGAACTCGCTCGCATTGGCTCCTTTCATCTGATCTGGAGGGAGCCGCTCCTCGGCTTGGTCTTTGCTGATCGGCTAAGGGGGGGGGATGGTTGGTAAATTTAGCACACTAGACTGGTCGAATGCCAGAATGACGTCTCTATGGGCCTGCTCACTCGCGACAGAAAACCGTCTGGAATAAAGCAACGGGCATCTTTCTGAAACGAGAGCGACGATCTTAACGGGCGCCGCCTATCTTGGGTATCCAATGTTGCCGGGCTGCGCGATGTCCTCCCACCAATTATGTGTACCCAACGGGACCCTCATGTCACTACGAAGTTTGCCTTTGCCTCTCTCGATGCTCGGATGGAAAATGTCAAATGTCAAGATGCAAAATTGTTGTGTTTCTCTAGCCTATGGCCCCAGCGCAATTTCACCAGAGTATGGAGCCCCTGGGAACCGAGGCGACGTCATCAATTGATAACCACCTTGGATACATGCCGTTTTCCCAAGCCCAAACACTCTCCGCCCGTAGATGCGCCGACGACTGGGCCAAGGTTGCTCTGGCCATGGAAGATCCATCCACCACAAACCCCGCCAGTGGATGCGAGCGTTTGGGAGCCATTGCCCCGTTGCAGCTGATGGCGAGCTGATAGGGTGGATAACCGGCGGATTGATAGTTCTGCACCTATCTCCACTGCAACCCACGACATGCTTCCCGTCCAACCACCATGGCTGGGGAAGTGCTGTGGTTGTCCGTGGTCGGTAGCTGATGCACCTGGTGGTGTATCACGGCCCAAGAGACGTCGGTGGGGAGCAGAGAGACGATGACAAGGTGCATTTCGATTGCGCAGCGCATTCCAACTACAGCACCGGCTCTGGGGCCACATACTTGGTGAGCATGGAGTAAAATTACGTCCGCTCCGGACGCAATGGCAGATCGACTCGAAATGATCGCTCGAAGGCAATGATTCACGATCCGAGGAGGCAAAACTGTCGTCTCCTGAAGAGCAGTTGTATCATGCTTCTGTTAGTTTGGCTCGACTGGATCGCCAAGATTAATTACGCAGTACCGGACAGCTCTCCACACCCGATAGTCTCTGTAGCGCTGCTGGTAGCGGGTGCATCATGTCAAGTACAGTACATCCGTCCTGGGCACCCTAGTAAACCCCCAGCGTCCGGGCCCATACTTTGGCCCATCCCGGCCCTCGTCGCCATGTTGTTCTGCAGCAACTTACTTGTCGTCCACCATCCATCCCGTCACCCATCATCCACATCGAGCCCAGGGGACAGAAACAGGCTGGCTGCCACTCCAATCTTTCCCAACTCATCGCGGGGTGTGTTGTCTTTTTACCCTTTTCATCCCTCCTTGTCACCTACCGCTGCTCCTTTTCTTTTCCCCTTCTTACATCTGCTGTCCCTGTGTCCTTTTCCTTCTTCTCTTTCTTTTTTGTCAAATATCCACAGGCGCAACGTGACACTTACGTTTCGACTGCCATTTGGCGAGCTACCGTCGCTCGCTTTACTCACACCACCCCCAACACGGCTTGCGTCTTGCTCTACCAGCACACCCCCCGTTCGCAGCGCAAAAGTGCAAGCCCGAGTGCTCCTGAATGCGCACCGGGCACGCACGCCACTCGCAACAGTACTGCTTCCCGAATCATCACAATCCAAGTACGGTGTTGTTTTGCTTTAATTCTTACAAACGCGGCTTTTGCCTTCCCGGTGCAAATATTTTGTCTCGCCGTTTGCCGGCGCCCTCCCTTCCATCTCCCAAATTGCACCACAACCAAACCGTCCGGCGTACGTCACGTCACCCGCTCGACGAGGAAAAACTTCATAATCGCTGGCGGCTATGTCTCCCTCCTTTCTCAAGCTCAAAGACCTCCGTCGCCGGTCCAAGGCGAGTTTTCGCACCGACCGCACCGATCATTCCACCGATGCGTCAAGCGATGGCGCTGTAAGCCAGGGTACGACGCCATCGACTGGTTCCGTGACGCCGCCGTCCATCCATCACCACTCGGATCCAGCGCTCAATCTCCAGGTAAAAGAACAACAGCACAGCAGTCGCCAATCGTCACCTCAGCGCCAAAGTTCACACAATCTCCAATCACGGCCAACCCTTTCCACGAGCTCGTCCCGACATAGCGTCTCGGGCATGTCGGGTTTGGGGGCTCCCTCTGTCAATGGAAAGCAGAACCTGCCAGTGTCGCCATACGCCCCAAGAATAACTAACCTCTCGGAGAATGCATGGGTAAGTCGTTTACTTTCTTTTTGCGGCAACATGTCTCCCAATTGGCTCCCTCTATGTCTCTAATGCATCATTGCATGTTTCCGGAACATGGTGGTGTCACGGATGCCGTTGCCAAATCTTGGCATTGACGGCACCTTTGTTTCGCTGCTTCTACCGTCAAATTTTCAATGCGATGCTAATTATCCCCAGGTCTACCAAAAAGTGCTTATTGTGCATGGGACAATCGCCGACCCGGCTCAGCAAGCCATTGATGGAACTGTCACCGTCTGTAGACATGACGACAATTTCCCCCCAATCAACTGGCCTGTCTGCAGCTCCCACTTCAAAGCACTGGTTTACCTCCAGCCAGGTCCCAACAAGCTTCGTTTCGAGTTTTCCAGCCCCAAGCTCGCCAACAGCGGTGGCTCCAACCCGATTCACACCTCGTATCTCACGGTGCACATGCTTCCCACTAACAATGCCCCGCCACTGCAGCTTGCAATTATCCTCGGCAAGGACTCCCCAGGCACTTATGATGCGACACCTGCCCGCGCCGAAAGGGAAGGCAATGGACTTGAAACCGCTGTGAGAAAATTCCGAATGGCCGCATACCTGTGGCAGGCCTTTACCTCGGAGCAAATGCGACGGCATAAATTGGGCCGAAGAACTTTCCGGTTCGAGGAAGAGTGGACATCAGGGACAATCAATTATCGCGACCTTGACAATGGCACTATGCGATCCGAAGCCAGGATTCACATCATTCGTTGTGATCAGACGGTGGCTGAACTTCGAGATTTGAACAAGGCTCAGCAGTACGAGAAGGCCACTGAAAAGGACGCCCTGTTTGGGATCGCCGCGACCGCGGTGAAAAAGTATTTCAACCCCCTGCCAGGTCAGAAACTCTACGTGTCTGCGATCCTCCTAGATGCCCATTGGGATACGACTGCCAAGACGATCACGGGCCATGCTGCCCTCGGAGGAGGCGACGGGGATCTGCAGCTTGCTATCTTTGGATCACACTGCCTACAGAGCTACCCGACCAGCTTCGAAGAAGTGGTGCCTGCCTTCACAGATTGCACCCCGACAGACACCAAATATGTTGCCAACGACTGCAACGATGCCGGAAGTTCGTGGGAAGCCGCCAACATTGGCATTGGTGCCCACCTACATGAGACGGGCCATCTTTTCGGGTGCCCTCACCAGGAAACCGGTATCATGTTGCGCGATTACGTAGTACTAAACCGCAGCTTTGTGACTCGCGAGGCTTACTCGACAAGAACCAAGTCAAAGGGTGGCATCGCTTTACAAGGAGACGAATGCGGTTGGCATCGACTGGACTGTCTACGATTCCGAGCTCACCCAGCCTTCCGACTTCCCAACGACCCTCCTATGAACCCTGATTCGAGTGTCCAGGCATTCCCCGTAGAAGGTGGCAGCGTTCTAGTCATGGCGGCCACGGGCATCTCCTTTGTGGAGATTTTCGCAGATGGCGATGACGTCTGCCACACATGGATCGAATACCAGTCTGACCAGGGCCCGCCCCCTCGACAAATCACACTCAATGAACAAGATTTGCGCGCCAGGCTAGGTGATGGCAAGAAGAAGGCCAGTATCAACATCTGCATCAGATCACACGGCGGCGGGTCGATGGACATTGAAGATTTCAAAACTTTTGCGTCGAAACAATCTTCGGTCAAGCTGTCCAACGGGAATGCGGCATTCCGGTGCAAAATGTTGGGTAGTTCCAAGACGGACGGCAGTGAGCCTGTCGAATCTGTCTTTGCCAGTGCAGGGAAATCGGACCGGATTCTCTCAAGAGTGGTAGTATATCACGGGTCCGCCGTGGATGGGCTGGAGTTTATGTATGATGATGACTCAACGCAATTGTTTGGCAAACGCGGTGGTGATAAAAACGGCGATGTTTTTGAATTCGGTAAGTTGTGTATATCAATGACAAAAGCAGAGGTCTGCTAACAAATCAATCACAGATGTTCGTCGTGGCGAGTATATTAGCGGTTTTATTGTGCGATCAGGGTTCTGGATTGATGGTGTTCAAATCTTAACTAGCCTGGGTCGCAAGTCACCCATGTTTGGAAACCCGCATGGCGGCGAAGCGTATGTTGCAAACCCTTTTCGGCTTATTCTTCGTGCTCTAACGATCAAATAGGCATACTTTAATACCTCCTCGAGGGTACACGATTTGTGGTGTATCTGGTTCATGCGGCCCCTGGCTTGATGGTTTCTCGGTTCTCATCTCGCGATAATAGTGCTAAGCACAATTCCTTTTTCAATCTCACGAAAACAGAAAATGGGTGTTGGTGATTGGGAAACTCTAATAGGCTGGAAAGAAACGCAAAAATTACTCGTGCGGAAGCGCAGCCATACCGACAGGACAATCGACCATTGCTCACGACATGCTTCTTTCTTTGTTTTATTTGGGTACTTTGATATCACAAAGCAGTGGAAATCAAGTCCCACGTCTCTGGCAGAGCATCCATTCGCCTCGAGTGTAGCAGGGAGGATGGACTGTTTCTTGTTTCTTGTTTCTTTCTTTTTTTTTTGGTCCTGGGTTGGTTTTCTGTCCTTGGATGGTAATACTATTTGGTCCCCAGGGCCTCTCCGGCACTGGTCTGGTCACGGAGTTGGGGCAGTTGGCTTATTTCCTTTTCGATTACGCAAAGCAACACACGGTGTGAGGGCAAGATGTCAGCAAACACAAACGGTGGCATCATGGAAGTACATACGGCGGTATATAGGTACGGGAAACGGGGACATATGTACATAGATATCAGCCCCGCGTTTCAAAGGACAACAAGGCGAAGGCAAATTATGGCCGCCTAATAACAGGCTTGAATTGTTGAGGGAAAATACCTAGTGACTTACATACATGGCTCGTTGAATTGCGGTTTCCATGTCGAAGTGATCCATTATCACATGCTTAGCGCCAGCATGGTTAAATTATTACGGACTGTCGGTCAAGCCAGGTCCGCTTCCTTCGGGAAATGACAATGACAGAGGAAAAGTAAAAGACACTCAAAAAGGAATTGTCGGTACCTTAAAAAAGACGTTATCGTATTCGGCATCGTCTTTCCAGAACGGCGTGTCCGCAATGGCACAGCCAATCCCATGGCGCATGTTACATCCACGCGGACAGGCCCGATGGCCACACACGGCAGCCGCCTGAGGCTCAGCCACATGTTGCATAAAAGTCACGCTGTCACAGCGCGAGCACCTGTCACGTGTGCTGTGTTAGGCGCTAGTAGTAGGTCCTGGAGTAGCGTGGCACACACGATGACGGCATCCCCACCGGGGCAGGAAAGTTGTTTTGCTTTGCACCTCCCCCCAATTCCGAAACCGCCCAGCCGCCAGCCGCCCACTCCAACCGCCAAACCAGCCCAGACGTTGTCTCTGCATCATTGTGCTCCGCCTTGTTTTGTTGGGCTGCCGTCTAGGCCTCAAGGCTGTCTATTTATTTTTCTTGCCTCTTGCACCTCGCAATTCCCACTTCTGGAGCACGAAAAAAACATCATCCTTCCCTGGCACAGCCCTCCAAGCACAGGCCACCGACCCTCTGAGACAGATCTCAACTCCCCGCCGCCCGAAAGTGTTGAGCTCCTCGTCGATCCATCTTGCGATTCTTCTCGCCTTCCAGCCTTCTCTCCTCCGTACCTCCCCCGCCCTTGCTATCCCCCGCATACCTCAACTACGCCCTGAGCCACAGAATGTCGAGAAGGGGCAACACCATGGCGTCAAGCTCTAACGGAAGTGCTCCCAAGGACGTCTCGTCCGGCAACCAGCCTGGTGAGTCGTGATGGAGGCATGCCCGCGCATGTGAAGATAGTTCTCCTACGAGCTAACACGACCGCATTCGCAGCCATTGATAAGCAAAAGATGCTCTTGTCGGCCGATGTTGGCCACTTTTCTCTCATCCGGGCTTTGCACCTGGCTGACTCCATCACACTCATGAACGGTACATATTTTCCAGCAACACCACGCAAAAGCTGCCCGCTCGTCTCAGATACTAATGGAAACAACTCTACAGGCTTCTGCGGTGTCATGTCCATCTTTACCTCACTGCGATACTGCCTCGGTGACCCAAGCGCTCTCGACAAGGTCTACCTCGCACTCGGTTTCTTGCCCTTCGGCCTCTTCTTCGACTTTCTCGACGGCAAGGTCGCGCGATGGAGGAAAAAGAGCAGTCTCATGGGCCAGGAGTTGGACTCCCTTGCCGACTTGGTATGCTTGTTTCCAGGGCTCAGAGGCACGCGTTCCGCCACAATTGCTAACCCGCATCGATGACGTAGATCACCTTTGGCGTGGCCCCCGCCATGGTCGCCTTCACCATTGGCTTCCGCTCCACCGTCGACACTGTCGCCCTAACATTTTTTGTTCTCTGCGGCCTCACCCGCCTCGCCCGCTTCAACGTCACTGTCTCCTCCCTGCCCAAGGATGCCTCGGGCAAGAGCCAGTACTTTGAGGGCACGCCCATCCCCACTTCTCTGGGTATGGATGCCATCATGGCCTACTGGGTCTCCCAGCGCTGGGTCCTCGAAGACTTGCCCTTTGGCGTCTGGCTCCAGGGAACCGATTTCGAGTTCCACCCCATCGTGGCGCTATTCGTCATCCACGGCTGCCTCATGACTAGCAAGACGATCCACATACCCAAGCCTTGAGCAATATGCAGCCCAAATACCCCGTTATTTCCTAGGACTCAAGAAACTGACAAAGGCGATGAAGGCCACAGGCATCTGAACTGTTCGGCCCATCCGGCATCAGATGTGGGATAAACGAGATGGAATCAATGGCGCGGATCAAAAAGAAATGGAAACGGAGCAGCAAAGGACGATTTTGTACTTGAGTGCTCGCGGGATTGGGAAAGAGATACTTGGACAGATCAGACTTGACGCAACTCATCTTAGCAAATGGTAGTTCATGATACCCCGTTCATTCACATAAACCTACTTCTTATCTCAAGGCACTTCGAAGCCATGCGTTTGAGTGACAGATGACAGCAGACTTGGGTAACAAAGCACCCAATGAGATAAACGAATTAGATGAAGGTTGGTTATTGTGATATTATTCAGTTTCAAATTTACGCGTACCATAGCTACATGTTCTACCAGTTATCCCTGAATAGATGGCATTGTGCACCTCAGTCTACCATCTCCTCTGCCACCCCTTATGCCGAGTGAATAATTCGTTAAAGTGCCTAAGGGAGAAAAATACCGGCATGAGTAAATATCGTGGCTCATGGGCCAATTGAGATTTACCCTCTTGCCACGTTTAGCTGTTCAAGGATTATGATGGCCACAACTGCGGTGGGTCCGGGACCCTATAGGACTGGATTGATTGTGAGCATGGCGAAACGGACAGCAATCATGGCAGCCATGCACGGTGGAGTCTCTACCCCTACACTACACTAAACAGCTAAATAGACAACTCGTCATCACTATCCAATTCAAAGTGATAATCAAACGCAAAGAAGCGATGCTACGTTAGAGAAAGAAAATGGTATATAAATAACGAAAGTAGCCTCAGCTGTCCAGCTGTCTAGATATATAGGGACACTTGCCATATCTAAATTTCAAAGCCTCTGTCCTCCCAGAAGCATGTGCAATGATTGTACTGTCATCTTCACCATCTCGTATGCAACTTCGTAAGCATTGTTACGCCATGCAGTCCCTACTTTTTTCCACGTCGCCGTCATCTCGCGGGATATCTTGTTAAAAGATGTCACTATGCCAATAAACGCCTTGTATCATCCCTCATAGGTATGTGCTCTCAATCCCCCCCCAACAAGCGGACTGGTTCCTTCGTGCTGGTTCATCATCAATTATATACCCACCCCCTATTTGTGCAAACTCTTAACTCCTTGGTCGTACAAATTACATGGCCTGGCCAACGCCCTGGCCTCTCGGCGGTGGGCCTCTCACGCTCCCGTCGCTATCGCTACGGACGTGACCAATTGGTACGTATCCGACAGTACTACCCCATCGGGAAGACACAGCACCCATAGTGCTGCGATTCCAGCCTCCGCCACTGGTGTATTTAGATGTGAAACTGTCTCCACGAGTACGTGCTGTATCGGGTCTCGACATATCGTAATAGGCACCAGGGATTGGGTGCAATGGAGGGGGCACAGCGCTGGGGTGGGAACCATCGATTTCGAGATCGAATGGATTTGAGTGAATTTTGTTGCGACGCGTTTCGAAAGAGTTATCCTCTATCGAAGACTCGCGGTAAAATGAGACAGTATCCATAGTTCCACTGTGAGGCATCAATCGAGGGCTAGGACCACGGTTCACAGTCTGAGGCCTCGACCTTTGAACCTCTTGAATGTGGCTAGCCGGTGCCATCTGCGCCATTGCCGGAGGAGCGATGGAATTCTCATCAGCAAAAGGGTTGCCTGCTCCCTCCAGATCCCGAAGATATGTTGAGGCACCGCCTTTTCCGGTTACGGCATGGGCATCCGTGAACGGGTTCGGGCTCGGTGCCGCATCAGTCCAACTGCTTACACTCGTTGGTCGACTCATCCGCCGACGCTGAGCATCATCATCCGCGTTCGCAAAGTAAGGATGACCCGCGTAATGAGGCTTCTCCTGGATGTTATGTTCCACAAGGTCATCCGAGCTAGCGTCTTGGATTGCTCGCGACCACCAGCCACGGAGTCGTTCGCTCTGGGTATCACCAGTTGGGTCAACCGAGCCGTGACGGCTGTGAGTAGCGATAGGCTCAAATTGCGAGTTACCTCGGTTCATATTAACTCCAGGGCTTTCATTGTTAAGGGGCATATGTGTCATCTTCTCACTCAGCTTCTTGGGATAATGAGACAAGGCAGCCGCCAGCTTAGTTGTTCGAGGGGTAGGGCCCAAGGATGCCGTGTTTATCTGATATTTAGCTCTGGAACCGCCACCAGTACCACCAGGGGCTAATGAAAGAGGCGTTAGGAGAGTGCTGCGACGCCGTCTAGACATCTTCCTCTTCAAGAACCATATGAGAATCACAATAACCGACAATGCCGCGATACCTCCAATGATTCCGCCCACGATAATTGGGGTCTTCTCGTCGCCATTGCCGGAGTTAGCACTCCCGACTACAGGGACGTCAGTATCTGATGGGTGAGCATTGTCGTTTGCGGCTGTTGGGTCGAGCGGGATTGTCGTAACAGCGCCACCCGGGAGAGTAGCAGTCGTGTAAGTAGTTTGGGGGTTTGTGATTTCATCTCTGGTGGTTGTCTTATCGGATGATTTAGTCGACTCAGCCGAAGTAGCCGCCGTCGAGATGACACTGGTCTGAAAAGTTGACAGAATAGCAGATGATACTTCAACAGAGCTCGATTCTGAGGATGAGCTGCTAGAACTGGCTTCGAAAGATGAGGTACTTGTTGGTAGGAGAATGGCCTTCTCAACCGACTGAGATGTAACAGATGAGGGAGTTTCAGGGGAACTCTGCTGGGTAGTTTGAGGGACCGGTTCCGAAGCAGTTTGCTGAGAACTCTCCGAAGGAGGCAAGCTTGTAGCTATATCCTGGGCTGGCGTGGAGGAACTGATCGGTTGGTTATCGATCACCGACGTATCCTGAGCTGGAACAGAACTTGACAGGGGCTGTTTGTCAAAGAGTGGTGTAGTCACAGCTGGAGTAGACGATGTGGAAATAGGCTGACCAAAAACCGGCGTGGTCAGATCGGGGACTGATGTTGTAGTAGGCTGCTTGTCGAATACCGGAGTATTGGGGTCAGGAACCGATGTTGTGAGGGGCTGCTTATCAAATAGTGGCGTGTTCGGGTCAAAAGCCGACGTCGTCGTGTGTAATTTGTCAAATACCGGAGTGTTTGGGTCCGTAACCGAGGTCGTCGTGTGCAGCTTATCGAACACTGGAGTATTTGGGTCCGGAACCGCAGTCGAACTGGCGAGCGGAACAAAACTTGTCGTATCTTGAGCAGGAAGAGGACTGGAAGAAGACGCCGGAGGCTCCAGTGCGGACGACGGTTCACTCGATTTTGAAACCAAAGCAGAACTCGGGGGTGGCGAAGAACTCTCGGCGTTTGACGACGCACTCGAAGCCAGGGTAGAGCTAGAGGTTGAAAGGCTTGAGTCGGTGACGGGCTCGTCAATGGGAACGCTGACGACGGTTGTTTGTTCAGGGATGACAGTCGTGGTAACTGCCTCGGGCGGTGGTTGAACAACGGTAGTAGGGATAACCATAACTGAGGTTATAGTCCTCATCACAGTCGCAGTCGAGAGGGCCATGATAGGCTGGATGGAGATCCTAACATGAGCGGTTGACGTCTAGCCTCTGAACAATACCAATCTCGTCTAGTCGATGTAAATGAAGATATTTTTTCTGTTTTCTTTTTGGACAGTGAGGACTTTCAAAAAGGATCGCGAGACCAGCCGCAGAGAAGAAGAAGAAGTATGGCAAGTGCCAAGTCGAGCAGGCAAGGAGGTAGGAAAAGGTATTAGCAACACAAGGAACAAACTGGAATGAGACTGGGCGTGGCCCGGCCACCTAGATCGCGATGATCATTAAGATAGAAAGAGAGATGATCCAGTCACCACGGAGAAGAGCAATGGTGAAAGAAAAGGGAATACGACGAGAAAAGGAAGAGACGAAAAGACAGGCGACAAGGGCCAGGAATCCAGCCACGAGGGTCCAAGGGGGAGGAAGGGGACTCGGGCGAGCCTAAACCAAACCAACCCAATGCGCCTGCGTCCAGCCAGCCAGGGCTATGCTATCCAATGTTTTAATCTGATTCCAAGTAGAAGAGGAACAGACCAGGGATAGACAAAAGAAGCTCGGGGTCCGGCAGGGAGCAGGGGACGGTGGTGGCGGACGCGAGGAGACGCAAGGGGCGAACCCCTGTCCTGCGACAGATCTGAAGCATGATGCCGTCTCCACGCCGTCGCCGCGGAACTTGGCACGGGCCCATGAGGGCTGCTAGCGGGATCCGGAGGAGCCCAGACTTCTGGGACGTCCTGGTCTGCGAGGTTTGGGCTTGATGGTTTCTGGGCCCATTTCATGCTTCAGGAAGCGAACACACATGGCCACGAGGGAGAATGGATTGCAGACTAGGGCGGGGAAGCTGTCATCGAATGTCTTGATGGCTATCTCTGGAGCGTTTTAGCGGGCGGATTCTCAGAGGACGCGCCGTTAGGATCTGCGACAAGGGCGGCGACGGTGTCTGGCGTGGGAATGATGACATGATATTCCGTGCAGCGCATCGGCGGAGGCCAGAGCCAGCGACGATCGGTCCCTACGGGCAGAGAGCTCGGGCGCGCCACGGCGGGCGGTAGCATATACGAACGCCTGCAGCCGGCGAAGTAGAGGCGATGGCGACGGCAGAGGCTAGGTAGAAGCTGGATGGAAGTTGTTCTAGTGGGGGTGTCAGAGCCCAGCGACCGTTTTTTTTCGTCAGCAGAAGCCGTCGTGGTGCTCGAGAGCCACCTGAGACGACACTAGGAGGGCACACCAGTGGCTGCGCTAACGGTGGCGCCTTCCCCGCACGAGCTTCCGATACGACGCAAAAAAGGTACACGTCTTTCAGCCCAGCCAACAAATGCCCAGGTGGCTGACGCACCCGCCTCCCTCCGTCCATGTGTGTTGAACGACCTCGTCCTGGCACTCGGCCGACCATGTCAAATGCCATTTTTTCTGATTTTGAGAGCATTTAGACAGCAGGCTCGGACAAAACTTGCCGATTCAGGAATTTAATCCTTGGGGGTGTCCCGTGCCGGAGTTTGAAAGCCATCCACACACACCAAACACACCACACCACAGCCCTTGCCACCCCATCTCCATGGCCGGCGACTACACGACCTTGCCCGACGGTGCCATGACACCACCACAATATATTTCGGTCTTCCATGCACTCCAGAAAAATGGCTTCAGGGATCCGGGGACGAAGTGTTTGTTTCCTGGCTTTAGTGATGGCGTCCCTAATTGGGCCCTCGATTAAGTGGTCGATACCAGTTGCATGGGGATTCCCAGTCAATGTGGCGTTGGAGGGTACAAGTGTCAAATATGATGTATAGCATATATAGTTTAAAACATTGCATGCCAGCGGTTGGCCTGCCAGGCACCGTCGAGGATTGATTAGGAGGCATAACTTGTCACATTGGTGGATTTGTTTCCTTGTCAATTGTTCGTCTAGCCAGCTGCACCTCAACCATCCCATCTGGAACTTGGCATCCCCCCCTTAAACCCAAATCTTCCTTCGCGTTTCCTTCGCGTGCTTCAGCCATCTCGTCCGCAGCGTGGGATGTGGATGTGGCTGACTCGTTTGCTCCAGCTCCAGACACGCGTCCATCCGTGCCCTGACCAGTGCCAAGATAGTCCGCAGGTGAGTTGTTAGTGAGTCAAAGGATGGCTTGTGGTTCCTTTTTCTGCGTCTGCCTATGTCTCATCAGGCCACTTCTACCACCACCACCACCACTGCCACCGAGATCCATTCCTCCAATCCATTTAACCAACGCATCTTGTTTTGCACCGCATAAAAATCTCCACCTATCAAAAATCCATCACCCATGCCCAGCCAGTTAGCACCCAAACATTAGTAGTGTCTATGCTTCTTTTTCTTTTGTTCTCTGTCGTTTCCCATCCAAGACTAATCACACTAACCAACCAACATGGCCATGATTAATTGACGGATATTTCACAGCGGATGCAATCCGCCAGCACCGCCGCCAACGCCACTACCGAATGTCATGTGTGCACCCGCTGCTGCCGAGGGGCCGCAATCAACGCCACGATTCGTGCACAAGGCACAAGGCACAAGGCACGAGACCTAGTCAGCAGACAGAAGAGACACGGTGGCCCAGGTCCAAACCCTTTCTCGGCGCGTTCCCCGTGCGCCGGATCACAGATCAATTATCACTAATCCCAAATGCTCCGTGAACCGGCGTCGCAAGCGACCGCAACCTGAGGGAAGCTGTGGCCGCACTTAATTTTCCCATCCAACACCCGACAAGGTCTAAATTAGCCCAGGAAAATGGCCTCTAGACCCTATCGAGTCTAAGCACGGCCAAGAAACCATTTGAGCAAAAGCAGAGGATCAAAAAAAAAAAAAAAAAAACTCGTGGCAACTAATTGCACAGTGACACGTCAAAATGTACGGGCACACAGACGCATACATGTCAAACGGCTACTCCCCTTTCCATCTGCTCCTCTGGTCCCTTTGATCCCCTTGGTCCCCTGGCACACATATGGCCAGAGATTCAATGGAGCCAACTGACCCTGATGCGACCATCAACGGCCCCGCCCGCCATCCCTCCCGCCCGCTCTCCGTGCTCCGCCGACTCGTTGATAGCCCACCTGCGGCCGCGGCATTGGCCAACAGGATTGGACGGTTTCCTCGATTGTGCAGGGCGACATGGGCATATTGAGTCGCCTGAGATTTGTGTGCGCGGGTATGCCTATGCTTGTATGTGCAAGTGTGTGTTGTTGGATGTCTGCCTCTCTCTGTTGCGCTGTGTGGGTGCCCCCTCGCCCCCTCCCTCCCCCATCTGTTCGTCGTCGTGGCCTCGTTTTTTTGTTCCTCCACGCCTCCAACCCCTCAGGCTTGTTCACACATCTTGTTCGGCTCCCCCCTCCCCGTGCGCCCGTGCCTGAGCTGGGCCGAGTTAAGCGTGGATAGCTGCTACCTTGTCTTAGCCAGCCTTGCCTCATCCATTGCCTGCTACTGCGTCTGCGTCCGCGTCTGCGTCCTCTCTACCTGTGCGCGTGCAGTCCATTGCGTCCCGCCTCCTCGTCCGTGTGCTCTGTCACACCTCCTACCTATCCACGGTCCCACGCTGCCCACGTTTCCGGTGCCTCTGCCCCTTCCTCCCAATCCAATCCAATCCAATCCAGCGCTGCCGCCGTCTCACTCTTCCGTCATGTTTGGCAACTTCACCGCCTTTGGTAAGCATCAATAGTCTCTCTTACTGTTTCCATTTGTTCGAAGCAACAATCAAATCCATTAATCAATTAATCAATGAATTGAACATTCCATCTCAGTGCACTTTCTTGCCGAGCTCTGTTTCTCATTGACCCCCCTGCTCGCTCTCGGTCATTTTCTTCATTTTCATCGTTCTCATATTCCATTTATCACTTTCAATTCCAACCCACGCCCGCCATTCCCCAGATGAAAGCTACCCTTCCTTTCATCTCTCTCGGCCAATTTGCCTATCCCTGCCCCGCACTCTTAAACTCGCACCAAGAATAAGACGATGTTCTAAACTCCCACTAGCAGGCTTACCCGCCAAGACAAGGGTAGATCCCAAGGACATCCCACCACCAACCCCAATCAATCTCCCTCGTTATCAACCTTTTGCCCATGAGGATGATCCCCTCGACCCGCCCGCCGCGCTCGCCTCGCTGCTTCAACATACGGGTCGCTCGGTTAGCGGGCTAGGAACACCGGGGTTTTCCGCCATCGGCCTCAATTTGAACCTGGATGCGAAACTTGAGGACCTCATCCCTGACCCATCACACATCCCCGACTTCAAGCAATGGGATTCGCTCTCCATGGACGAAGCCCGGGACCGGAACCAATCCACCCGCCATCCCATGAGAAATGGAAATTCTACTCCCGGATGCCAGGTTTATTTCGAGCGCAAAAGGGAGCTGTCGCATCTAAATGAAGATGCCTTCCGCACGGTGCGCAGGATCCAGCCTCCCAAAGGGAAGCAACAGGCTCGATTGGGCAATGCTTATGAGTTTTTCCGCTGTCTCGAGGCCTTCACTACCTTTTGGGATGATCCGACCGAGCCTCTGCAGCTTCCTCCTTCCCCAGAGGCCATCTCGACGGATTCCCCCTCAGCAGCAGATGGGTCCAAATCAGATAGTGTCGTTGAAGATGATGGCAATCAAGTCATTCGTACCGCTGCGGGCAATTCTATGCCAACCGAATACCGCAACAGTCTCATGACCGCCTTCGTCAAGCTTGTAGCCTATGATTTTGGCTGCAGCGTCGCCCCGGCACGCTTAGAGCCTCGCCTACATTTCAGCTCCCCTGAGGGTTCTCGCCAAACTCGTAAATCCTACTGTCCTTCCGGGTGTGCGTTTGTCTTCCAGAGTCCAATGACTCGCGAGGCAGCCCGTGCAGGCACTGTTTACGGACCAGTTGCTGCAGTAAGTGCACGAGGCACAACCGATTTCGCAATCCCGGATTTGGAGACAGCCCAATCTCTGGATCTCGCCCGAGAGATGGTCGCGGCCTTGATTACTGCTCAGCACCGTGCGCGTGAAGGCAAGACAGAGAAGCGGTTTGGTGAAGGGCAGTGGTGGGCAACAGCGAAGCGATGGGGAGGAGGTCCCGGTGGCCCCATTGGTCGCGAGTCGGAAAAAGATGCCCTTCAAGTTGACAAGGACTCCAAGCCTAGCGATGCCGATGGTTTACCCATGCCTGTTTCTAAAAAGCCTCGAAAGAATATGAGCATCTACGACAATTACCGCATGGTTCGAGCCCCAGCCACCACATGGGATCGAAAGGCCCAATACGAGGCTATTGGCAAGATCCAGGGCGTAGAGTACGATGATATCTTCTTGGTGAGCTCATTATTCCACCACGTCTCGGTTCTCCGCGTGCGGGTGCCCAACCGTCTCCTCGAAGTGTTGGATGGAGCTCGCGAAACAATCACGGCCAAGCGTAGCTGGGGCAAAGTTGAAGCCTGGAGGAGTCCCTGGTACGACCTATTCCAGGTAGACGAGCGTGTTGAAGCCATGAAGCTCGTGTGGGTAATGATGGCGTACCAGATGAGAAAGGAAGCTGGACCCACAGATGGCGATATCAAGATGGCCAATGTTTGAGGCAATTCTCAAGTATTTGGAAGAATATTTTACTTCGATTCATCAAACCGAGCAGCCTTTCCCGGCTACCCGCCACATTTATTGATTTTCTTATCCTAGACCTGTTGAGGGTAGCATTCTGGTAGAAGGGGTTTTGAAAAGCATTCCATTCAAGAGGTTGGACCAAAGTCTAGAGGGTATCATTTTGGCACCTGTTCATGAAATGAATTATGATTACCACGTCGCTTTCATTGAGATACTAGCTCCATCTGGGTTACTCTAGGCCAAATCTCAATATCTCCAACAGAATTGTGGTTGCAAGATGAGGCAACATGCGAAGAGTTACGAATTGTAGAAGTAGAAGTTGTCATGATATACACTGATTATATATACACGAATAAATAACAGTACAATATAGTTGTTTCTTGTATTTTGAAAACGATTTGAGTTGCTTGT
Organism: Calonectria honghensis; assembly: GCA_013403855.1. Classification (NCBI taxonomy): domain Eukaryota; kingdom Fungi; phylum Ascomycota; class Sordariomycetes; order Hypocreales; family Nectriaceae; genus Calonectria; species Calonectria honghensis. The sequence goes on from VTGB01000029.1 coordinate 1,541,070, forward strand.
CTTGCAAATCGGATTGAGTTGATACCATCGAGAAAATGTGCCAACAATACAAAAAAAGTTAGGAATAACTCTAATTCACTCCGAGACCAAATTAAGACACAAGTTGCATTCCTATTATCTCTTTGTTCCATTTTACTTGCATTTATAGATATCATCTATGAATCTCATCAACATAGTCATTTCCAAGCCTGGTACACTGAAGAAAGCAAGCAGGTTGTGCTCGCCAACAACCCCTCCAACGTAACTATCCTGAAAGCCCCCCCCCGGTGGCTTCGTGGATTAGCAAAGCATTTTCAGCTGAACATGGTTACACAGATGGGGAATTTGGGAATTCCGCATGGGCACTGGGTCCCCAATCAGCTCGCGCAGAGCAAACCTGGCCACTAGGCTGCTCCCAAAAGACGGCAATAGGCGGGGGCGAAGCCAATCGTGCCTTGCATGTAAGGGGGCAGAGCAGCCGCGAAGAATAGGGTTAGGTAGGCCGTGATAACCCAAAGGGGCGTGCGTCGGAGGTGCAGCATGCTAGGATGCTGACGCCCACCAGGGACTTGTCATGATGGCGGGTCGAGAAGACATGACCCGACAGGGATCGGTACCGCAAAATGGTTTTTTTTTCCTGCTCATCTTGCTGCTGCCAGTGTGGCCGCGGATCTCACGTTTCATTCGATTCATGTCACCATACCTTGTTGTTGTTGTTGTTGTTGTTGTTTCCTTTTTTTTCAAGAGGTCGCCGAAGCGAGGGTGAGAAGAGCGGGAAAGCTTACGGCTTTGCTGAGTGTCATCGGCTAGGCCCGAGATGGATGGCAATGCAAAAGCTTGTCTCGTCTCATGCTTTACGACCCTTCCTGCAGCGACCCAGATTCACGGGATAGGTGTGGGACAAGATGAGTTAGGATGGAGGAGACGGTGCCAGCTGAAGATCCGGGGGTCGCTTGGAAGATGCTGAGCTGAGAATGGGGTCTTCGTGGTGCAGTAGCTGGTCGCTGTGGGTGCGGTGGGTGCAGGAGGTATGTGCCCACACCCAGAGTTGCTGTATGATGATGCCATGCATGGGGAGGGTGGGTGCCGGGGGCTACTTAGGTATTGGCCAACAGGAGAGACGTATCGTGGCCTCGTTGTTTACATACCAGGGATTGTGAGCAAGTTGAGTGGATGGTGGTCTCATGGTGTTGATATTTGTGTGCGGCTCTCTGCCAGCCGGTGGCGGACGACGGGCTGGGCTGGCTGTGTTTTAGATTGTTGAGGACGTCTGGGATTAGGGATGGATTGGATGTCAACCAAAGCAGAGGCAGTGGAGGTTCAAGGGTCCATTCGAGTTGGAAAATCACACTCCGACTTTTGATGGCGGGTGGCATCACATATGTTGTTGACCCCCACGAAACAACTGCAACACAGAGACGCTCATTTTCTTTCCCCATCCCGCGAGCACCCGTTCCGCGTATTCGCAGGACAAGATCAAAGCGTCAGTTAGTTTCTTTGTTTGCTGATCATAGCACAATCGTCAAGGACAAGGGTGCTTTTGAATGGCTCCCTCCAGGTTCCGGCACCGTGGACACGGACGAACTGCAATGCACAACGGCGCGACCAAGTTCAAGCCACACTTTTTTTTTTTTTTTTTTGGAGGGGCGGTTCCCGTGGTCCAAGCTCCTGGTAGTCTTCCTTTTGCCGGTTCCCAGGGATTGGGAGAAAACGTGTGGCTACGAGCCAAGACCAAGACGGTTGAATGCACCCACCCACTCACTCGTAATTCCTATATTGCAAATCCAGTCATCTGTCGTGTACGTACCGTTGACTCATTTCTTTTTCTCTCTTTTATTTTCTTTTTCTTTTTGTCCCGCTCACTATAACCCCACAGCGAAAGCCGGGGACGCAAGGCGACGGGGGGCCACTGTGCACACCCACCCGACAATTTCAGATCCATTCCCTTGCGCTTGTGGGCGTTGTGATGGTGGTGCCCTGGTGCCTCTGATTGGCCGGCTCCCGCTGGTTCAGCTCTCGGCCAGCCCGCCACCCTTTCCTACTTGGGACTGTCGAGATGCAGCATTCGGTAGTCTATCGGAAATTTACACGCCGTCTTGGTTAACTCTCCCTGTGACTGGCTATCCGGTATGGTGCGCTGCGCACATGGGGTGAGCTTGATGCCAGCGAAATTTGGTCCCTCAAGGTTTTCTCGTCCGCGAGGGCTGTCGGTATGCATGAGTTGATTATCCGTATTTTAATTTCCATGCCATTCTAGATCAAGGTTTAAAGTAGCCATCGTTCGATGAAAGAGGAAGAAATAGTCGAGTTGCAGGGGTTTCGCTACGTGGACAAACCGTTCTAATCTACATCGAGTCGTCCTTCTCCGCTGGGCTTGTTCAGTCATTCACCGGGTCAGTCACGTATCATAAGCAATTTCACGGCAGGTACTGGCGCCTTCTGCCGCATACCAGCGGTTGACGTAAGCACTCAGAGGAAGCAAACGTCTTGTTCATTGGTGTTCAACACTTCTGCGCTGTCACGTCATGGTCGTATCGCTTCCCAGCTCTTCGGAACCCTGCCGATATAAGCCGCATCGGGATCGCCGTCGCTCGCGCGGAGCCGGAGGGGCAGCGACCGGCGGGAAACAAATGGCAGCAGAGCATGAGAGCAACCAAAAAACGAGGAAGCATGGGTTGCAGAGCCAAAGACCGGAAGAAAAGTGGGCACAGCCACCCTTCCCAGCCTGGCAGGGATGCGGCCATTGAATTCATGGAAAAGCGTGACGTTTTTTCCTGCACACATGGCCAGCGGTCGCTGGGGGCGGCAGGTCAATCGGCACTAGCCGGCCCGTACGTCTCGGACGTCTTGCTTCTCTGGCATGGTCTCCGGCGCGGGAGGTTGGAGTCGGCGCAGGCTTGGTCCGGTGCTGGTCTCGGGAGTCCCAGCTGTTGTCAGTAAGGCTCGCGCTGGCGTTCCGCCATTGCAGGGGTGCTAATGGAATGGGCGGGGCCCTGGCGCCGGCTGCTGGCCTTGCAGGCGCGATCTTTGGAAGTTTATCGTCCCAAGGGCAGGCAGGGTTCGTGAAGATTGGGCCCCAGGGCTAATTAGCAAGGTGTCGAGGCTAGAGCTCGTGGTTCATTGACAAGGGACGCCGACGGCTGGCAACTTGGCTTTCTTGTTGAAGCGGGAAGCTAGGGAGGGGTGTGAAAACGTGCACCCGAATTCACGGCGCGTGGCACGCACGCCATCGTCTGTTTTAGTGTGTAGGGTAGAGCCATTGACGTTTCCGACAAACAAAATCTGGTACCGAATGTCCAGATACTACACCGCCCCCTACCCTCCATCCCGCTCTCTCGGGTCCCCCGTGCTGCAGGTTAATTCAGGAGTAGGCTGGTGGTTGTGCGGGTATGTTATTCCATTGCTAGCAGTGGAGATGGTGTCTAGGTGCGGGTGAGAAATGACAACTAGATCGACTGACCAAGCTCAGCCTTTAGGCCAAGAACTCTAAGGATCGGAACACAACCAACCCTGGTTAGTAGCAGAATAAAACTAGAAGAAGTCTCAGGCTGAACTCCGTGGCTTGTCTCATCAGGTCATTGTCGACGTCGAGTTGCGTGCGTCTAGCAACATGTTTCTTTTTGACGTGTCAGTTAAGCATGGCTTTGTGAGGGAGTGGCATGATTTGCCCAAGGGCGGCATAATACATGCTACACAATGTACATCTCCCTCCGAAGATCAAGGCAAGAAAACCAAATTGAAATACATAATTAATATAAAAGCAATAAAGGAGACATATTAAAAATACACCAGAAAAACTCGAGCTCAAATAGTTAAAATTTATCATTATTTTTATTATTTGCATTTATCTTTACATCCATCTTAGTCTGGCAGTTTCCCATGCGCTATTATTTTTGTCATGTATTCGGAGTTAGAAGGAGTAAAGGATTTCCTAATTTGGGCGAGGAGGTACAAGGCTAATGTTGGCATTTGAGACAGGAGACAAAACAAAACAAAAACCAATTGAAAATGAAGAGACTGTTTCAGTTTTCCTTTCTTTTTATTTTTCTCTCGAGACGGCGACTGCGGGAATTGCCCCTTGTCGGTTACCTTTAGTCCTCGACTTGGATGGGGACAAGCAGATAAGATGTCCCTGCCTATAGCGGAGTCAGGGACCAGGCGATCTGTGCAGGGAGGGGAGAGATCGTTGCTACTGTATGCTTGCAGTGCAGTCTTGGAGATATTCTCCGACTGGGGTTTTTAATAAAAAAAAGCGAACAATTTATTTCCCTTGTCTGAGCATGATTTATATTGAGCTGCGCTCCATTTTTGTGATTGAAATCGGAGAAATCGAGTCTCGCCAAGACGACTAAGTGAGGATAAACTGGTATGTAATGGAGGGCCCCGTTAACCCGGGCTCGGCGATCTGTACGGAAAGCCCAAAGCGATGTCATACTACATTACGGGGAGTCGCGTGTCTAAGATCGCCTTTGTTCGCCTTTCGGCACAACCGGCTTGTCTCGGGCAGTGCACAATTATTGATGGCAGTACAGCGCATGATTTCGGGGATATGTCCGTAAATGCGACGGCTACGCCCCCAAGGCGACGCCGGCTCTGTTCCGTCATGTTGCGCCTTCATGGGCGGATGTGCGGGTGGTTCTTTTTTTTTTTTTTTTTTGCTGCCTTTTGGCTGGAATGCCCTTATGCGTGCGTGTCAATTGGGGGACGAGGGGAAAGGTACACACGGCAGCTACGGCAGTGCTATTAATGCCAAGACCATGCTTCCATGCATGCGCACACGCGTGTGTGTACCTGCTCATACTATGTGTGTGATGTGATGTGACAACCATGGTGCTTGTAGCTTAGGTAGCGCCTCAATTTTCAATAGTAACGGCACAAGAAGCAAACTTGTCATCCAGCCCAACTAGGACGAGAACTGAACCAGGGCAAATGGAGTTTTCCCCATTGATGCTATTGACAAGGTTTCGGTGCACCGGGTTGTTGGGAATTTTTTTGCCTGATGTGATATATGCCATCCGCTCACCAATATCTGGTACCATCGTGTCATGTATCTCGGTCACTTGGGTTGCTCATCATGTCTGGGACTGTATGTCTCACGCTTTCCCCGCGTCGACATGCCTCACCGTATCGACCAGTCCTGGCTGGGCCACCACACCCTTTTTGGCCTCTGCGCTTGACCATCATGGTCACACACCCGGGGCAGTTTCAAGCGCTAGTACCACTGCTTGCTAGTGGTTCCTTGGAGAAGGCAGATGGTGGAAAGTCATGTGCCTGAGTGTTGTTTCGGGGCGTTGCTGCTGAGAGGGTTGGATTTGTCGCTGGTGTGAAAGAGAGTTGGGTGTGAGAGCCAAAAAAAAAGAAGCGTCTGGAAGCTACAATAGGTGCTGATCTCATTCTGCTCTGGGCGAACAACATGACCAACCTTCGTGAAGAACCCGGGGCTGACGTCGATAGGGCGATGTGACGAAAAAGCATAATCAACATGAATCCCCAAAGTTCAATTCGAACGATATCAAAATCCAACAGGGAGAGAGCTGAGGCCCAACGCTCGCCCACACACGCCTCCGCGCCTGCGCTGTCACACACCCTCGACTCCACCGAGTCCACCTCTTGTCTGAAGGAAGATGCAGCCACAGGCCACCCTCCACTCTCACCCACGAGCAATTGAGTATGGAGTACGTGTAAATAGTACATGAGCCAGAGCAGACAGTGTGCCTGTCTAGCAAAGTCGTCTTGCGGCAGCGACAGGATTGCATTTGCTGCGGCCCACCATCCAGTCCGTTTTTGTCATGAATCCCGAGGCGCTTGCTACTATCACCGCCATGGCCGCCACCTCCGCCAAGTGCTGAACCAGGCGAAAAGTCCAAGCCTGGAAAGTAAGACTGGGCTGCGCTGCTCACGTACACCCCCTGCAAACCGTCGTTTACTGCTTGTGCTGTTTAGAATAGTCTGCTCGCTACACCGGGGCTCAGGCGTCGCATTCCCACCCACATGCTACATGCTGCCATCAGTCTGTCATGTATGCTTGCTCCAGCCTACAAATATTATACCGTTCCCCCTCAGCTTTTTGACATCTTGTTCATGCTCCCCACCATCGCCCCTCCTCCTCTCCTATTCTTCTTGCCCCTTATAGAAAAATTGTACTAGACGATACCGTCACCGTTATCTATGCACATCTGGCATCCTCTAGCCCGGCCTTTTCAGCTGTTAACTGCAACCCAGACCCCTGCGCCCGTGCTACTGGCCTGCTCTCCCGCACAACTCTAGCCCGCTGTGCCCACATTCCACATTCCCCTGGGCTCTACAGCGTCCCTTGCCCACCTGAAAGACTTTGCCTCAGCGCCCCGAGCTCGGAAAGATTGCGGCGCGTGCGTGCGTCGTCTGCCCATCATCACCCGCCACCTTGGTGCCCACATCCGCCCTCTACACATCCACTCCCCAAACAAGACCCGCCGTCAAAGGCAGCGAGTCGAGTCCCACACCATCTGACGCTTCACGCGCCGCCCCCCCGCCCCCCGCCGACCCTGCGATACCCCGGCTCTGCGACCACCCAGTACCGCATCGTGCACAGCCTGTTGTGCTTGGCGCCTAGGCTAAGGCCCAGTTGCTCACTGCCATACTTCCGGCCTCGACCTCCACCGACCACCACCAAATATTACCACTTGTGCCGCCGCCCTTTCTGACCTAAACACCAACACTGCCTGAGAAGAGGAAAAAAGAGCATCCGACGACCGCATCAATCCCCCCGCGACCAGCCGACCGCCGCATCCACGTATCTCGACCGTACGCCTCTCTCCCTCGCCGCTGCCCTCGTCTGTCGATCTCGACATGTCGGGATACCCAGGCTATCAGTCCTCCAACCGCTACGGCGGACAACCGCAGCAGCAGCAACAATACCAGGGCAATTACTACCCGTGCGAACCCCTTCTCCTTCTCCCAGAGTCCCCAGCAGTTTGCGCCCCTCCGTTGTCGATCCCTGTGCCCCATATCCATCATTTTGAACGCATCATTCTACGTCTTGCATGCCCTTCTTACTGACATCTGCTCTTCCACATCGCTAGACCTCAGCAGCCAACCTACGCAAACCACCCTCCTCAGCAGCAATACCATCAACAACAGCCCGGCTATGGCTACCAGCAGCCTCCCCAGCAGCAGTATGGCGGCTACCATCAGGTGCGCACATGTTCGATCCCCAGACACACGTGTTCCCTCGTTTCCCTTTGAACAAACGCGCTGCGTCGCACACATTTACGCACTCCATTTTCTTCCCCGCAACTGCCTGTCAGACCCGAACCGAAACCGAAGCTGACATGATATCCGCAGCAACAGCCACACCAGCAGCAATACGGCCAACACGGCCAACATTACCAACCTCAGCCCAACTTCAACAACCGACCCGGTGGTGCGTTTTGCCCGTGAGCCCACAGCGCTCGACCCGGTCCCTTCACAATCGACCAGAAGCTAAATTGAGTTTACCAGGTCCTCCCGCTCCCCCCTCAGCCCCTCAGCGATTTGGTCATGGCGCCCCATCCAACTACAACTTTCAATACTCGAACTGCACCGGTAGGAGAAAGGCCTTGTTGATTGGTATCAACTATTTTGGCCAGCGTGGCCAGCTTCGTGGTTGCATCAATGACGTCCGCAACATGACGGCATACCTTTCTGAGCAGTTTGGCTACAAGCGCGAGGATATGGTCATTCTTACCGATGACCAGCAGAACCCTATGAGCCAGCCTACCAAGCAGAATATCCTGCGAGCCATGCATTGGCTTGTCAAGGATGCTCGACCTAATGATTCACTATTCTTCCATTATTCAGGTTTGCAGCCGCGCCACCTCTTGCTAATTACCCGACTTACTAACAGATGCAGGTCACGGTGGCCAGACCAAGGATCTTGATGGCGACGAGGAAGATGGCTACGATGAGGTCATCTACCCAGTCGATTTCCGACAGACCGGACACATTACCGATGACGAGATGCACCGCATCATGGTCCGTCCCCTGCAGGCCGGGGTAAGGCTGACTGCCATTTTCGACTCTTGCCATTCTGGTACTGCTCTTGATCTGCCTTACATCTATTCTACCCAGGGTATCCTCAAGGAACCCAACCTGGCCAAGGAAGCTGGCCAGGGTTTGCTCGGCGTCATCTCCTCATACAGCCAGGGTGATCTTGGCGGCGTGGCAAGCAACATTCTTGGTTTCATCAAGAAGGCTGCGAATGGCGATGATGCCCGTGACCGTGCCATTGCCACCAAGACGTCGCCAGCCGATGTTGTCATGTGGTCTGGCAGCAAAGACGATCAAACTTCGTGGGTACCCCCATTTCCTCATGTGTTTCCTACTGGTCCAATGGTTTTTGTTTGAATTATTGGCCCCTCTACTTCTTCCTTTCTTCTCTCTGTTTTCTTGGTGTTTTGGTTTTGATTCGTCTTGTTTCTCTACAAATCATGGGATAACGGCCTTCATGTCATGAGATGTCAGTCTTGGGATTTTTTGAAGCGTTGGCGCAGGGTGTTTGGAGCTGGTAAAGATATCTTTTGGATTGCAAAATCATGTATCTAATTTTGAGATGGATTTTCCGTCAAAAAAACAAGCCTCAGATTTCAAGAGCAACCCTTTGGGGCCTGTGTCTTGTTATCTGGGGCGACGGGTTACGTTGGACCGCTCGCCCGTCTGGCCGACTCCGACACATCTTTTGCCCCTCCATTCTTTCATTACTCAGTTGGGGAAGCGACACTGGCTAATGATTCTTCTAGTGCGGACGCAACCATCGCCTCGCAGGCCACTGGCGCCATGTCCTGGGCGTTCGTTTCTGCTCTCAAGAAGAACCCCCAGCAGAGTTACGTCCAGCTTCTCAACAGCATCCGAGACGAACTCGCTACCCGCTACACCCAGAAGCCACAGCTGTCTTGCAGCCATCCTCTCGGTATGATCCGCCGGCTTTCAGCCGCAAAAAACTAGAATGGCTGACCTTTTCCCAGACACGAATCTCCTGTTCGTGATGTAATGTATATATACCCCGGTGTCAATCTGCCTTGTACATGGAAGCTTTTAAATATCTCGAGTCTTTTCCCTTATCACTTGTCTGTTTGCTCCCCAGACGCTGGAGAAGGCAAAACCGATGGATAGGGGAGCCTAGCATTCAGCGCTGGGGCTAGGCGAGGAGGGCAAAAAAGTATTGAATATGACGACCTGTTTTCCCAGGGTGCAATGAACTGGTGATGATCATCTGGTATGGTTACTGCATGGATTGGGCTTTTTGGGTGCTTTTTCACGTTATAAGGGTGGAAGATTGGGAGGGGTGGTGTCTCTCGTTGGGGGTTTGGTTTTGGGTTACATTCGCTGCGCAATCAAATGATATACAAATATGCTCATGGAATCTTTTTCTAGCCCGGCGGGAGTGATTGAATTTGAATAATTTTTTTTTTACTCTCACGGAAATTGAAAATAAAAAACTTGGAAAAGAACCTAAATCCAATATGCTATACAGCCTTTCGTGAACTCGCTTTCTGATTTCTTGATGCCATGAACGCCTTTGTAATTTCATGCCTAACCTCCCACATACTCGTTTCCTCTGCCCAGACCAGTACCCAAACGAATTTCCATCATGGCTCTGCCAATTTTGCGGCATTCCAACGCCGCTTTGAGCCAGCCAAATGAGAGATGGACCTTTATTTCCCATACACCAGAAACAGCTTGTGTTGGCCGATAATCCCCAGGGCCGTTTGCTTGACGTACACACGTGATAGAAAAAAAAAGACAAAGCGAAAGGAGTATAATAGATGATGATGACCAGAAACAACCTCTTTTTGTGATATACCGGATAAAAACTCCTACAAGCCGAATACAATGGCCAATAAACAAGGTGGCCAAGATGGGCAGAGCGAGAGACTCAGTCTTACGCCTCTGCGCGTACAACTTTGAGCTGGCGAGTGCGCTTTGCCTTGCGCTGCTCCTCGGTGGCAACCACGATGCGCTGGCGCACCTTTTCCTGCTTGGCCCACTCGCCGGCCGAGAGGCGCATGCGAGCGATGAACCGGGCCATGACCAGGAAGCTCTTGAGCGTAGGGCGACCGGTGGCCTCGTGAGATGGCGACGAGGTCGAAGAAGAAGGCTTTTTGCTGGGGAGGGCGAGGGACTTGCGGTTGCCGAGGATGTTTGTGCGAATGTCCTCGAGCTCGCGGAGCTGGGCCTTGTTGCTGCGAATAAGTTAGTTGTATGCTTCCGAGGTGAGAGGGAGGGAAAAGGAAGGGGTCAAAAACATACCAGGCGTTGGCAACGTCGAGCTGCAGCTGGATGAACTTCTTTGCGTAGGCGGCATCCGCACGAAGAGAAGCCTCGCGCTGCCATCGGGCCTGCATCCACTCCATCTGCATCACCATGCCGCGAATCTCCTTCTTGTGCCTTTCGTCGGCACTCTCGGCAGCCCGGACGACTGTTTCGAGCGCTTCGTTGGCTTCCTCGAGGGCGCGGCGCTGGGCTGACGAGGCCGCTGCCGATGACGACTCGGATTCCTTGGCGGCCTTTGCTTTTGCTTTCTCCAACTCCTTTTGCAGCTTCTCGGCGCTGATGCGGAAGGCTGCACGTTCGTTGCGAGCGCGCTCGAGCTTGCGGCGGAGTGAAGCCTCGGAGGCGGCGAGCGATTCGATCAGCTCGTGCTGCTGGCGGACATCGTGCTCGAGGTTCTCCATCTCAGCACGACTTTTGCGTAGTTGGCGGTCTTGCTTGCTTGTGTCCGTCTGCTGGGCGGTGGCGGTATCACGTTCCCGCTCGACCTTTTCAAGCTTGTGTTTCATGCGCTTGATGAGACGCTCGTGCTGGATGGCCGTCTCTTCGGCCTGCTGGCGGGCTTCATCAAGCACCTCCTCAAGCACTACCTTCTGGTCCTCGAGGTCGTTGAGCTGTCGCTGGAGGTCCTGTGAAGCTTGAAGGGCCTTGCGTTCCGTCTCCCTATTCTTGGAGCGAAGGTCATGGATGGACTGCTGTGCGGTCGAAAGCTGGTGTCGTAGCTCTACCACCTCCGACTTGCGTCCTGAGTCGCTTGCTGATGACTTTGGCGTGCCTATCAATCGCGATACTTCAGACTCATGTACCTGGCGCTCAAGCTCTGTAATCTGTCGCTTGAGGCCCTTGACGACATCTCGGTTGGCCGATTCGCGCTGCATGAAGTCAAGCTCCTTCTGACGCGCTGCGCTAAGATCTTTGCGGATCAGCGACAAGTCACTGTTACCTTCGAGGTTTCCTGAGATTTGTCGTGCGGCAAGCTCGTTCTCCATGTCCTCGACCCGTCGCTCGAGCTCCCTGATGGTGCGACGAGCGGAGCTCAACTCGTGGGATTCTGAGGATGATGACTGTCGCAACTTGGTCTGGAGTTGAAGAAGCTCCTGGCCTAGACGCTCCTCCTCCTCTGCAGCCTTTTCAATTTCCTCCTCAAGAGTCTTCTCAATAGCCTCGCGCTGGTCCATCAAGGCTTGGTTTTCATCCTTCAAGCGACGGACTTCATTGTCCAACTTGAGTTTGGCTGTGCGCAGGTCGATGCGTTCTTGGTCAACGCGAAGCGTCTCGTTGTCGTGGAGCTTTGTCCGGCGTAGCTCTGCTTCAAGCTCTTCTCGTTCAGCCTTGGCTTCAGCGAGCTGTGATGAAATCGAATGCAGATCCAGGCTGTTTTGGGTCAGTTGATCCTGGAGCGACTGCTTCTCTCTTGTCACCTTCTCCAACTGAGAAGTTGTGTCAGAAAGCTGCCACTTCAGTCGAGTCACCGACTCCGTATTTTGCTGAGCATTCTGTTCCGAGGCGGCATTGGCGGCTTGTGCCAAGTCGGCCTTTTCTCGCAGTGTCCGGAGCTGATCTCGGAGGCCGTTGCATTCCCGCTTGGATGCCTCATGCTGTCGGCGCTCAGTCTCGAGTTCTCGGCGCCCAGCATCCACGTCACGTCGGCCGGCTCCTTGCTCCTTGTCGAGAGAGCCTTGTAGAATGTCAACCTCATCCTCCAACGCCGCAACCTTGTTGAGTTGTGACTGGTATTCAATCTGCGTCTGTCGTAGCTCATCGCGCACGGTTGACAACTCATTTCGCAAGCTTGTCAATAAATTTTGTCGGGTCTCGAGGGCATCTTGAAGATCTTCAATCTGTCGAGTTAGAACGCCTTCTTCGCTCTTGTGTCGCTCCGCCTCACTCTGGATCGCGGCTTGCAACCTAGATTCTTTATCGGAAAGAGTTCCTTCGGCTTCTCGTAGTCGATCAATGGTTCTCTGCAGGCCAGCTGCCTTTTCTTCAGCACGATTTCGCTCTGATTCTAGACTTTGCTTTTCGGTTTCCCATTTCTCGCTGTCGTTATCATATAAGTTGTCTTTCTCTCGTATCTCAGCTTGCAAATCGGATATTTCATCATTGAGGCGGTCGAGTTCACCCTGGTACTGGTTGCGCAGGTCCTTCTCGATCTCGAGAGCGTGATCTCGCTCCTCGGCAAGGCTCTGCTCTAGGTCCTCAACTTCTCTTTCTAGTTTTGCCATATCTCTCTGAAGGGATGCTGACTCGCTTGCCAAGGCGTCATGCCTTGACTGAAGCATGTTTTTCTCATCGGAGCCAGTGAGCAACCCAGATTCCAATTCGTCAACCCTTGATTGGATGGCTCGTCGCTCGCGTTCAAAGATCTCTTGATTACGCTTGAGGTCTTTGACGGTAAACTGAAGCTCCTCGTTTTCCTGATTGACCTCGGAGAGTTCTTTCTCTAGAGCAGCGTAGTCCTGACCAGCCTTGTCCAGTTCTTCTTGTAGCCGGATAACTTTCTCTTCAATTTGTCGAGAAAGTCCTTTGGTTACAACCGATTTGTTCGCCATTTCGTCCTGAAGTTCCTCGAGGTCGTTCTCCGCCCTCTCCTTCTGGGCCACAGCGTCGTCCACCTTTGTTTCGGCGTCGTCCATTTTGGTCTTCATGTCCTCAATCTGTTCTTCCAAGCGTCGAATATTATGTTCAAGATCCTGAATGGTATCCCTGGCTTCTTCCAACTCCTCGCTGTTCTGTGCTTTCTCCTCAAGCTCAATCATTTTTCGCCGGGATTCTCTGGCCTTGTCTTCCATATCCTCGAATTTATCCTTGAGATCCTCCAACTCATCCTCACGCTCCGTGATTATTCGATCCTTCTCAAGCAGGTCGGCCTCGAGGTCTCCGATATCGTCCTTGAGCTTTTCGACTTGTTCGCTATCCTTTTGATCTCGTTCAATCTGGCGCTGGAGGTCTTCAACGTCCGCTTCTCGATCATCCAGCTTCCTTTGCAACTTCTCCATCTCTGCACGTTGATTCTCGTTGGCATATTTCCGCTTCGCTCTCTCTTGAAGCTCTAACATTTGTTGGCGGTAGCTCTCAAGGTCCTTTTCGGCAGTCGTTAAATGTTTCTTGTACCGATGCAGTTCTCTTTGCATAGTGACCTTGTCCACCTTAAGCTCCGTGTTCTCCTTGAGCGCAGCTTCGCTAAAACCAGGCCCGGCTTTACGGAGCGCCTCCTCGAGAAAGTGAATCTTCAACTTCAGACCGAAATTTTCTTTTTCTATCTTATCAATGACGTTTTCTTGTTCTCGTAGCGACAGCTGGTTCCCGTCTTGGAGGGGGCCTTTGTCTCCGCTTCTTCGTGGTGGGATCGCGATTGGCGTCGAGGCAGCGCTACTGTCGACCTGCGGTAAGGTGTTTTCAAGGTATGATTGCTGGCGCGACCCGGTATACATGGACGTGTCCATGCGTGGCAGGGAAGTCACGTCGCCCTCGTCTATTTTGTCCAAGGTGGGTGTGTTTGGAGCAGCTGTGCCATTCTCCTTTCCAAATCGCCTCGCGCTGTTCCTCGTAGCCGATTTCAGCAGGGGCGTAAACTCAGCACCTCCAATGCTGGGAGGCAGGTTTCGACGGTCGGCGAGTGGTCCTCTTTGACGCGGGGTGCGCATGTTGATTCCGTTGGAGCGGCCGCCATTGCGAAGCTGCTGGATCAAGTCGCCTTCTTTAGGGGGGGATTGGAACGACGCTTCCTGGGAGATGTCGGCAAAGTCGGGCTGGCGGCTTAGGTAGGTGGCATCCCCAATGTTTGTTCGTGGGGTGTCGAGCGCGCCGCCAAAATCGGACTGGACCATGTTGGCGGGCGCCGGTAAAATGGGCGTGTAACTCTAGAATCGGCGATTGTCAGGCTGGCGCAGCATGATTTAGCGACCAAAGACGAGCGTGTGTCGAGAATAGGCGTGTGTTGAAATGTTGTGTCGCGCGTCGAGTGATCTCGGACCGGGGATGGGGGGGGGGTTTTGTTGTAAGTCGATCAATACACGATAAGGCGAGAAGGTACGTATAGACCGCGTGCGGTCCCGTCAAATAGAACCAAGCGCGTTTTGTTTACTCGGATTCCTTTTTGGGAATAGCCACAACAAATTAGAGCCAATTGCCGACCAGCGCACCGCGTCCAATAAGGTTGGAGAAATGTCGATGAGTCAGCAAATCGTCCGCTCTTGCGTCACCCCGCCCATGGTCCCGCAAGGAAAGGAATCTGCCATGTCCCGACGCAGACGCACAAGTTTATGAAGCGTTACTCCCGCCGAGATGAGAAGACAAGGCCAGGCATGGCAATAATACTTTCGTTCGGTTGACCTACAGTCGATTTTGGTCGCTCTCATCTTCCCCGTTTCTCAGTTCCCCTGCACGGAACGAGTTTGCTGCTTATTGTATACGAGAAAGTTCGCATTCTGCATAACGCTGACCGCCCAAAAATCGTCCGAACTCGCTGCCCCGCCATGTCGATGGATCAGATCCCAGACGACATCATCCAGCAGGTGCTTTACTATGTCTCCCCCGAAGACAACCTGTCTAATTTCCAACTACTTTCCTATCGTCTAAAGCGCCTTGCTGATGACCCTGTGCTCTGGAAATACTATTGTCGGCTTTCTTTCAGATACTGGAACTCCGAGCATAATTTCCAACGTAAATTGAACGAGAGAGCCTCGGATGTCGGCTGGAAACGCCTATATATTCTCCGAAAGCGCCGAAATCACCAGGCATCCCAGCTCTTGAATGGTGTTTTGGAATCAAAAGTAGGCCGCTTGAGGAAAATTGAGCAAATTTGTCGATTAGAATACGATGTCAAAGAATTTCTCCTTGGGCAATGTCATGCAGATGACTCGTACGAGGATGTCTTGGCACGACGGTAACAAATTCTTCATACTATACGCTTCACTATAACTAATAGCTCCTTGTTAGATACTACGCCAATTCAATTCTAGACGCTGTTCATCGAAGCATCGCCATCGAAACTTGGTACCAGATCCTGCATGAACCCTCCCCAAGTCGTGGTCTTGAACGCGCGCTTGGAGCGTTCGATCTATTCGTGCTCCATGATGAGCTTGGTGATTTGAACGATGTGCGTTTATCTAAAAGAATTTGGCACACAAAATTGACAAAGTATTGTTAGATCGCCGATATGCTTGATCAATTGACCGACGACTTTCGGCAGAACTTCCCCAATATCGATGCCATGACAACACGCCACAAAGCACTAGCGCTTAACCGATGGCTTCGCGCCCATGGCTTGACAGGTTTGCGACATCAGGACCGAAATTATCGAAATCTGCGCAATTGTTACATTGGGCAGGCACTACGTCACGAGGACCATGAGTCAATCCCCATCATCTCCAGTGGCATATTTTGTTCCATTGCGGAGAGGCTAGGGCTAAAGGCGGAATGCTGCTCCTTTCCTACCCATGTCCATGCCGTCGTCTCAGCTCCGGGAGGCATGACCTTAGACAACGACCCCGTTTGGAAAATTCACGAGCCTCAAACCATGATGTATCTGGATCCATACGGCTCCGATAATGAAATTCCGATGGAGGACTTGCGGGGCATGTTAGCCCAATTCGGCTGGCAAGCCAATACTGACCTCTTCATGGCCCCAGTATCACCAAATTCCATGGCGATGAGGACTGCGCGTAACATCAGAGCTACGGCTTCTAGGGTCCACGAACTCCGAGATATTGATGCCGCGCAGCTCACCCGGCTCATCAGCGGGAATGGACCCGTAAATATGGAAACTGCTGTCTATTCTGCTTTGTGGGCAGCTCTCATGATGACCCCTGTCGATGTCTTCGCGTGGGATGAGAACCTTGAGCCCTTCTTGCGTCAATTTGCCAAGGGTTGGCATGAGGATGCTTGGCTTGTCGAGAAATATCTCATGCCGCTTTACGACCAATTTATGCCGATGCGAGACGGGATGCCTCGCAATGGCCCTCAAGGGTGGGATGACCCTCGCGAAATTCTAGGCTTAGTGCGAGAAATGGACAACTTACCCCCTCCTATCTTTCGGCGGCCTAACCAGGGACCGCAACCAGCGAGGTACAAGATCGGACAAGTATTTCAGCATCGGCGTTATGGGTGGATCGGGGTCATCAACGGCTGGACCGACCAAGGTACACGGCGCCTGCCGATGCCACATACTGTGGCTATTGGCGAGACGCTTGAAGACAACAGCGACACCGAATTACCCAAACCAATGCGTCCACGAAACCAGGCTTTCTACACGTGTTTGTAAGTTACCACAGACATGTCCACACGTTCATCCATTGACCAGCATATTAGGAGACGTACAACGGGCACAGAGCGACACGTAGTCGCGGAAGATAACATTATTCTTGTAGAGGATGCTGAAGAGGTCCCCAGGGACATGTTTGCACTTGCCGGGAAGTTCTTCAAGAGATTCGACAAAGATACGTGCAGCTTTGTGTCAAACCTCAAGGAGCAGTATCCAGACGATTAATCTGTTAGGTGAATTGCTCTAATTTTCACTGTTTACTTTCTTTGCATTTGCGTCACAGCCCGCACACTTTAACAACTGGACTTTCAATAACAAGACCATATTACGAGCTATGGCATAAAAGGGGTTTCAGAAAAGAATTGAGAAGTGTTTAATATTAGCATAGCGTCGGATCACTCATGGGTGGGTCAAAAATTGATGGCCTTAGGGTATGTGGTCATTTTAGCAACTATTTCGATATTTTCTCATCTGCCCGCGTTTGAATCATCGATAAACAGGTTGATTGAAATCGGCAATGTCGTATTCTCTATTCTTTTTTTTTTTTTAAAAAAAAAAAGCCACTGTATTAGTGCCGCTCACGTATGAACATTTGGCGTAGACTAAAGCCTCAAATGCACTT
This sequence comes from Calonectria honghensis, assembly GCA_013403855.1. Classification (NCBI taxonomy): domain Eukaryota; kingdom Fungi; phylum Ascomycota; class Sordariomycetes; order Hypocreales; family Nectriaceae; genus Calonectria; species Calonectria honghensis. Next base: position 1,558,223 of record VTGB01000029.1, read on the forward strand.
CCTGGGCGATGGGATGAAACCTGAGACAGTCCACCGTCCAAATGGGACCATGACAAAAAAAAAAGAGAGCAAAAATCGACGAGAAGAATAAACTTCATATCACATCAAAGTTCTTCTTGACCTCCCATTGCATACCAATAGCGATGGGTTTTAATCACAGGTTTCCCGGCATCTCCCATCATGAGGCTCTAGCTCGAGCAGAGTGGTCGAAGCATTTCCAATTCCTCTAACCTATTTAGCAGCCTTGATCACATCCTCCAAAACCTCTTTTTCTGCAAGCTTAGTGACCCATTTGTGCAAAGCTGGGCCGTAGTCCTTTTTGCGACCTTTGACTCGTTGTTCATCATCCGCGATAGCGACCATCTCAGCACGATATTCACCTATGGCGGCCTTAATCTCGATGGTCAGCTCTTGATGCAAGGCGTATGCATCACTAGTGCTCAGGTCGTATTGAGATGTCTTGTCCCGTACGGATTCTGGAATTTCTGCACTTTCAATGTCAGATTTTGTCAAGTCGAACTCAGCGAGCCGCGAGGCATCATCGATGTCGAAAGGTTTAGATTCTGCAGCAATGAGCTCGCAAAAAGTTGGGCATTCTTTCATTTTGGAATGGAGGTGATTGAGAGAGGCGATGGCTCGGGCAATGGCTAGCGAATGTGAGGCGAAAGGGCTTCGGCAGAGTGCAAGAAGGTTGAAAGACAGTTGATTTTCCTCGTATTGCATCATACGGCCTTCAATTTGCGGCCGCGCAATGCTTGTCCAGTCACCCGAGGGTGTGGCATCTGGGATAAAAGAGATTAGTAAATACTTTATCCCACTGATATATTAATATTGGTTACCAAGTCGGTGTGGTTTGCTTTTCAACCCGTCTAGTTCCCAAACATAGCCACCCGCTGGAACATAGGCAATGAAGTGAAATCCATATTCAGGCTTGACCTTCTTTTTTCGAGTTGCGCTTTTCCTTCCCTTTTTTGGCGTGGCGCGTTTTTTCAGCTTTTGTGACATTGCCTCAGATGCCTCGTTCTCCAAGAACAAGTCGGCGTTGAGATGGTCCATGCGGCGTGTAAAGGAATTGTGGATAGTACGAATAAAGGTGTTCTGGCTGAGCTGGTGCCCTCGAAGAGGGGTGCTGAGAGCTTGGGTTGATTCTCTGAATTGGCGAAGGTTGTCCCCTATATCTAATCCGTCGACATTCATGACAATGTTGAGCATGGCAATAGTTGCGCAAGCATTGTCGGTTGTCTGGAAAGTGTCAACAACAATATTCTGTCACCTGCTGAGAAAGTAGCCGTGAATTAAATACCTGATTGGCGAACCAGACCTTATCTGTGTCTTCATCCTGTTCCAAATCATCATATCCAGGAACGTATTGAAAGAGAAATATAAGACCGAACACAGGTTTCCTGAAGAATGTGAGCATGAATAAATCAGGTCGGAGTAAAAAGTCCCACGGTAGCATATCGAGAGAATCCTGATCCATGGTAAAAATTTCTTGCGCCTTGACGTTTTTTACTCCCAGGTCGCGTAGAATGATATTGAAAAAGGCCTATAGTATTGTTAGAAAGAGCAGAGATGAATGGGAGAGAGTGTGTATCTTACGGGCTCTGACTCCAACTCTACCCAGCCTTCCCATTCTTGAATATCCTCGGAAGTTAGAGGTTCCAGTGCCTCGTCAAGCATTCTATCAGGAAGCTTGGTAGTGACATTTGACGCCTCACTTGCCTTGCGCTTGGGATTTCGCCTTGGTTCACTCGTAGGAGCGGGAACAGCTGTGTCTGTTCGAGACATGGCCTCAAGGCGACTAGCTACCCGGGATGATCGGCGTAGGGAGAACTGTTTAGTTGGCTGCGACTGGGTGTTAGCCTCGGTGTGGGAGACCATGGAAATGACCATGTTATCTGTTGTGATGGTGGTGGATGATGACATAGCGGAAGATTGCAAGATTGGGGTAGATGAGCTTTGCGGCATAGACAGTAGAAGGAGTGTGCATTTTGTGTTGTTGTGGAGGGGAAAAGGTCTATATGGGCATTGGATAAAGAATGTGATTCATTAGAAAGGCTCTCAGTTGTCGTGCAGATGTATTGTTCGGTTGGCGCCCCAGGCATTCACCTGCGTGGACCCTGACCTGTCTGCAAATGCAACCAGACATAAACACATGTGCATACAAGTGATGAAGGCAGATTCACTGACCAAACAGGTGGATTGGCTACATAAAGGTCAAGGGACATAGGTATTTTACAACCAACTTAGGATTGGGTTGTTGTTTTGGATGTGGCATACGCGACAGTGGCAATACATGCAGGCTGCCACATCTAGCTTGAACAGAGATGATGAGAAAAGCCAGACCGACAATAAGCAGCCAGTAAGAATAGTAAGCACCACGAAAAAAAACACGGATCGGGGAAGTCGACGTCTTGTGGATGCTGGGCCTTTGGGAGTGAGATGATGATGGCTCATGGTTGTCTGCTTGTTCTGGCGCAGGGAGCTAAACTCATGGGGCCAAGCCCAACAAGGACGATGTAATTCTTCGACTTTTTGGCCAATCATGCACGCCCCCAGCGCGACACCTGGCGCACTACTAAGCTCCCCAGCCAATCAAATCTGTTAAAACCTCTCATTGGGGCCCTGGAGCTGGGGTAGCTCTAGCGGTGGAACAGGCGTAGCAGCCTGTTTGCTTGGGCATGTGCCTGGCCAGTCGCGTTCTGACGTGACGCATTGCTCAAAGGAATTTCTGTCTCCATTCATTCACGGTGAAAAACCACCATCACCTAAACACCACAACCCAACCCAACCCGCGACAGCGACCCGTCGCCGCTTGCCAACGTTTGCCCCTTCGGCTGGTCGCTATCGCACTTCGATATAGACGTTTTTTTTAATCACGCAAATTTTCACGGAATGCGAATGCGATGAGCTCGACTCCCCGCTTGCGGTCTGGGTATCCAGCAACCCCAGCTACCACTGCTCGAAGATACAATCAGCAAGAAACGCCCTCCTCGGTCGGCTCGAACGCTTCTACCAAGAGCTCGACCAACAAGGCGGCTGTTCTGCCTCAGGCCCCGGAAAGTGCCCCAGCACAGTCTCCTGCTAGCCAACCGGTTATCCCCTTGACCCTCCTCGATGCACCCCAACAGCGTCTGTATGCCTTTGGAGTCTACATCTTGCTCTGGGCGTGGAAGTTGTATGATTGGCTTCAAGTCATTGAAGATGGGGAGACATCCTGGTGGCTGTTTTTGAAGTGGATCTTCATCGACTTTGCTTTCCTCTTTGGCATCCCTGAACTGAGGATACCATGGCTCGAATTATCACAGCCCCTCGTCACCACGGTTTACGCTTTCCATGTTGTCATCAATTATATGCTGATGTTTAATATTCCGGTATGTCGAGTCCGATATCTTTTCCTTTGACTGATATTGATACTGTAACAGATCCCACTTCAAGCATGGCTTCTTGGCTTTGTCAAGGTTCTCTACGACCGCGAAATCTCCATTTCCGAGCACAATGTCAAGGTTTCCAACATTCTCAACAACCACTCTCTCATCATGGGAAAGCAGATTATCAATATTCTCCCCGAAGGTTCTGCGGTTCTTAACCCTGAACACCACTCCTTCTGTTTGACGGGCAAGAGTAAAACTGGTATCTCTCTGCCCATCTATTTTAATGCTAGCATACCTGCTCAAATCGAACTCGTTCGAATCGACCTCGAGACAAACAAGGAAGAGACAATCAAGGTACCACAACGGGATGTCAACAAGCTTGCCAAGCAGATTCGCGACCACACCTCTGATCAGTCCACATCAGGCTTTCAGTGGGAGTACTCGGTGAAGAAGCCAGGAGTTTACCGCCTCGGAAAGGTTTTGGACGAGTACAAGCTTGAGGTCCAGCGAAGGGCCAAGGATACCTATGTTGTGTCTTGCCCTGAAGCTAGGATCAAGGCAACCAGCGACACCCAGCGATGCCGTCATGACCTCTCGGACTTGTCACTTGAAGTTGTGGGAACCCCTCCTCTGAAAATCGTATACAGTCGTACCATCAACGGCAAGGACCACAGCTTCCACTTCCAGAGTCTCCAGCCAGATGGTTTCTCATCGCCTCTTCTGGGTGCTGCCTCAACTCTTTTGACGGAGAACGAAAATGACATTTCATGGGTCAAACCTGCCAAGGTCACCGTTGGCTTGAACGAGTCAATGACTGCCTCCGGCGTGTGGCAGTACTCCGTTGACGAAGTCCATGACGCGTTTGGAAATATTGTCAAGTACACTGCGTCTGAGGAAGAACCTGACAAACCCAAACCCAAGGGCTTGTCGCACACTTTCGCTGTCAAGGAACGCCCTAAGCTTCGCATGGATGGCTGTGACCTTCGAAACCCCCTCAAGGTGGCCAAAGGTCGTTCCGCAAAGCTTCCTGTTGGATTTTCCATGGAAGGCCCTATCGATGATACTTCGCACGAAATTACTTGGGAATTCTCGCCCCTTGATTCCCTGACCAATAGTGGAGATCATGGTGATGAGGTTTCGGTTGGCGGCTTTTCCGCCAAGAACTCTCGCGATAAGCCGTCGGTGTCTGCGCCTGGTCTTTATACCCTAAAAACCGTATCTAGCGGCTCTTGCCAAGGTGAGGTCAACGAGCCGTCCTCTTGTCTGCTTCTTAACCCTCTTGAGCCTCATGTTTCGGTTCGATCTGAGGAGATTCCAGACAAGTGCGCTGGTAACTCGATTGGTCTCCGCGTTGATCTGGATCTTGTTGGAACACCCCCCTTCATTGTTAGATATGACGTTGTCTCGGATGATCACGTTGAGAAACTGGAGCATCGTGTGAACGGACTTAGATCTCAGCTCGACCTCGTACCGAAGGTTGCCGGTCGCTACAAATATGTTTTCAAGTACATTGATGATGCCATCTACACTGGACATCCCCTAACGGGCGAGGATAAGGTCTTGGAACAGGTTGTGAAGCCTGCCGCATCGGCGGCCATCGCCTCCTCGTCCAAGGTCATCAATGCCTGCCTGGACTCTGACGTGAAGCTTGACGTTATTCTCTATGGCGATGCTCCATTCAACCTCGAATGGGAAGTTGTTCATGATGGCAAACGCAAATCTGAACAGGTCAAGGGCATTGAGGAGAACCGTTTCCAGATCAAGACGGGTCCTTTGACCAAGGGAGGAGAGTATATTCTTGCCTTGAAGAGCATTCAAGATAAGCGTGGGTGCCGCGCATTCTTGGAAGACGAAATCAAGATTGCTGTCCGCCGTCAACAGCCTCGTGCTGCCTTTGGCCATGTTGACCACAAACATAGCACCATGCAAGTCGAGAACACACAGGTTCGCTTGCCTCTTCGCCTCCAGGGAGAGGCCCCTTGGACCATTTCGTACAAGAATGCCGATGGAAACGGCGAAGTTTTGACCAAGACGGCAAACAGCGCTAATGACTATATCTTGATCAAGTCTCGTGGTAATTGGGAGATGGTCGATGTTAAGGACAAGGCATGTCCTGGAATCATTGATCCGGCTGCCTCCAAGTTCCAAGTTGATTGGTTCCCACGCCCTGAAATTGCTCTTGTTGGAACAGACAGTATTTCTTCAGACAAGGGCAAGTATGTCAAGGATGATGTCTGCGAAGGAGATATTGATGGATTTGAGGTGACATTGAAAGGTAAGTTTCTCGTTTCTAATGTATTGTTGATGTCCATACTAACGGATTACAGGTTCTCCTCCTTACCATGTGGATTACGAAGTCAATCACAAACCTTTCCACGGCGCCAACTCCCTCAGCCGTAAAAACTTCGATGCTGCCCTCTCCAAGGCAGCCATTGCCATGGACACCTCCAAGGCCGGTGAATATACGTACAAGTTCTCCGGCCTCGCTGATAATCTCTACGACACGGACAAGAACTTAAACCCTCTTACTATTTACCAACGTGTCAATGCCAAGCCATCAGCCGCCTTTTCCAAGCCTGGTCAGTCATTCAAGTACTGCATGGAGGAACAGGAGCATGAAGACAAGATTCCCATCACCCTTACTGGTGTTGCACCGTTCTATGTTGAGGTCGAGATCAAGCACCAAGCTGGTGCTCCTATCGAGACCTACAGGATACCTTCCATTGAGTCCAAGACGTTCGGCATGAAAATCCCTCGTCAGCACCTCCGTCTCGGTAGTCAGCAGGTTCGCATTCGCACCGTCCGTGATGCCCGCGGCTGCCAGCAAAAGTATGAGATTGGAGGCCCATCAATCCAGATCCAGCTATATGATGCCCCGTCCATATACCCCTTGGAATCTCGCCAGGACTTCTGTGTTGGTGAGCGTATTGCCTATACCCTATCTGGCACACCTCCTTTCGACATTACCTATGACTTCAACGGCAAGTGGAATGCCAAGTCGCAGACGACCAACTTCCGCCGTATTGCGGAGAAGCCTGGTGACTTCATCCTCACCAGCGTCTCTGACAAGGCTTCCGAATGTCGTGCAGCTGTCAACATTGCCAAGACAATCCACCCCTTACCAAGTGTGCAAATCAGCCGTGGTCGACAAGAGCGCGTTGATATCCACGAAGGAAACGAGGTGCCCATTCTCTTTGAATTCTGGGGCACCCCTCCCTTTGAGTTCACCTATACCCGCAGCACAAACGAAAAGAAGGGCCAGAAGAGCGTCATTCTCGAGACCCGCCACGACATTTCGTACGAGCACAGCAAGGTCATCAAGGCCAGTCAGGAGGGTACATACGAGGTTGTTGCCATCAAGGACAAGTACTGCTCTTTTTCGACGCAGCAGGTAGAGAAGCGAGATGGTCGATGAATGGACAGATGAGAAAAGACATGATTAATAGAAGGAGATAGAAAATTTCAGTCCAAGATGGAAATGGGTTAACTCTGGATTGTACGAAATGAAGAGGGAGGACCTGTATATATGCATCTATACCATGGCACGGCGTTTAGTAGGGACAAACCAGGTTGAATAAGTGAAGAAGGAATATTTAGTGCTGATACGATGAGACTCAATTTGGCTAGTTTTTCAAGGCTGTGTCTTGAGACAATGCTCAGATGGCATACACATTTGTATGTCATGTTAGGGCTTTTTTAAACACACGTTAGAGTTATGATTATAGGTATTTTATGTATTTTTTGGATGGTATTTCTCTTTGAGGCTGATCGCTCCCACCTCTGCAAATGTTCCTAAGACTCCTTTTTATGCGTCACAGGTAAAGCCCCATATATATATATATATATCTACCTTTAATATTCCAAGCTGCGATCTCATTGGCCATATTTATTCCACCTCTTCAATTTTTTTGATTAAATCTCCTCCTATTCTCGCAATCTCCAGAAGAATTGCCTGCCGATTCACCACGACTACGTCGCCGTCCTCACCATCTACCCGGCAAAAGTTGTACGGCAGTCCAGCACGGAACTTTTGCTGCTGCTGGAGCTTGGGGCTCCAAATTGCGCCAATGATATGATCGTTGTCTTCATTGCTGTCGCCGCGGAAAAAGATGAGCGAGTTCTCGTAGACGCGCTGCAGCTCGAGGACCAGCACGTCGACTGGGTGTGCGCGGATAGGCAAGGGCGCGCGGCCGGTGCGGTCGTCGAGGTTCTTGAAGTGGGAGATGCGGCGAGCGGCTGGGTCGGTAGCGGCGTCGCGGAGGATGTTGCGAACAGCTTTGGGAGAGAGGTGGAAGAGGACATCGTAGTCCTCGAGCGAGGTTTCAAAGAGGATGGAGGTATCAAGGCCGTGATCGCCGTCCTTGAGCACCTTGCAGGCGGCTTTGGCAAGGCGAGTCATGCGAGAGGCGATGAGTTTGGAGGGGCCAGAGCGAGTATATGCGAGGCCGGATGGATCGCTCGACGTGGCAACAACCATGACAGTGTGGTTCATGTTGGGGTCACGCTTGCGCCACCCATCGAGCTCTCTGCGGATAGAAGCCCGGTCGTCGTTGTCTAAAGACTCTGCCGAGTCAATAATGAGAGGCTCATCGCGCCAATCCCAGCGAGAAAGGAACGAGAGAGTGCGCAGGAAGCCGGTAGCAACACTTGACGGCGTCTTCCATGGGTACGGCTGGAGGAAGACGTGAAGGACGAAAAGCTCGATCAGCTCCTCGCTGAAATGACCCGACAGCTTGTGGCTGTTGAACCAGTGCTTGACGAGGCGAATGGTTTGTGACAAGGGATGTAATCTTGTGCAGAACGTGGCAATGGTTTGTGTGTGAAGGGGAAGAGTAGTGAATAGCCAGTTGAATCTTGCCAGAGCAGCCTCGGACTCATCTCGTACGTGGTGATCCAGTGTCTTGTTCTTGACCTGTCTCTCAAGGAGTGTCTCCTCCAAGTCGCAGTGGATCCTTAGCCGGAACGCGGCACCATTTTCGTACACTACGTCAAGATACGCCAAATTCTCAATACCGATTTCCCTGTTTTCCCTGCCAAGAAAAGTGGTGATATTGTCTTTGGCGGCCGACAAGCGCTTGTCGAAATCGAGCAGAAACTCAATCTTCGCCTCTTGAATAGCGACCAGGTTTTCAGGCCACTTGCTAGAGGCTTCAAAATAGAGGTTCACATCAATGGGTTCAATGGTACCCTTGTGAAAGCCCATGATTGGGGGATCGATTGTGGCATATCGGGCGCCTGGTGAAATAGCTGACAGCTGTCTGATTTGCAGAGGTAATTCTTCCAGGTTTCTGATATCCTGCTCAAAGGTCTGAAAGTTCCGTCGTGCTGCATCAAATGCTTCCTTGTCCAAGTGGGATAAGTTGATAACGGAGGACAAACCAGAGCCGAAAGCTGTCAGCTCTTCCTTGATAATCTTGAGGTGGCGTTTCAACACATGTGCGGTGATTTCCTGGCAAATCTCAAACGGCATCTTGCTGGACCACTCAATGCATTCAAGAATGCTACCATCCTTGAATCGACGGAGCTCAGCCTTTTCACCCCAAAACTGACGAAACTTGGCGGCATCCTTTTGCTCCTCAGCAGGTGGACCATGTTCCATCTGACGAGACATGTGCATTGAGTCAAAGATGACACCGAAAGTAACCTTGGTCGGCTCGCTGGGGTGCGACGAACTCAGAGCCCAGGTTTTCTTCACGGGCTGCTTAAAGTGAACGAGCTGAGCGCGATCTCCATAGGCTTTCTTGAGGACCTTGTGGGCTTCTAGACTGAAATCCCAGGCAGATCCTCGACGGTCAGGGGACGATGACGGTTTGGCAATGTCGGAGCTTTTGATCTCAAAGATGGCATCATACATTTGAAGAGGCGCATCAACCTTGGTGATAAAAGTTGGTTCGAACTTGTCAGCAGCCTCGTCAGCGAGGAGATCAGTTGTCGACTTGGCATACGTTTGCAGCAGGCTCGCTGACCAAGGGCTCATCTTTGATAATATATTTAATTCGCGAATAGGATCAAACATGACGGGGCCAGATTCGCGAACGGTATCTGCGCTAACCTTGGTAGAGCCGAACACGAACGGCTTCTTGTTGAAATCATTGGTTGAAAGGAACTGGACGGCAGCCTTGAACAACTCGGTGCTGCTCAGGGAGGTTGACAACGCAGCCTGGCCGTTGCGGCCACCCATCTGGAGGAGGATAGAAATCATGGTAGCCCATTCGAAATGACCGAAGCCACCTTGGGAGATGGCACTACCAAAGCCCCTTTGCTGCAACCAAATCTTGCCTAGGATACAAGCTTCAACAAAAGCTGGGCATTCGTTCTTCGCATGCGTGAGGACGCGCAAATACGAAATGAAGGTTTCTTCGGCCTTGAGGGTCGAGTTGTAAAATGGCGTGCCAGATTGAGCAGCTTTCTTATCATCGGCATCCCCTCCCTTGTTGTTATTGGCCGAAGGAAGCAGCTTGTTCTTGGGGAAGAGGCCCTCGGGGGCGCATGGAATGAGGCGAATCACGAACGGAGCCTTGGGGGCCTTCTTCTTGCTTGCCTTTCCATTCTTCGAGTCCTTTTCATCATCCTCATTGTCGGGTGTAGGGTGGAGTGCGAGAACTGAGAGGAGAGGATTCTCGTTCAAATACTCAAAGCTCAAGGCCATGGAAGAGCCCAGTTCGTTTTTTATGTGCGCAGCTACGTATGCAATGTAGTATGCCCTTCGATAAAAGTATCGCATACTGGCGAAGTCCTTGTCTTGAAATAGGGACTTAGGCATCTGCAGCACCATGTCTATACCAAACTGGCCCTGTGTTTTGATCATCGTTTTGAAGACGTAGCTGCCGACAACATTGTACTGGGCGGGTTTAGCAAACGAAATTTTGTATGGTGCATCCTTGGCGGGCTTCGGCTCGGGGTAAGGAATAGTAATACGATGCTTCTTCTCGAATCTGGTTGTGGCCTCCGTGATCTAGAATCGGGTTTTAGCAAGTAAGCTGGAGGCGCAAATGCTTCCCTTTACTCACGGGAACAGGATCATGTGGCTTAACAGACTCAATCGCTTCCCTGATACGGTGCAAGTAGCCGTCGACATCGTTCAATGCCTTGCCATAGTCGAGTTTGGCTTCCTTAAGCAGCTCATCGGTTTGGAGGACGAAGGCGCTGGCGGTAGACACTCGCGCCGAGCTGCGCGCCTCGAAGTCAATGAGGGCACCGTGCTTTGAGCCAGACCTCGAGTGGTCAAGCTTGCGTCTTTTAGAGCTTGACTCCATGGCGAGTGAGGTTCCGGGCGCGCGATGGCTATTCTCGTGGTCTTTTGGCACTCTGGTGTTGCAATTACCGTCGCTCGTCTCTGCTATCCTAATTTTTTTTTTCCAGACCTGACGATAATGCGGGGCGATAAGAGCGACCGGCTTATCGGGAGGTACGTACCCCGGCCGTTTTGGGAAGTCTACATTTACAAGTCATTGACATCATAAGTAAAAACCTCAATTAAATGCTCCTGCACGATCAAGATGTTTAATCCTCGAAATCTGGGGCATTGAGATGCCTTGCAGCGTCTAGGCCGATTTCAAGAGGGCTTGGAACTGTATTCTTTACCACATCCGGCCGTTCGCGCACCCTTACCTACGTAGCTTTGGCAACTTGTCGTCCTTGCAGAACAGTTTGATCCACCGAGCGCTGCCCCTGGGCGGCTGGGCGAATGAGCTTTGTTCAAACCCAAGACATTCTCAACTTTTGGTCACGAGAATAAGTTGGTTTCCAGGGTTACTCAGGTTGCATCTACGGCCCCTAGAAAGACAGTAATGAAGTGATCGTCACAATGCAGATAGTCACAGCTGTTGGGGTTGGGCCGTTACACCAAAGACGCATCAGTGGCACAATCGTGATGGGATCCGGCCAAACTGCGACATGCTCACGCAAGAAATCGGGTGAGAAACGCAAAGAGCAGGAAATCTGCGACATCAAAGCGCTTTCGAGCGAGGAATGCTTGCCCTGGTCCCCTTTGGCCATGATTGGATTGACGAACTTGGGAGCAAGCCCTCACAATGTCTCGTTTCCCCCAACTCCTTGCTTCATCCCACTGTCCAAAGTCGGCGGTGATACGCAGATGGTTAGCTCATCTCTCGCAGAACTGTCTCTCAGAATCGACACTTGTAGATTGGTGAAATCTGGAGCCTTTTCTGAATATAAGTAGCAAGGGAAAGCCCATGGTCCCTCTGCTGCCCACACGTTCGTGCTTGGTCCTTCTCTTTCGTCCTCATCATCTTATCCCTTCATCTCGACCGTCCCTGGCTGGACTGTGTCTTGGACAAAGACGTATCAATATCAATTAGTATTTTATACACCCTCTCCGTCAAGGCAATCACATCACCACATTCATCAACATGTGGTCCCTCCGAAGCCGGGCAGCAACCGCTACTTTGCCTTCGCCCATAGACATGAGAACACCCTCGCCGTCACCAGCGCCTGGCCTCACACATGGCGCCAGCCCGACGGACAGCGAATTCGGACAGCCCACGCCCATGTCCCTCTCGTCCGGGCCGACCCAGCCAGAGGTGGCAACGAGCGAGACCGAGTTTCATTCATTTCGTCGGTCAGCCGTAAAACAAGTCGACGTGGTGCCAATTCCGATGGCCTGGTCGAGGGTGGATAGCCCGCGTGCGGAAGCCACGCCGAGTGTCTTGACCCAGGAAGCCGAACCCAAAATATCTGGCGTGGGCACATCTGACTTCGTCATGATCTCTTGTTTCGATATCCACAGAGCGCAAACCTTCTACTCCAAGTGTTTTGGCTGGACATTTCTGGGCGACGTCAACAAGCCAGACCTGACGGACGAGACCATGAGACGGTACGGCGCATCGCCATATGACGTGCAGCCGATGAACTTCTTCACGTCCGACCCTTCGGCTAGCAGCCACCGTGTCACGGGAGCGCTTCTTCAACGCAATGACCCACCAAACCAACAGGCCGACGTTGAAGCGCGAGCCTCGCATGGACACGCAGCCTGTTACCTTCGGGTGCCCGACATCGGCGAGGCGGCCGAAAGGATTGAGGAGAACCTCGGCGTGGTCAAATCGCTCCGTTTTGGTGTGAGAGGGTGCATCATGGACATTGGGGAGTTTATGGACTCAGAAGGTAACTTGTTTGGCCTCATGTCATATCACCCGGAGAACGTTGGCGTGTAATGTTTGATGTTTGTATGGGTTTAAGATGGAATGCTGCAAGGCAGATGGATGACGGGATAAAGAAATACCCGGCAGCTGGGTCTGGGAAAGATATAAGTAGTTTCTTTGTCATGATGGGTTGATTGTTTAAACTGGCGCGTATCGGAGTTGGGGGTTTTGTTACGAGGCGTTGTTGCACGGTTGGCGGTTTATTACCTCTGTCAAAGACGACGCAGTCGCGATGGTGGGAAAAGCAGCAATCAGAGTTTAGTTAAGACCAGTAACCAGTAATAATAGTGCTAACTAAAAGAGAATTGTCAAATCATGTGGGTTCTGTCAGTAGTTGATAGGCTTGTTGCATTTTTTGCAGGAACTGGACGGCAGCAAAGATACAGTTGAATAAGCCTCTGGTGGGCATGATGGCTGGAAAGTCAAATTCTTATTGAATCCTTACATGAGCATTTGTCAACAAATTTGGTTTGTAGGGACGCCCCATACTGAGAAGCAAGTTTGTCCATCCCAGTCATCAAAGAGATGGCGGCTGTCAGTGTGAAGAAAACATGGATACAATAATAAAATACGCACAAAAGAAAAAGGAAGGGCATTCAATCACCCGCGCGGAGGGCCAACTGCGCAAGCCAGGAATTAACCTTTGCCTAGAGCCCTTGCGGCCTGGCTGAGGCGCTACGAAAACAAGCGACCAAATGCCTCTGCCCAGAAGTCTGGGCTTCCAACAACTCCCGAAACAAATAGCCGGACCTTGGAGCTGTGGAACTAGGCCCCGGAAAACCACTTATCCGCCACAAACCAGACACGCCGCTAGGCCACGAACAGTGGAAGCGTACCAGGTCGCCGCAAGCACGGGGGCCAGAAGCCAAACACCACCCCCTGAGCACCCCCGGACTTGGGCCCCCGCCACTAACCAACATCAGCCGCGGTCGACGTCGCTGTGTAGGAGCTCAAGGCCGCGGTTGTGGGGAGCATAACAGTAACAGAGGGATGGGTGCTTGCCGTTTGCCAATAGAAAGACATAAGCAGGCAAAAAGAAAAAAAAAAGAGAGAGAAAAAAACCCTCCCCGCCACTTCCCGCGGTGTCGGCAGCCGGCTGCCGCCGGGGGCAACCAGCGAGCTGCCAGACACTAACACGGGAGAAGACAGCATTGGCCGATTGGAGGTGTGGCGGGTAACGCACTGGAGTAGTGGGGAAGAGGAGCCATGATGGGGTGCCCTCAGCTGGAGAAGGATAAATATACACACAGAAGAATGACGGCCAAACCGCTGCACGCCGGCAAGACAGGCCAGAATCAAGGGGAAAAAAGGCAGAAACGTAGCATCGCTCGGCGTCCAGAAGCGCACACTAAGTAGTTTTCGTAAATCCAACAGACAGCCCAGCGATTGCATGCCATGACCCATGCATCGGCGTCCTTGTCATGTCTACCGAACGAATGCCGAATATCTCTTCCGAGAGGGGCGGAATGCGGAATCGCTGCACCCCCCCCCCATCCATGTCTACCCGGGCCACCACCGAGCGCCCCGACCAACGGCCAGTGTCGGGACGTGCAATAAAACCCCCCGCCATGCCCATGATCCGCCGGCGTCATGATTGCTCTACTGCTCTCTTGGTTCTGACCACTCAATTGCTCCAAGCCATCCTCTTGTAGCTCTTGCTGGCGAAGACTGCAGCTGGGAATAACCTCACCCTTCCTCAAGATGCCTTCCACCGCTCTCAGAATACGCACCCTGCGTGCCTTTGCCCGTCATGGCACCAACGTACGTGCCCCTCTCCCAAGCGCACAGCAAATGTGTCGTGCCGTGCCGAACCAATGCTAACATGTCAATTCGTTCCTTACAGCCCAGCGCAATCCTTGCCAGGTCCTTCTCGGCCACTTCCCGCCGCGCTGAGATCAACAAGGTCTTCCCCTCTGCTTCCGAGGCCCTCAAGGATATGAAGCCCAACACCACCCTCCTCTGCGGTGGTTTCGGTCTCTGCGGTGTCCCCGACACTCTCATCAACGAGATCGTCAGCAAGCCCGACATCACTGGCATCACTGCCGTCTCAAACAATGCGGGCACCGATACCTCCGGTCTTGGCAAGCTGCTCAAGACCAAGCAGATCAGCAAGATGATTGCCTCTTACATCGGCGAGAACAAGACCTTTGAGAAGATGTACCTCACTGGTGAGGTCGAGCTCGAGCTCACCCCCCAGGGTACCCTCGCTGAGCGATGCGCCGCTGGTGGTAAGGGTATTCCCGCCTTCTACACCCCCGCCGCCTTTGGCACCGTCGTGCAGACTGGTGAACTCCCCCTCCGCAACAAGCCCGATGGCACTGCCGCTGAGCTCTCCTACCCCAAGGACGTCAAGGTCTTCAACGGCAAGTCCTACCTCCTCGAGCACAGCATCGCCGGTGACTACGCCTTTGTCAAGGCCTGGAAGGCCGACAAGCTCGGCAACTGCCAGTTCCGCCTCTCTGCCCACAACTTCAACGGTGCCATGGGCCGCAACGCCAAGATGACCATCGTCGAGGCCGAGCACATTGTCGAGCCTGGTGAGATCCCTCCCGAGGCCGTCCACCTGCCCGGCATCTACGTCAAGCGCGTCATCCAGTCCACCGCCGAGAAGAACATTGAGAAGTTCACCTGGGCCAAGGACCCCAACGACCCTGAGGCCACCAAGGCCCTGGGCACCGGTGACACCGCCGCCAAGCGTGAGCTCATCGTCCGCCGTGCCGCCAAGGAGTTCAAGAACGGCATGTACGCTAACCTGGGCATCGGTATGCCCATGCTGGCCCCTGGCTTCGTCGGCCCCGAGGTCGAGGTCCAGCTCCAGTCCGAGAACGGTATTCTCGGCCTCGGCCCCTACCCCAAGAAGGGCGATGAGGACGCCGATCTGATCAACGCCGGTAAGGAGACCGTCACCCTCAAGCCCGGTGCCGCCGTCTTCGGCAGCGAGGAGAGTTTCGGCATGATCCGCAGCGGCCGCATCGACCTCACCATCCTGGGAGCCATGCAGGTCAGCGCCAATGGTGACCTTGCCAACTGGATGCTTCCCGGCAAGGTCAAGGGTTTTGGCGGCGCCATGGATCTGGTTAGCAACCCCAGCAAGACCAAGGTCGTTGTCACCATGGAGCACACCGACAAGAAGGGCAACCCCAAGATTGTCAAGCAGTGTGCTTTCCCTTTGACTGGCCGTACTTGCGTCTCCCGCATCATCACTGAGCTCGTAAGTTTTTCTCTAACTACGCCCGTTTACTGTCTGCGAATGATGACTAACTCATGACAACAGGGTGTCTTCGACGTCGACTTCGCCCACGGCCTCACCCTCGTCGAGATCGCCGACGGTGTCACCGTCGAGGAGGTCAAGGCTAAGACCGAGGCCCCCTTCCACGTTGCGGAGGACCTCAAGCCCATGCTGTAAACCAAGCCGACGGCAAGCGAATCCAACCTCTCTACACCATCACACCCCCGGACAACAAAAACGGTTATGAAAATCGGAGATACCACATGAGCAGTTTTTTTTTTTTTTTGAAAGGCCAAAGAGGGCCGAGTATGCATTTCCGCAAGGAGAAGAGGGAGGCTGTGTGGTAGATCACGCATGAGTTATGCAGTCATGGCATGGGAAGGGCTTCTTTCCATGGTGCAAGATGTACGTACCTCGCGAGGAGGCGGCACCTTAGCCCAACTAGTTTCAAATCTCAGTGTTTAGATAATGTGACTGAGAATGTGGCCATGAAGATGAAAGATGTAAAACAAAAATAAAATGAAATGAAAAATACTTCAAATTTTCAAATGTCTATTTTCTCTTCATCCATCCCGTGCCCAAACCCATATAGGGCCAATGTGTCGTTTCGCACTTCTTTTTCTTTGTAACCCGATACTCAACTATCAGCCAGGTCCCTCTTTTTTGCTTGGGTGAGATGAAGGGCGGAATGATACGGCACGGGCCAGCAACTTTCTCACACCTCACTCACTTTACCGACGGACAGTCGCTGTGGAATCGGCAGGCCGTGCCAAGCACCGGAGGCTGGTTGAACGGCATTTTTGATACCGCCAACTCCTGCTTTATCCTCCGGCCCTCATGATTATTCTGCTGACTATCGACGTCGCATCCATCGCAGCCCGACGCCACCATGTTTGATCAAACGACGGGCCAGGTCTTCAAGGAATGGACCATCCCGCGGCAAGCCATCGCCGAGCATGGCGACATCAAGTCGGTGGATTGGAGCCGTCGCCGGCCGTACCCAAAGCTCAAGACCCGAGGCCCCCGAGGCCCGCGGTCGCTCGTCGACATGGCCATCAACGTTGTCGCTGACAACATCGGCGACATCGCCGTGGGGCATCTTGACGGCATTCCAAATCTCCTGCTGTGGCGCGTCTGGCGTTTTCTTGAAGCTAGGTGTGTATTGAGCAGGCTGGCAAAGAAACAGTTGACCTGACCGTAGTTTTTTTTTAAAAAAAAATTAGAGGAGCATGTCTTCACGCTTGGAAGATGCTCTCCAAGCTTCTGTTGGAAGAAGGCGATGACACCAAAACGCTCGCTCTATACCGTTTTCGCCAGCACATCTGCCATCCTGGCGACGAGCTTAGGCGATACACACAGCCCTTAATATCACCGTCTATTGATTTCATCACACACCTGGTCATCACCGGCGGGTGCACTTTTAGTACTAATGATATGCTGTGTCTTACCGACATACCCAACCTTGGCGTCCTCGAGCTGGTTCAGCCAGCTGATGAACTGCGTGTCATCTTCCCCGAAGTTACCAACAGGCTGCTCCGCGGGTGGACCGAAAAGCCCGACCCTTTCCCGCTGCTAAGGATTCTGCGCATTTGGGGCGACCAGTCAACCACGCAGGATTCATTGCAGTGGGTGTCTAAATTCCCGGCCCTAGCGTTGTACGATGTTATGGCATCTCGAGAAGATTGGGCGACTCCGGACGAGGCCGCGCTCAAGTACGGATGGGAACGGGCCGATGCATCCTCAGGACTGGACGACTCCCTGCTCCGTTACTTGATGCTCTTTGCACCGCCCGAAGAAACGGGCGTCAATCGGGTGCGAGAGCTTTCCCGCAGCATCGACTTGGACTTGGTCTCCCTCTGTAGTGACTCGGGATGCGCCGTCAAGTTTGTCGCCGACCGCCAGGCTCCTTCTCTCCTTGACTATCTCACCGACAATGCCAAAGTCTCCATGCCCGCATGGAACCCGGAGATGGCCAGCCATGACGCCCGTGCCTGTCAGGGCATAGCTTTCGAGCCATGGGCTTTCTGGCTCTACTCGTTTATCGGTCAGCTCAGCGCGGACCGTGACCTGGCAAATCGGGGCGTGCGCCCGAACAATCAGGCCGTGGTGGGACCATTCGTCCTGCCGTCCAAGCCCCTTGCTTGTCTGCACCTGGGCCACAGTGCTCGGGGCGGCATATCAACAAAGCCATCGTACGTAAGTCGGGGTCTGTTTGCAACGCGAAAGTACACGTTCACGCGGAGCTCGGTCGTGCATGGTGTGGACGTGTCGAAACCAGAACCTGCCCCGAAGACCCAACCCAACGCGGCGGCTTCGAATCAGCGGGCGCCTCGCTTGTCTCGCAAGATCAAAAGGAGGCGTTTAGACGATATACTTGGTTCATTTTCAGGATAAATGGCCTATATCCCTCGATATGATAATTTGGAAGCTACGACACCGAGGTCGCATATTCGGAATTGAGCAACCTGGGAAGACCTAGCAGTGGTACGTAAGGTTCGAACGTCGGGTGTCTAGGACTGCTGGGCTAACTCTAGTCCCGTGTGCCACAGATATTCAACAGGAACCACAAGAGACCTATCGGAATTCGTTACCCCGCTGGCAAAGTGCTTGGCTGTCTAACAAGTCCAGGCCGCAACGCAAACATGATCCCCACAACATCTCATCTCTCCTTGGCACTGGGGACAAACTCTGTCAGAGCGAAGGAGGAGACACTGGCGGGCCCTCCCGCCTATATGCCTGTCTCCCATTCGTAGCGGGCGCATATAGCTGATTGCTATATACCCAGTTGGGTAGTACAAAACTGCGAGATCAGACATCAAAGCTTGCGGCTGTGGGGTAGCGTCGTTTCATCATCATCTTCCAACGGCACCCATTTCGACGTGGACAGCAGCATTGCAAACCCAGTCAGCACTTGAAACAAGGTAGCGATTGTATTTACCAAACATCTATTTAATTTAAACTCGGGGAAAATTCTTGGTGCGATCCACACTGGTTACCGTGCGTTCCAAACACAATGCTTCTGTCCAGAGGACCTCAACGTCTCCGTGCATTTGACCCTCATGTTTCTCCGATGCCTCTGATATATAGGAGCCCCCCCCCCCCTCTTGGCGGCAACTTTTAATCCGCAATTGTAATACTCGATCGCGCTCAGGGCCATCCATTTTGATAAAGAAGTTCGAGCCCTCTACACTACCTTGTTTTTCTTCACCATCATCACCACATCGTTCTGGCCTCGCATCTCTTTCACATCCATACTCATCATGACCACAAGCAACCACACAGGTCTTCGGCAGACCAAGGGAAGATTCATTGAGAACTTTGGGCCAGAGTTCTCGCCGCCAGTCTCCAGCATCTGCGGGGTGAAGGATCACGCTGGGTCGAGGTTCCCGCTCGAGAGCCCTCCCAGTCTCGTCGTTTTCTACGATGGCCGGGACCCATCGCTGACGCCGGCCGACATGCGCAACGACGGAGTACTGCACTCGCCAACGCTGACCCTCATCTCGGAAGCGGCAATCACGCCGCTGAGGCTGCCGTCTCCATGCAGCCCGGTGATCGGAGAGCCCACAGAGTGGCTGCTCTCCCGCCGGTACGTCTCGCAGGGGCCATTCTCTGCTCCAGTAGATCGCATCATCTCTCAGACATGCCGAGACGGCGAAAGCACACCGGACGCGGAGCCAGGCGAGGACCTGCCCACGGAAGATTCCGATTCGGATTGGTTTACAGTGTCCGACGAGGTGGGATCCGAGTGCCACAATGAAGAGGGACGCGACCTTGACGGGTTCAGTCCTAAGCATAACAACCCTGCATCAACCACGCACATGACCTCTCTCAATACCCTATCTTGCGATGAGAACCGGCTACCTACTGCGACGGCAGCACCAAGATGTCGCTTGCAGGACACCCCCTCTCTATGCCCGTCAACAATACCAAGAGGCTTTCGCTCAAGGCCTAGGGTGGACTTGCATAAGGAGGATCAGCTCTTGGAAGAAGGATCAGATGTGGACGATGTCTCAATCGGGTTTAAAATGTATCGTGTGTAGGGTGGGTAGCTGACCCCCTGATACTTTAGTTTTTCTGCTTCATTTCATTTCTTTTACCTTGGGAGTTCATGGGATTGCTTAGGGCCACGGAAGTATGCATAGCAGAGCGAGCGACTAGAATTTACAAAATGGCATGAAGATTGGTTGGCAAAGCGAAATGCCCGAGTTTGAGGACACCGAATCGTGATGCTCAAAGTGAATACGAAAAAAAGTGGACGATTGAGATGTCGCGGTGTGAATTCCCCCCCCGGCAGCTCATGACGGACCGCGTCCCTCGTTCAGCGGCACTCACGCGACGCGACAACGGCTCGACCGTCAAGAACCGGTTTCAGGACAGTATTTACGCAACCACGGCCGCGTGGAGTGGTTCAGTTCAGTTGCTTGCGAGTTTACAGTCTACGAAATTCCCAAGATTTTACTCGAGGGAATGTTGCGCTTCGAAATTTATCCGGACCCCATAGCAGCACGAGGCCACACGTGGAACAGAAGGTAAGTCGGCGACGTTCTTCTCTCCTCCTGTTTCCCCTCCGAAGCGTCCATGGTGTAATGAACGCCGGAGTGAATAAGAAGGATAATCTAGTAGGTTTTCCTAAGGAAGAAAGGAAAGAAAAAATTAAAAAATCTGAGCCGCAACTGAAGAATTTGTAGAGCCGCTGAGAGGGTCCCGGGCCCGGATCAACGATTATCCTCTTTGAAAGACCCGCATTAGTAGGGAAGCAAAAAAGGATGGCTGGGTTTGTCATTTAAGGGACAGTATGGACAAAAGAGGGAGCCAAGGGAAAAACCCTCGTAGGTTGACGACCTTAAAATAATGCATTATACAATATTTTATAGGGTAGTATACTGATTCAGTTATTTGTGCTTGCTTGAACTCAAAAGACTCAGGACTCTGAGAAGAGAGTATGGTATGCCTATCGACTGACGAGATGTGGCGGAAAATGGGTTGCCCACCAGGAATGTAAATCATCGCTGATGGCAAGAAAGAAAGCAATGGCAGCATTGACATGGGAAAAGTTGGTGTCTTGGAAGCACCGTAGGATAGGTTATCAAATGAGAGAACAGGCCCGATGCTCTCAGGGTTCTTGGCTAAAGCCGCATACATGTCTTGGGATACGGCTGATTGTGATTCCATTCAGTTGCTGTCCACCTACATTGCTTTGCGCATAGACTATATCTAAGCGCATTGCAAAAAAAATCAAGAATAAACGGCCGAGTGCGATCCCAGCAATGATTCCTTGTCCCGTCCTCTTTGCATTTGAATCTGGACAGCGGTGAGTCAAGGGACCGCAAAAAAAACGCAGGGACCAAATCCAATCAAGCAATGACATGCAGCATGTCGTGTGCCTGATGGAGGGAGTCACGACAAACTCCCTGCCGCTTATTCGTACGCCCGTCCATCCAGGGTGGAGCGAGCAATAAGCCGCGACCAGTGTAGGCACCTGACGGGAGTCGAATGTGTTTGGGTATGAAAAAGCAACTTGGTGGATAAATCGCATGTTGCCTCCTGTCGCTCCCATCACCTCTTCTCTGCCCCGAGAGTCTGGGTTGAGTCACAGCGGTTCTGCTACCTTTCGGACCCTTCCCCCCTTGCCTACTTAAGGAAGGCGTCTGGCTGGCGGTTTCAAAAAGGAAGCAAAGCTGACCATACAAGTCTGCATGAGCCTGTTTGGACATTTGCTCGGCTTTATTATTCGCCTCTTTGTCTGAAACCCGCCTCTCACCAAACCTTGATGCATTGGATATTTATCTTGACGTCTTGTCGAAAATCTGTGTTGGCCAGCCCAGTGACCTGCTAATTATCAGTCATTACAAACAAGCTACCCCGCTACCCCGCCTCGACCGGTACAAGGCTTGGCCACCCAAAGCTTTGAGCGCAACCAATCCAACCTACCCAAAAATTCATCATCACCCTGCCTCTTCAGAACCAAAAAAAATCCCACAAAATGGCTGGAGGTACCGGAACAAGCTCCCGCGGCCGAGGCGGCAAGTTTAAGAAGTACACACGTGGCGGTAGGTGCTGTGACTGCCCAGCTGAGTAACTAGCGTTGAGGTGGCAGATTTCTCGAGCATACCCCAAGACTAACATTGGCACCAAAAAATAGGCGGAAAACACTTTTCTCGTGATATTCGACCGAAGGATGCCGATGGAAACGAAGTTAGCATGTGGAGTGTCGATTCACAGAATAAAGACGACGACGACGATGACGATGATGATTCGGACTCCGAGGAAGATTCCGAAGAGGAATCTGAAGAGGAAGATAGCGACGATGACACCCCCGCTCAGCCCCAAGCCCAGGAAGCTTCCCGTGAAGACCGCAAGGCCCAGAAGAAGGCTCGCAAAGAGGCCGCCATAGCCAAACAGCAGGGTAAGACGGTTGAGGTCGGCGACCTACCCACCAGTGACGAGGAGAGCGACGAGGACGACGACATGCCTGCGAATCCCAACCATTCCAAGGCTGCTCGGAACCAAGCAAAGGGCTCAGGTGTAGATGATATTACTGAGGGCGTCGAAAATATGGCAGCGCCCAGCCGCCGAGAACGTGAGGCCATCGAGGCCGCGGCAGCCAAGGAAAGGCAGATGCGCCTAACAGCTCAGGGTAAAACGGATGAATCCAAGGCCGACCTAGCTCGCCTAAAGCTTATCCGCGAGCAAAGAGAGGCTGAAGCTGCTCGACGACAAGTAAGAGAAGCCCGGAGATTTGATTAGTTTATGACATGTTGCTAACCTCTGTTCCCGTAGGCGGAGAAAGAAGAGAGAGAGGAGCAGGAGAAGAAGAAGAAGGCCGAGTTCGAGGCAAAAGAAGCCCGAAAGAAGGATGTGAAGAAGGGCAAGAAGAAATAAAGCATTATGGGGAGAAAATAGTGGTTGTATGCTTTGCCATGACTAGATTGTTAGCGAACTCGCCAATTGATTGGCGTTGCTATATCCAGAATTGTGGCATAGAGTTGGAGAGAAATATCCTCTCTGTCATGACGAAAACTGCCAGCGCTAGCATGCCATGTTCTGGAATCTGGAAAGAAGACAGTGTCGTGGAAGTCGCGCGGGGAATGAGTGGGTGGAGGAGTCAAGATGTATGAGAGCTGCGTACCAAGGACGGAGCTACCTTTGTGGTACTTGAGCAGTTTAATGCTAGGGTAGGAGTCATCCAGGCTGGGAATCACAACGCCGCCGGAGCCATTTGATAGATGTCATGCTATCTTGGTAGATGGGACTGTTCAAATAGAAATGCCAAAGTGTCTCTTTCTTATAATTATTACGATCCGTTTATATTTCGTAATTTTCCTTGGAAGCATGCCGCTTCTTGTCACCTGCAATCCAATGAACGGTGCTCGGTGAGCGCATGGATGATAGATGATGAGACATAAAAGCGATCATTGAGAGAGGAGGATCGCGCTAGATTTCGAATTATTTTGTCGTGGAAGGAATTGCAAATGTGTTGTTGGTTCAGCTGGGTGTCTCTCTTATCATGATGCAAAGCAAAATGTTCTCAGGATAAGATGCTGCGGGCTGTCTGCTGGAATAAAACATTTAAAAGCACATATCTTTTCCCCACATTCTAGAATACTGGTGACTACTAAACATATTTGCTCCTCAATTTTATGTGTTTATTTTTAGTTTAGTTCCACAACAAGAAATTGGACACCTCTTCTTTCCATTTCACACTCGCACGAGGACAAGAATGGGGCCTGTGTTCCTGCACTAACGGGGATATGGTTGAGTGGAGTAGCTTTCTGGAATGAGTAGCGTGCCGTCTCCACAGTTTGGACCCAGCCAAAGAAAAAAAAATCACCGGCCCAAAAAAAATTGTGCCCGTTTATCGAGTCGCCGACCGCTTCAACCACCTCGTTTTATTAAGGTGTCTGGCTCCCTTTTGCACAAATCGACGGCACAACTTGTCTTGCGACAAGGGTCTCCGATACCAGCGCTCCGAAGCGCTCTCCCGTTGCAACTCTGCTCCTCTGGGTCCCCAACAGCGCCCGTCAAGATGGCCGAGTCTTCGCTGCAGGTCCGTTTTCTTCATACCCTCGTGCCCCGCCGTCTCTAGGCATGAGGTTATCGCCATGAGCTGCAAAGCTGATGCAAGACCCCATAGGACCGCCTGCGCGACCATTCCAAGGCCTTCGAAGGCCTCTTGAGCCTCATCCCGGCCAAGATGTACTACGGAGAAGACAACAGCGTATGTTGGCGATTGATTTACCCTCCCCCTGCGCTGCCTGCCACCCGATATGGCATTCGATGTTCAACACGCCTGTTTGATGCAATGCACAATTGGAACCAGCTGCAAGGAACACTGTAAAACAGTCAGACTGACAGTAATCACACAGAGCCAATGGACTAAGAAGAAGCAAACCAAGAAAGAGGCTGCTGCCGCGCGCCGCGGAAAGCTCGACCCCGACAGCGAACTGAACCGAAATGCCAAGGAGGTGATGGATGAGCGCGCCAAGAATAAGCGCAAACTACGTGAGGTGGACGAGGCTGAGGAATCTACTGGTGATCACGAAGATGGGGATGATTATGAGCCTGTCAACGGTGTGGAAGCCGAGAAACCTGGCGAGGGCCTGAAGAAGGCGACAGAAACCAACAAAAAGCAGAAGCTGAACGATGACGAGGCCGAGCCTGACACCGCCGAAGAGCCCACAACTTCGAAGTTATCCAAGAAGGAAGAGAAGAAGGCCGCGAAGAAGGAGAAGAAGAAGGATAGGAAAGTGGAGAAGAAGGTTGAGCAATTTGCTAAAACCGATGAAAAGCCGGAGGTTGTTGATGACGATGAAACCTCTGCCGTTGCGCCCAAGTCCAAGAAGCAAGCAGTAAAGAAGCAAGCAAAAAATGCTGCCACCCCCTCATCATCGGGGGCCGACACCGCCGACGTTGACGATGCCACCCCAGTTAAGGATGATGTGGAGGCTATGGACCTCTCAGGTCTAGAAAAGGAAGAAGAGACGTCAAGTCCTGATTCTGAGCCCCATTCTCCTACTTTTGATGGCAACTCAAAACCTGCTGGCGAGACTGCCGGCGAGTCCGCCAGCGCTACCACTTCCGTTTCCTCCACCGTTCCTCCCTCAGAAAAGCCGAAACACATCAAACTCCCTGCCGATACATCTGCCATTCGCGCCCGTCTCGCTGCAAAAATCGAAGCCCTCAGAGCCGCTAGAAAAGCCGATGGCCCCGACGGCAAGCCCATCCGAACACGACAGGAACTCATCGAGTCCCGCCGACGAAAACAGGCTCAACGCAAGGCTCACAAGCAGGAGCTTAGGAAACAGGCTAAAATGGATGAGGATCGCAAGCGCGAAGAGGCACTTGCAGCCACCTCTCCCGGCGTCATGAGCCCTGCTGTTGATGCTGATGACAAGATGGGCAGTGGTTTTACATTTGGCCGCGTGGCTTTTACCGACGGAGCTCAGCTTTCACATGACCTTAGCTACGTTGTTAGCCAGGGTAAGAAGAAGGGTCCCTCAGATGCTAAGACTGCCCTTATCAAGGTCCAAAACCAAAAGAAGCGCCTACAGGAGCTGGACCCCGAGAAACGTGCCGATATCGAAGAGAAGGATGCCTGGCTGACTGCTCGGCGCCGTGCGGAAGGCGAACGCATCCGGGACGACGAGGGGCTTCTTAAGCGCGCTGTCAAGCGCAAGGAGGTTGCCAAGCGCAAGAGTGAGAAGGCCTGGAAGGAGCGCTCGGATGGGGTCAAGTCTGCCCAAAAGGAGCGCCAACGCAAGCGCGAGGAGAATCTACAGAAGCACCGCGACGACAAGCTACTACGCAAGGTCGGCAAGAAGAAGAAGAAGGGCGGTGCTACCAAGAAGAAGAGCCGTCCCGGTTTCGAGGGCAGCTTGGGTGTTGGCGGACGCAAGAAGTAAAAGGGTCGAATGAACATCAAGAAACCAAAATAAAGACAAAAAGGCATCTAACTTGCAAAGAGGCAAACGAAAAGCTCTTCCTTCATCAACTTCTTTTTTCTTTGTTTTTGCTTGAATAATGGCGCTGGCGGAGTCCGTGGGCAGGAAAGGGGAATGGCATTCCGGCGCAGACACAGCAACATGGTGTGTATGCGCATTTCGTCTACATGATGAGCACGCACGCATAATGCCGCAAAACAAGATCACGATGCAATTCTGCAATTTGGTTGGCTGGCTTGAAAATCTGAAGTGCAAGAAAAAGTGGAAAGAAGAACAGCAACTAATGGCATTAGGCATAAAAAATGAGTATATATATATATATAAATGTATTCATTGAAACGTGATTCAAGATTCCTCAACATGGGACGCGCGTGGTGTATAACATGACTTTAGCTGCTCCTTGCCTTTTCTTCATACCCGCAGATGCCACTCAAAACACCGTCAAAGAGAAAAATCAAGAGACAAAGATCAAAATAAGAAACGCAGAGCTGGCCAATAAGTGCTAGCCGGCCAAAGACACAGGACGCTCAGGTTTTTCATGTGTTTTGGTTTTTGGTTTTTGGTTCATTACAAAAGTACCGACTGGGCAACAGCAGCGGAACATACAGCACGGCTACGCTTGACGTTTCAGCTTTCCTTTCCCAAGAGGCACACACGCCCATACTCTTGTACACTCACGTACATTTTCAAAGTCGCACTCTGTGTCCATCCCTGGCTGTCTTTGCCCCCGTTCCCAAGAATAAATAGGTTTCAACAAAATAATAAAAACAAAAAGGACATAGAAAGGAGGAGGCGCGCGGGACCGCCACCAACAACCATGACGAGGCTCCCCATTCTTGATTTGGCCGGGAAATTCGTCAAGGCTGGCTGCCCAGCCAGCCTGACAAATCTCATCGGTTACTATATCTGATTGGGGACCTCGCTGCCGCCCAAGCCGAACTATTTCTTCAACTGCTTCGTATATGGGGGGACTGAGGGGGTTTTGTATTTTCGGAGTTTAGAATCCCCCCGGCTGGTTCTGGGTACAAGCTCGAGGGATGTGTTATTGTATGATCGGGAGAGGATGAGAGAAGTATTGGAGGATTGAGGTTGGTGAAACAAAGTCGGGGGAAGAAGGATCGGCTTGGGCGCGAGTTGGAGAAGCGTGGTGCTAGTGCCACCGTAAGATGCTCGCGCAGGGCCTGGTTCACCTCGTTTAGAGGAGGGAGTCGAGGCGGGTAAAGACACTCAGACACGCGGCTACAACCTCAAGCTGCAGCTCCTTGTCCTTGCCAGAGTTCATTTCCTAGACAAATTATCAGATAGCTGCCCGTGAAATAATTCTTCGTATGAACACACCTCGGTAATCAACTGGGGTAGGTTAGCACCGATACCATTACCTGTGGCTTTCTTTCCAAAGGGCCACTGGCTGTAGTCGGCCAACAACTCATCCGTCTGGGCAAAGGCCCTCTCACGGGCTTCGTGACCTAGGGTGGACAGAGCGTTCTCGAGGACATTCGCAGCGTAAGCAGCGCAGACCATAGCGATGCTGCGCATGTAACGGAATTCGAGCGACTCGGGGAGGAACTGGCTGTCGTTGAGTACAATAGTGCGCTGGGTAAGGATGTTGCGGACTCGGCGACGGATTTCCTCCTTGGCACCACCGTCGGCGACGGGGTGGGTTGCCATGTCGAAAAGGAGGAAGTTGCGCTTCTCGGTGCGGAGGATGCCCTTGTCCACGAGGCCCTTGGCGAGGCGCTCTCGAACCTGCTTGAGCTGGTATCCGATCTTCATCAAGTTCCACGTCTCACCTAAGGGTTGAAACAGGGGCCGGTCAGCGCAAAAGTGCATATAGAGGGATGATGGGGTTTGGGTAGGGATATGTACCGCTCATGAGATCGATCCAGGTGCTGACGCTCATCTTTTCGCTCTGCTTCATCATCTTCAGGGCCTCATCGAGGAGGACTTCGCCAGTGAGTGTGTCGTCGATAACTTCGATGTTGCGGTCAGCGAGGGGGAATCGCCTTCGCGAGGCGTCCTTTTCCATGCTGATGCGGCCGCGGAAAGCCAGCTCGATGACGATGCATCCTCGAAGTGCGTAGGAGATGTTGTCATTCCAGAATGAAAGGTAGCCCTATATTTCGGGGGACAATGGTTAGGGGGCGTTTCTTAAGGTAGGATAGCGATCAGGAGTCCTTGGTTGGTTGCGTACCTGCTTATCCTTGAGGCCCAGCAGAAGAACCTCTTCCATGAGGGTCAGTTTGGGCTGCTTGCTTCTCTCAGCGCTCTCGCTAATGTCTCGAGGGTCGAAGGCGATCTTGTGGCCATTCTCAGTGCTCTCATAGCTGGTCTCAGGGCCGCTGTCCCTGGCGTTGGATGGAGTGGTCCTGGTGCCATTGCTGGACTCGTCTGCTGGGTTGGCGCTGCCACCACCTGCACCGCGGCGTCGCGTCAATCCCGACGACATTTCGAGGCCTTGAGTGAGGAAACGGACGAGAAGGAGAGGGCGAGGGCGGAGGGGAGACGAGGGGATGAGTGGTGGTGGTGGATGATCGTCGTCGTTTGGTTTGGAGAGAATGCGGCGGTCGAGAAAGGGACAGTACGGCGGGAGGGATGAAGCTGAACCTGGCTTCTTGGGGGGCTAGTTTGCGCGTGCAGAATTTAGGGGTGCCTGGACCGGGTCCTAGTGGATAGCGGCCAGTTGGGTGGATGTAGGGGGTGTGTGTACTGGCGTACAGTGGACGGGCGACGATTAGCAGGCACTGTAAATTATAGCAATGTGAATATCAAGAATGCCCCGGGGCTCAATACGCGCGAATCTAGGACGAACGGGCGGGTGAGACAGTGCCTTATTAGGGGAGGAGACTCATTCATTCGATGAGGCTCAGACTCCTTCACGCTAGTTCGATTGATTTGATGAACTGGCTTTTTTTTCTTCTCTTCTGCCGGACCTCCTTGTCAACAGGGGTGATGGCGTTGCTGTTCTGGCCCGTTGGCTGTAGTGGGAAGCGAGGGGCCAGGGAAAACGGTTCTCAAACTCGACTGGACGGTGCCAGAAACCGCGCTGTAACTAATACTCGATTTTTCTTTGGCTACATGCAACAATCCCAAGCTGGCGATCTGGCGACAGGTTTATTCACCTTCAAGGCCAGCTTTGACGAGGAATGCGGAGCGGCAAGTGGGATTTTGGGTACACGTAATGAGCCGCGGCGGGCTGGGTCGGGGTAGGGAAAGGGGCAACGAGAAATGCGAATCATGAGCCAAGGTTGGCGAATAAACTGAGGGCGTGCGCAGATCCAATAAGACGAGGATGGGGGTGGGCGAGGCCGTCCAAGGCAGCAAAGTACATGTACTAACCAACAAGAAGGGGTTGTTGATGACATTTGGGAATGGATGTGCAAGGTCGGGTGAGAAGAATCATCCCAAGTTACTTCATTTAGGTATAACGCTTCTGGCCAATCAAACTAAATATTTTGGCTGTCATAGCACGCTGATATTCGTATCAACCCGTCATCCTTGAAGGTCGCACGCGACATGTACTCTGTGATTATGGGATTGGCCTTGAGCACTGTCCACTCAACGTTTCTTTGAACATCTCACATTAGCGACCGCAGCCACCAGGCCCCAATATGCAACATGCTCCTTTTTGCTTCTGCCAATTGAAACCGCTCACGTGCATTCCCGTTTCTAGGGACACAGCCTCAAGCCTTGCAGCTCAAGCCGGGTCGTTATTCCTGCATATTGCAGCGTTTAATTGTTGCGCCCGGCAAGCATACCAGGTCCAACATGCCAAAAAGCCAATTCTGGGAACCACCGAACATGCCGGGGTACCTGCTCAGATCACCTAAAACGGTATCCCCTCTGGCTATTGTGCACGGGCCACATGGCTCGAAAGGGTCGTCAGCCCCAGTAAAAAAGTCAGACAAGCCACAGGGCCTCACGATCGGACTTTATCTTGCTGAATTAACGACAATGAAGGTCAACATGCTCGTATAACCTCATCTTTGAATGATTTGGACGGAGGCATCTCCCCACCGCAATTGCTGCACACTATTAACCCTAGCCAAAGGAACTGATATTTACAATGTAGATTTTACGCTGAAAAAACTTCTGAGATATCCTTGGGGTAAATATGCTTTTTTAGGTATTACTTTTGTTTGGCCCCAAGTAGTAAAGCGTCGAACAGACAATCGTTGAAGGGTTGCATTGTAGATGAACCCGTTTCTTCGGAACGACACAGTCTTACAATGCTATTTACTGATTTAATGCCTTGCGAATATCTCATTACAATCGGAACCATTGATGTATTCTTTCCCAGCTGCATGCAATTCTGCTCCGTTGTAGCGACTGCTGTTTTGTCCATGGACATGCCATTTACGTCTGGGCTTTGACCTCGAACTCAGCTCATCACATGTTTCCTGTTATTCTCCTACAGCGCTATCTGGGAATATCATATCATTTTGTCAAAGCCACAGTGCTCCGTTTGACCAGAAGTCGTTCGAGCTATCTTTATCGCTCTATCACGAAAGCCAATTGCTGGTAGACAAGACACTTCGGGCGTTATTTTTCTTCTACTAGTGATACAAACGTGTATACTTGAACCCAAAGCTGAATGTTGCATCTGAAGATGACCAATCCTTGTTTTGATATAAATCAATATCGGCTCTGCCGTGGACGGTCAAAAGTCACACCGAGTAGACCATGGGATCATCACCTTGCACCTCGTACTAATTTCTCTTATATAATATATACTAGCACTCTACCACCTTGACCACCTGGATGATGTTTGAGAGAGTACTTCTTTGGCGTTTCCCACCAAACAAACTCGGCCACCCGACCAGAGAGGTTCACAACCTTGTGACAGCTGACAAACAGCCCCATCGGGTGAGAACAAACGAAGTGCTTTAACCGTGCCTAACTCTAATCCCTTCAACGGCGGCGAGGCCCCTGAGAGGTCATTTGGTCGAGTGGTTAACGCTTGGCACCTCGCAGACCTGATCGGTATATACTAGGCTCTGCTTAGTAGATACAACGGCGTGTCTGCGCGGTGCCGAGCAGTCTACCACTCCTAAAGCGACCCTCGGCGTGGCCTCTCCTCAGAAACACTGCCGACCCCTGGCTTAGCTGTGTAACCAGAACCCTACGGGAGGATGGTTCGCCGCGGCCGAGGTTGGATACTGGTGCAAAGAAATATCCAAGGCGAAAGCCGGACGCGCTGTAGTATCACCACCAAGAGAGTGATAGCAGGGCGCAGAATACCATTTCTTTATGCTTTTATTTTTGAGGCTTGAGGTTCGAATCGTCCTCTGTGCACGTTTTTTCCCGCCGTGTGCTTTTTTTTAGGCAAACAAACATTTTGTCACAACAGGTGTTCCCAGGTGATAAAGGAGCAACCGCATTCGTTGTTTTCCTTGCCTCTAAATTACAAGTCGTTTCCATCATATGACTGCATCGTCTAATGTACACTCTTGGATCGGAGGCCTTCCCCTCCACACGTATGACTTCTCCGTGACTCTTGAAAAAAAAAACGATGGTTACTCGTCTAAAGCGTCATACCAACCACGCTAGTCTTCCACAGCTCATCAAAGTTGACGTTTTCGCTTTCAAACAACTCCCGAATCTTCTTGGCCGCAGCCTCCTGCTTTTCGGGACCAAACCCACCAGGCTGTGTGGATTCAAATTGTACAATCTCGACCCAGCGGTAGAACAGATTCTCCTTGCCCATGGCTGTCAGAGCCTCGCGGAACGCAAAGACCTCGCGTCGGCGCTGATCCTCCGTCGAACTTGCACCAGCGCCCGTGTCATAGACCATCCAGCCGTAATCTTTGTGGTGCACGAGAACGAGACCCTTGAAAGCCTCAATAGCGATGTCTTTCTTGTCAACCATGGTGTGTGCGTGGACCATCTCAGCCCAGTCAAGGTCCCATTGACCATTCATCAGGAGGTAACCAGTCTTTTGCTCCTGCACCATTGGCGAAGTGGCTTGGCGAATGTATGTAAACATAATTGTTTGAGTATCCTTGTCCGTAAAGATGTCTTTGAGGAGCGTGTCCCAGTCACGGCTGCGTCGGACGTAAATCTCCTTGGGGCGGAACCCGACCTTCCATCGCCACTGGCACGGGTTGCCGTGGGCCTGTCCGGCGGCAAACTCGACGGGCCAAGGCCAGACGAAGATGAAGAGGACGAAATCGAAGAGCATTGTAAATGCGCGCTTTCCAATCTCCCACGCTAGCACCGACCACGGCGCATCAGTGTTGGTCCACGTTGTCTCATTGGGGTTGCCCATCGCTGACATGGCGAGCTTGCAGTACCAAGGCACGATCCAGTACATGCGCACAACAAAGAGGAGCGCGACGACAACATTCATTCCAACCGGAATGAGAAAGATTTTGCGTTTGAAATCAGCCGGCTTGGAGTCAATGTGCGTAACGTAGATGTGCTTCTCGGACAAGGTGCTGATGAAGGGCTCCAGGACTTCCGGAGGCCGCTTGAAAGGGGAAGGGGGTGAGCTATCTTTGGGTGCCGACTGGGTCGATTTGCCCTTGCCGGAACGTTTCGCGGGCGCCATGATGTATGGATGACTTCTTTTCGTTGGTTTTGTAAAAGTCGGCGAGGCGCAATGGATTCAAGAGTCGCGTGTCCAGGGGTTGATTAGCGATGATGTGTTCTTGAGTGGCTCAAGCGCCGCTCCACTAACAAAAATAGCCGTCGTCAGCCCCTGTTTAACCATTCGGTTGGGATGAACTAGCGTGCTTCCAAGAAGAATTCGACAGAATCTCGAATTTTCTAGAGCCGGTTCATATTTTGGCCATGTTCGTGCAAGCCATCTTCTTTCTTTCATTTTCTCTACAATCCATGATCGAAGCAATTCCATCTATCCGATGTGGCGTGTTGGGTCAGCCACACCCATAATTCGCAGACTGTGGCGGGCAATCCCGGCCCCGTCAGAGAGCTCTCTGTGGCTCAAAAATGTTTCTGCTCCACCTGATCATAGGTGCTCCCGCAATCGACCGTAACCTAGGTCCTTCAACCCTCATGTCAGAGGCTCAGTCTAGCTCTGGCAACCCCTCATCGCGGCAATGTTGAGAGCTCGCGCGTTGCAGGTCAGTAACAAAATTCCCATTGGACCCGTCTTGAGAATTGAATTGACACAAGCTACAGGAGCGCGGCACTTCGTATGTGTGCGCTTTCTGCCGTCATAAGCTCTCGCCGGGGGACGCACAGCTCAGAGATCGGTCCTTCGCGACCGGCGCAGCCTCCATATCATCAGCCCGGGTCTCCTCGCACTCGAGATGCCTCTCGTCGCTTCCATTCGGCGTAAGAGCCCTGTCGACAAGCTCGCCGTTGTACCGACCTGACAATAATGGTCCCTCACAATCGGGTGGTTTTCCGAGTGGGGGTTTCAACCGAGGAGGATTTGGCGCTGGCTTGGGGGGCTTCGGTTCCTTTGCTAACAAACCGCCTGAGCCTTCGACCCCGGGCTCGACCTCGACTAATACCTCGAACTTCGATGCGTTGCTTCCCCACGAGCGAGAGGCTCGGCAGCGGATGGGCCTCAACCAACCTAAGGAGTCGGCCAAAACCTCGAAGAAGGATAAGAAAGGGAATTCTGCTATGGATCGATCCGGGTCCAAGAAGGAACAACGAGACAAGCGCGAGAAGAACGCCAAACGAGAAAAGAGCGACAAGCGTGATAAAAGCGACAAACGAGAACGGAGATTCGAGCGGGAGCCTGAAGAAGAAATTGTGACAGATGCCTCCAAGCCTGAAACCATACCATTATCGAGTACATTGCTTGCCGATGCCTTCCGAATGGATCGTGCTCCTGCCCCAGTGGCAACACCTGCATCGTGGCTGGGAGGAGGTCTTGGCAGTCAGCAGCAGCAGCAGCAGTCGGAGTCGAAACCAGCCACTGCTTCGTGGGGCGCTTTCAGTGCTCGAAAAGTAGACACGGAAATCATCACGAAAGCATCGGCAACTCAAGCTTCCGCACAAGAAACTAAAGAGGCACCAAAAACCGATGACGGTCCCGGGGTCTGGGGACAGCTTCGACGTTCACGCAAGGATACTTCTACTGAATCAGAGAAGAAGGGAGGTGATTTTTGGGACGACCTTGAAAACAGAGTCAGTGATATCCGGAGCAAGAGACAGACCATGCGTGATGAGGCACTCCAAAACAGGATCAACCAAACTTCTTTCAATGATTCAAGGTCAATCAGAGGCCTAGATCAACTAGCGGAAGAGCCCAGACGGAAATCGAGATTTGATGACGAAGAAGGAGAAGAAGACTACTCACGCCGTGGCAAGAAGAACAAACGTCAGAAAAACACAAGACGTCGCGAAGAGGAAGAGGAAGACTATGATGATGAGGCAACGTCAAGATGGGAAGCTAGACAACGTCGAAAGGCTGAAAAGGAAGCCAAGAGACGTGCTGGTGAGCAAATTGAGCTACAGCCAGTGCAAATATCTATCCCTGAATACATCAGCGTGGCACATCTGGCGCAAGCACTAAAGTTCCCTGTGGCGGACTTCCTTCGCGACTTGGAAAGGATGGGGTTTGAGGATCTGACTGAGGATACCATTATGACTGGAGACACTGCGGCTCTTGTTACCATGGAGTATGGGCTTGACCCAGTCATTGAATCAGGTGCTGACCTCGATTTGCGACCTCTTCCACCCCCAGAAGATCCCTCCATACTTCCGCCCCGGCCACCTGTCGTGACCATCATGGGCCACGTTGACCACGGCAAAACTACGCTGCTGGATTGGTTGAGGAAGTCTTCCATCGCCGCTCAGGAACATGGCGGCATCACCCAACACATCGGTGCATTTGTTGTTCAGATGTCCACTGGCAAGCAAATCACCTTCCTCGATACACCCGGTCACGCGGCATTCCTGTCCATGAGACAGCGAGGCGCTAACGTGACGGATATCGTTGTTTTGGTGGTTGCTGCCGATGATAGTGTTATGCCTCAAACCATTGAAGCCCTCAAGCACGCCACATCCGCCAAGGTTCCCATCATCGTGGCCATTAACAAGATTGACAAGGAAGATGCCCGCATCGACCAAGTCAAGGCAGATCTCGCTCGTCATGGTGTCGAGATTGAAGATTATGGTGGCGATGTTCAGGTTGTCCCCGTCAGTGGCAAAACCGGACAGGGCATGGAGGATCTTGAAGAGAACATCATAACCTTGTCTGAAATTCTCGATGTACGCGCCGAGCCTGATGTCATGGCTGAAGGCTGGATTCTAGAGTCCAGCGTCAAGCAAATCGGCAAGGTCGCTTCAGTGCTTGTCAAGCGAGGAACTCTTCGGCTCGGCGACTACATCGTGGCCGGCAAGTCGTGGGCAAAAATTCGTGGTCTCCGTAACGAAGCTGGAAATGAGATTCCAGAGGCCCCTCCTGGAACTCCTGTCGAGATTTTGGGCTGGCGAGATTTGCCCGAAGCCGGAGAACAGGTGCTACAGGCGCCGGATGAGGACAAGGCTAAGACAGCTGTCGAGTATCGACAGGAGATGGCGGAGCGCGAGGAGAGCTCTGTCCAACTCGCAGAACAGGAACTTCGACTGCGTGAAAAAGCCGCTGCCGAAGAAGCGGCTGCGGCGGCTGAAGCAGAGGGCACTGCAGTGGCCGAAAGTGATGAGCCAAGCATCAAGTACCAGACATTTATTATCAAGGCTGATGTGGCTGGATCTGTCGAAGCGGTCAGCGGCACTGTTCAGGAGATCGGTAACAATGAGGTGCAGACCAAGATTCTGCGCCAGTCGGTTGGCGCTATCTCTGAGTACGATGTTGACCATGCCGCAACATCCAACAGCATTATTGTCAACTTCAACAATCCTATCCCGCCTCACATCCGCCACCGCGCCAGCGAGAACCAAGTGCGCATCATTGACCACAGCGTCATCTACCACGTCCATGACGAAGTCAAGGAAGCTCTGTCGGAGCTTCTCCCCAAGGCCATCAGCCACCGTGTCCTTGGCGAGGCAGAGGTCCTGCAAATCTTCTCTATCAACCTCAAGAAGCGTGTCAACAAGAACATTGCTGGTTGCAAAATCCGCAACGGAGTCATCAAACGCACGTCGTTGGTCAAGGTCCTGCGCCGTGGCGAGGTCATTTTCGATGGTAAGTTTTTTTTGTTGCTTCCTTATTTCATCATAGCGTCAGTGTCAATGCCGCGACATATTGCTCACTGAATTTCTAGGTAAAATCGACACACTCAAGCACGTCAAGAAGGACGTCATGGAGATGGGCAAGGGCACCGAATGCGGTATCGGCTTCGAGAACTTCCAGGACCTCCAGGCCGACGACCAGATCCAAACCTACGAAATCATCCAGGAGAAACGATACTTGTAAAAATAGTAATAATGTAAGAGACGAAAAACACTGTACCAAAAGAAGAAGGCAGCAGCATTTACTGGGTGGGCATGTTGATGTGGGCTTATGACAAACTTGGCTTCATTTCACCTAGGGTCGGTTATATATATGAACTGTATCTAAAAGAGAGTGGCGGTGTACTATTAGGTTGGGGGAGGACGGGAATGGTATCAAAAGATGGGGATTGCTGTCGGGCGGTTTAGAATCAAAATCTCAATATTATTGCATTGGATATTCCTCAGATCGTGTTCAACATTCAGCTGCATTTCATGACTACATAATATCTCCATAAACATGAAACCCACTGTATGGGACGGTAAAAAAAAAAGCCTTTTGTTTCATGAACCCCTTGCTTTTTTTTACTTTCCCGTCTCGCCTCTCCGGAACCAGCGCCAGGTGGATATATCTATTATCCGCGTCCCGTTTCCTTCCATCTCTTGCTTGATCCCATGGGTAAAAATCCCCTGCCCCCAAGCATTAACCTCTGCCTGGCGCCGAAGTGAAACTCGAAGAAAACGTCTTTGTGGTAATGGCAGCGCGGGAGCGCTCCTTCTCCAACTTGTCGAGTCCTATTCGGTCTGTCACAGGCGTGGCGGATATGATGTTGTCAAACTCGTCGTCTTCGTCATCCTCCTCGCCGTTGTCTGAGTCCGGCTCGGCATTGGAGTCCGGCTTGAAACGGCCTGGCTGTGGCTGCGGTGCGGGGATGGTGGCTGGCCTCTTGCGCGAA
Organism: Calonectria honghensis; assembly: GCA_013403855.1. Classification (NCBI taxonomy): domain Eukaryota; kingdom Fungi; phylum Ascomycota; class Sordariomycetes; order Hypocreales; family Nectriaceae; genus Calonectria; species Calonectria honghensis. The sequence goes on from VTGB01000029.1 coordinate 1,595,015, forward strand.
GACTCGTCGTCCGCGTTAGGGTTGGCAAAGGTCTTTGAGGCAAGGACCTTGCGGCGAATCTCGGCCATGGCAGCTTCATCATCCGAGTCGTCGGATATTGCGTAAGGGTCCTTGTCTTCGTCTTCTGCTTTAGCTGGCTGAGGGTCATTTGGGGGCTTCTTGCCCAAGTATATTCCATCGATGCTCTCGTTGTCACTGCCGCGCTCTTCGCCGTCCTCATCTTCGTCCTCATCATCGTCGTCGTCGTCGTCGGAAGGATCCAATCGCCTTCTGTTGGTGTTTCCGCTGGTCCACATGTCGTCGTTGCCCTCCTCTCTGCTCTCTGCATACTCCCTCTCCAACTGCTCCATCCATTCCTCCTCCGTCTTCTTCATCTCGGCCTCATCGGCGCAGGCCGCGTAGCGCTTCAGCAGAGTCAAGTTGATTTCGAGGAACGAGGGGCCATAGGAGAAGGGCTCGAGGATCTGCTCGGCCCAATCGGGGTGACCGCAGATATAGAAGGCGGCAGCGAGGGCCTCCACACAGTTGAGGCGCCAGGGTTTGCCGTAGTTGACGGTGTTCGCGGCGACGAGATAGGGCAGCAGGCGCTCACACTTGCCTCCGACCTTGTTCCACTGGACCTCTTTTGTGCGAGCCCACGAGCACTCGACGACAGCGGCGCCGTACTGGTCCATCAACTCGCGGTCGGCGGGAGAGACTGTGTGCTTGCCGTTGGGCGTGATGATGACTCCGTTGTGACGCTGGCCCATATGTAGATCGCGCATCATGCCGAGCTTCATGAGCTTCTTTCCGGAGCATCGCTTGGGGTCGCAGTGGCCGAGATCCCAGCATGCTGCCTTAAAGGCAGGGCGACCTGCCGAACCAGCGCCATCATCGCGCGGGGGACCTCGACGTAGGCCGCCGCCATGCCCACCTCTTTTGCCCTTTGGGTTGAAATCCTTCTTGTGTCGAACCATTTCGGTGTTGTTTCAAGGCTGGTGCTTCTGGAATGAAGCCCTCGGTTCGCCCTATTTGGTGGTATGCAGCAGGTGGGAAGGGTTGAAAACCCGCTAATAGGTATATCGGAGATTTTTCTTGGAGTCCTCAATTGGCAAAACTTATGCTGGGGTTACAAACAGAACGAGGGGCACTGAGGGGCAAACTTTAAGTGTGGCTTTAGCTGCATAACGCCACACACGTAGGGCGTGCCCAAGCCACTTCCGATCCATCTTCAACTGTCTTACATAGTGAAACTAGGCGATTGTTGATTCTGGTGTAAGCAAGTATTGAAAGAACATGAAGCTAGAGTTTATTATGTCACGTTCCGTAATTCTGCTATGCCAGCTCTTTTCATAGGCTGCAGGTTTTGGCCAGCGTATATTTACCGTTTTTTACCTACTGTATCTCATTCGTACATTCTAGATAATTTCCCGTCCCCTAGGAAGAGCTCTGAAATACAATAGCTAAGAAAGCCCAGCTTGATCGAGCTGGCTAAGACTTGACCTGTCTATTGCAAGGCAATAAAGCCAATTCGTATCATATAAGTTCGGAGACATACGTGCAGGCAACTCCGAGGACAGGTTCGGATAACCAATCAAATTTAGGGAATAGACCAACGACCCCCTATAATTTAGTATTTACTGTTAATTTCTAGTCGTTATTGGTACACGTCATGGTATCTTTTATGCCTGTTTGGACGAGCCCGCGTGGTCCTTCTCTTTGGCCATATTCGTCATATCAATCGGCTTTGCTTTCCGACTCTTGGGAGGACTACCGATTCAGCTCGAGGTCATCATGATCTTTCCCGCGACTCATCAGATCAACTGTTTCTTCTCCTGATGCATCTGACTTGCTAGCCCCGCCGGTTAAATCGCGATGAGCGTCTTTGATGCCGACCCAGCCCTTCACCCTTCTCCAATTCTCAATAATTTTTACGTCCGTCGCATTAGTCTGGCCCATACTGGCCTCCTCGCGTGCTTTCTTAAAGCCCATTCGCATATTGATTAGAGCACAGAGCAGTAACAAGACTCTGCCACATTATGTCAGCCAGGTGTTGCAACAGTTCCGTTCAGGTGCAAACTTACGCGACAGTGATAGTAAACGCCCAGTTCCGGACCATTGCTCGGCAGTTTTGGCGCGTAGTCTCGTCAAAAATACTCGATCGCGTTCCATCCGGCCAGTGAAGGAAGCCATGGCCCGGGAGGTCGTCATCGCAGGCCATATATGTCAAGGGCATATTGAAAGCCTGGATGAGAATGCCCGCAACCAAGGAACACACCAGCACAAAGTCGACAGTGCCGATTAAACCGAGGGCCAGGCCTTGGGCCTTTGTTGAAGGAATAATCATGATCATGTTCCAACCAAATATTGTCCACCCCTGATACATGACGTCAGAGCCGAAAAGATTGAATTTTGGGAGGGTCAAGGGCAAATACCGCGATTCCTGTCACAAGGATTCCTCTAAGGATGTTGTGCGAGTTGGGCAACCTGTTGTAGTACCCGGGCATGGCGACGCCCTTGTCCCAGAAGGTGGTGCACCATATGCCAATCAGGGCTGTGGGAATGTGGCACACGAAGCGGATGAGGCTTGGGACGGACCTGCTGCCGAGCCTCATTGTTGCTAGCGCTCTATCGCGGGAAAAGAAGAACTGGATCGAATTGGCGCGACTCCAGGCCTCGAAAGAGATGCAAAGTCGATCGTTGGTGCCCTCCCGAATGATAAAGGCCAACACGCGCGGTCTCCTCGAGAGGAGAAGCGTAACATGTCGATCGTCAAATCGGGTGGAAGAATATGCGCCCGAGCGCATTGCGCCTCCCCCGTCTCAACTAAGGAGTAAGCTGAGGCAGGCGCGCCCAGATACAAACATGAAACGATGAGCCAGGCTGTGCTAGTGGCCGGAGAGAAATTGGGATGCTGATCCTAGCCTCTCACTCGCCGTTTTGGGTTGCATAGTCGCAGTGGGTAATAATATGGACAACACATCACTCCCCATTTTTTTTTTCTCATTTGTGAACCAGAAAGAGGGAAAAAAAATGACCGGCCTTGCATAAAGCTCCGACTCCACGCCGGGGAGGGAACCGAGCCCCAAGGATGTGGGTTCTTGCTCCGTGTGTGTGAAAATTCAATCCCATATTGACAGCTCAAAGTTTCATTGTTGTTTCTTCCTTTTGGTTTCCCTTTTTCGGTTCGCCAATCTCTCCTTGACGAAATCCAAGCAGGCACAAACCGTACTTGCCAAGTACTGTAGGTACACTAGCCTGTAAGTGTCAAGGGGCATTGAAGGCTGCACATAGAATCCTTCTGCATCAAACAGTTGACCAATCGGTTGCTTACCTTGATGGCGATCTTAGCCGCACGCGGCAACTAGGCTTCCGGGCTGGCGCTCACCCAGATTGGGTGGAAAGAAACGGAGCAAAGTTATGTATTCACGCCCTGTGAAAACAACAGTGCTACCACATTGCTCCTTGCAAAGAATGTATTTATCGTCAAAGTCGAAGTTGAGCCGACCGTCGAACTCTATTACCATCTGCCAACCAAGACCGTGCCCGTTGAAGCCAAGTGCGCATCTAAAAGAATAGGAGACGGGACGAAAGGCAACAGCCAGTCCCGTCGCTTTTCAACACGACCGAGGCCAGATTTAACATTTTCCCCTTTTGAACACCATCCACTTAAAAGTCTCGTGTTCGTCAAAGCCACCGGAGGCTAATCAGGTAACCGATCCCCATAAGGCTAAATCGGCCGCCACAATACAAGGTCAGAAATTACCACCTAGCTCCGCTCCGATTGAGGATAAAAAAACGCAGAAGCCACCACCAACATAGAAATCCGTCCTCCCCCTAGCATTATGGGTCGACAACCGTGAGCTTCAGCAGCAGATTACGAAGTGAGAAAACAACACCCATTCGCCGCTCAAAAACCATCCCTGTCGGACCGACAAGGGCTGTGGCCAAGTCAAAATGGCCCATCCACGTGCGGGCCGCAGAGAGCTTCTGTGAGCCTCTCGCCCGTGCGGGACAAGCTTTCGTGGTTTCAGATACGAGAAACCATCAAACGCCCTCGTAAGCGTAAAGCCAAAAATAGAAGAAAGAGGCACTATTGCGTCCCATCCGTCCCATGCATTCATCGCCAAAACCCCAGCCGCCCATCGTGAATCCACGTGCCGACCTTGCGGACCTTCAGCAAGCTTAGAGGAGAAGAAAAGCTTGGCATAATGTTTGATTAACGAAGCCCCTCCCCCCCTGAAAAAAAAATTGGGTTCAGTGTCGTTGGGTCTACAAATTGTGAGCTGCTGTTTGCGATATGTTGATTAGTAAGGTGTGTCTTTTCGGCCAACCCGTCGGCCAACTTCACATTCCATGACTTGAAGCTAAAGACACAAATAGAAGAAGGAATTGCACATGCAATAGCCTTATTAAAAAAAATCATGACAAAAAGATGCGTACCCCGATCGAGGAGTCCACATTGAAGTTACCATGTCCAAATAGGAAAATGTTCACAAGCGCCATCGAAAAAAGAAAAAAGTCGGGGCAGGGTGATGTGAAGTCGTAAAGTCATTAGCCCTCTAATACAATCTTCCCAAAACGTCTGGGACGATGGGGATCTGATATTCTTTTCCTGTCCACCCTTTTCGTTTATTAAACACGCCATCGTGGATCAGCTGGATCCTTTCGGAATAAGATGCCCCGCCGTGGACCAGGAGCCTGCTGAACAAAAGTTTTTCGAACTCGCTAGGGGGCACTTCAACAACTCTCAGCTGAATCTCGTCTTCGCCCAGGCGCATCATAAGCACTACTCTTGCGCCAATATGGTGGTAAAATTGTTTGGGGACTGGCCAAACATTACGGCCGAATGATGTGAAATCCTGGCCTTTGGCTGCCATAGAATCATCTCCAACGCTTGGCTGCTTGCCTTTGTTCATAGGGGAATCGGCTGGTGGCTCATCGTCGTTGTCGTTACCATGGTCGGTGGCAACCTCTTCCATGGGAATTGGACGCTGCCCATAGACAGATCTAACGAGATTCACAACTGACATCATGTACGGCCGGTCAGCCCGGCTGACCAAATCGAATTCGTTGATAATGTTAAGAGCGATGGTTGATGTGCTAGAGGGCTGGGGATAATTTGAAAGGTCAATTGGCACGGTAATTAATGGGGCAGAACCAAAAGTAACACAGGAGAACCTGGCTCTTTTCCCTAGAAAACGGTCAGTTTGTATTTGGCATTTGGGGAAACTCGTGTAAAAACCATACCCAGGTCGGAATTAGAAAGGTAATGAAGAAAAAGCAACGAGGCCACAGCTCCGCCTGCGGAATGGCCAGTGATCAACACATGCTTAACACCTTGCCCTGGGGTTTCAAGATATCTTTGGATTTTCTGGGACACGCCAGAGTACAGAGCTTCAGCAGTATCGAGGAAGCCACCATGGACAAGAGGTTGAGAACCATTGAATAAAGCAGGGTTCTGGGCCAGGGATTAGCAGACCAATCGCCACTGAGGTTCCATTGGGGAGCATACAATAAAATGCTTGGCATCCTTTGGTTGATCATTCGGGTTGAGGGCATGGTCCATTTTACCGGGACTGCCTTGGATGGAGACGACCAGGGCCGGGAGGTATTCGCTTTCCAGGGATGTGTCGGCTTTAGGACAAATCAAGGTAGAAGTGAACGCATTGACGCCGGCGCCCAGTGACGGGGTTTTGACAAAGTCACTCTGAACAGTGTGGTCCGGTGTGTCTATTGGGTCCCTGGCTGTGTTGTAGGCTCCCTGGGCGCATTTCCAGGCTATGAACACGAGCTGGGCCTTTGCTCGCGAGCTAGTTGATACGACACGGTCAGTCGATATAGGAACCTGGCAGGTGTGTCCAAGGACGGCTCTTTACCATTTCCATTCGGCACTCGGGTGTCTCTCACTGGCCTTGGAGTTGTCATAAGTCGATCCTTCTCGGTCCAGGCCATGAACCAGCTTGTTAAGTGGGGGGTTCAAGTCGACTAGGTCATGCCAGGGTTTTTGTTAGTGGAGCAAGGGGGAAAAAGGCTGATGATGGGCAAGGCAGATTAGCGACTCACTGGCGATGTTGATTTGGTCAATGGCACTCTCAATGGCACTGGAAAGCTCAGAAACTGCCGCGGACGCTCCCTGTGGGTTGTCGACAAAGGTGAAGCCGGAGGCGGGGGGTGATGAGGCCGAAGAGTCGCTTCCAACGCTGGGCTTGTTTCTCGAGATTTGGAACATGCGCTTCATGGTTTAGGCATGAAGGGGTTTTCGGGGCTGCAGCTTGAGAGGAAGAGCTGGGCATGTCATTTGAAGTAGAATAGAAGGGGATGGTTGTCATTAAAAGGGATTGACGAAGGGTAAATGACAAGGCGCAGAGTGCAGAAGGTCCAACAACACGAGGCCGTACAAGGAGAGACGAGGAAGGCATGTCATGACGGTCTAATATAGAGAGTAAGAAGCTCATAATGAAACGGACATTTCTGGATTTGACAGTATTTCCAGTCGATGTGCATCTGCGGGTAACCAACAAGGAAGCTCGGGAGGGGGCTATGCTCCCGCTAGCGCGCTCCCCGATTGCGAGATTCTATTCGCTGCGTCGTAATTATTTGCCATGTTGTCAGTGGTTGTCAGGCCATGGGGTGGTGGGACAAGAGGAAGGAGGACAAGCCCGTGGCTTTTGCTTGGGGCTAGGTGCGGGAGGGGAGGGTGGAATCAGTTCCCGAGGGGAGCGATAGCCAGGGCGGGTTTTTCGGTAAGTGGGAGCCTTGCGACTTAGGGGGACCTCGCTGTTAGTGTTAGTGCAGTGGGTGTGTGGGTGTGGGAATCGCCTCGCTGTGCTGTTGTTACTGGGGGGGGCAGCAAATGGGACCGCGGCCAGCGGTGCATCATCGTTTATTTGTTACCCACAGGCTCGTAACTCTCGGCAATTTTGTTCCCGTATCCAGCTTTCCAGATGTTCCATCGAGGCTCGGCGCGATTAGATTCGGGCACGAAACCCGGGCTCTGCAAATTATTAAAAACGGGCGGCCAGCACACCCATCCATTCCCGATGGTGGCTTTCGTATTGGTCAAATGCCGCCAAATCACCGAAAGCTTGGTTGCTTGGGGAAGCGAGTTAGCGGCAACGGGCTCCCTGAGCCACGAGGGGTGGAGGGGCAGACGGACGTGCCAGGCCCTGCCAGTTCTGCCAGGCGTGTGCCATAGGGAGGCGCTAGGCCTGTTATGGTGGCGCGGCTTCAGGAACTACGACGTCGGACAATCCATCCTCACTTAGTGCACAGCGTGTCCGGATAGTGGCGAGCATCAGGCACCACGAATCAGAACCCTGCAGCCTTTTCGCCGCAGCCTTGCGCGAGTGCTGCACCTGGCTGTGTTGCGCTTGTGTCATTGTTCTACATCATCAAGTCATCATTCTACAACGCACAGAAAAAGAAAAGAAAAAGCAAAAGTAATGAACAGCTACTCTCAACTCTGACAACGTCATACTGGCGCTTTCATCCTCCCTTCAGAGTCTGCCGTCTCACCAATCACCAATCACCTTTCAGCACAACCCCTGTCTCCCTGTTTCTCTGCCTCGCTGTCCCGTCTGCAGCCTTCCCCGGCGCAGCCCCGCTTCCCACTCACTCCGCCAGCTCTCCTCCGCCAGCAGCTCCCTCGGAACCGGGGATCGCTTCACCTTGCTCCCGTCACCTCACCTCCCCTGTCCTCCTCCTCCTCCTCCCCCTACCCTCCTGCTGCTCGCAGTCTCCTTCGCCATGGAAGCCGCAAGCGCCCGCGCTGCCGCTCGCGACCGCTGGGGCGACTACAGTGGCCGCGCTCCGTCCCAGCTCCAGCGCTTCATCCAGGCCGCCTGCAGTCCCGAGAACTACGAGCCCAACCTCGCCCTCAATCTCGAGATCTCAGACCTCATCAACTCCAAGAAGGGCAGCACCCCGCGCGAGGCTGCTACCGCCATCGTCAGCTATATCAACCACCGCAACCCCAATGTCGCCCTCCTCGCCCTGAACCTCCTCGACATCTGCGTCAAGAACTGCGGCTACCCCTTCCAGCTCCAGATCAGTACCAAGGAGTTTCTCAATGAGCTCGTCCGCCGCTTTCCCGAGCGCCCTCCCATCCGCCCCACCCGCGTCCAGTCCAAGATCCTCGAGCACATCGAAGAGTGGCGCGGCACGATATGCGAAACGAGCCGGTATAAGGAGGACCTGGGCTTCATCAGGGACATGCACCGTCTACTGAGCTATAAGGGCTACGTCTTTCCTGAAATGCGGAGAGAAGATGCTGCCGTCCTCAACCCAAGCGATGTGAGCCTGCTCGCCGTTCTAGATTCGTAATGCATGCATATTAACCCCCCTTGTGTAGAATCTCAAGTCTGCCGAAGAGATGGAGGAAGAAGAGCGCGAGGCGCAATCGGCCAAGCTCCAGGAGCTCATCCGTAGGGGTACTCCTGAAGACCTGCAAGAAGCCAATCGCCTCATGAAGATCATGGCTGGCTACGATACCCGAACCAAGACCGATTACCGCGCGAAGGCCGCCGAGGAGGTCGGCAAGATCCAGGCCAAGGCTCGTCTGCTAGAGGAACGGTTGGAGGCTTTCAGGGAGGGCGATAAGATGCAGGATGGCGATGTGTTTGCAGAGCTCGCTGCTTCCCTGCAGAGCGCCCAGCCCAAGATCCAAAAGATGTGTGAGGAAGAGTCGGAGGACCATGAAGCTGTTGCCAAGCTTCTGGAGATCAACGACAGCATACACCGAACCGTCGAGCGATATAAGCTTATGAAGAAGGGCGACCTGGCAGCCGCCGCCAAGGTCGCCGCTGGTGCCCCTCCACCTTCTTCGGGACCTGCTGCAGCTTCGTCGAGTGCCGCCAACGAACTCTCCCTCATCGACTTTGATGCCGAGCCCGCCGCCTCCAATGGAAGCAATGGCGCATCCGCCAGCACATCCCCTGCACCTCCTGGAGCCACCGGCATTGAGAATGACCTCCTCGGCCTGGACATCAGTGGTTCATCGAGCAGCTTCGGACAGGGCGGCAACATTGCCCTCGGATTCGGTGCAAACCAAAGTAGGTCTCCCCGGCTACTGCCCACGCCCAACGCCATGACATGTAGCTAACCTCATCTCTTAGATATTCCTGGTCCTGCTCTTCTATCTTCCATGACACAGGACAACTCGGCTAAGGGCCCTGTTGTCAGCCAGCCAACTCCTCCTCCTCCATTCAGCCACATCCCCGGCTTCGGCTCGCAACCTGTTTCTCAGTCCTCGACGCCCCAGCTCCCACCTCAGCAGCAGTCAGCCCACGCCCCGCCCCAGCCACCTGCGTCGGATCCCTTTGCCGCCCTTGCTTCTCCCATGAGCAGCTCCCATCGCGCTTCTCCTGCTCCTCCTCAACCCGCCCCCGCTACATCCAACGATGATGATGAGTGGAACTTCTCTTCGGCTCTCCCTCCGGAGCCCGCCAAGCCCAAGCAACATCAAGTCACCGTCAGCGACACAAAGCTCCGCATCGAAATGATTGCCACGCGAAGTCCTGCCGCCCCCAACGCTTTGGCCATATCCTTCGCATTTTCCAACAAGACAGCCCAGCCCATCAACGAGCTCGAATACCAACTTGCTGTCACAAAGGTAAGCAGAAAATGATCTGCTGCAATTAAAGTGTTCACCTGTTTGCTAATCATCCACCACAGGGTTATGAACTTCAACTCCAGACCCAAACTGGCCGCGATCTACCTGCCAACCAGAGCCGAGGCATTACGCAAAATGTTGCCATCTGGCATGCTGGCAACCACGCCCAAAAGGTAGACTCCGTCAAACTGCGCTGGCGTGCCTCATACAAGCTCGCAGGCCAGCCGACGAACGAGATGGGTGAGATTCCTGAGTTTAGCCTGGCATAAGCGCACGCTCCAGCGTGAAATCGGTGCCAGGAAAATGGCGGAACGAGGGTGAGTGGTCAAGAGCAAGGAAGCCAATGAAAGGATGCTATTACTACATGAAGGAGAGCAAAATCGACAAGTGGAGCGGAAAAGCGCCTGTTTCTTCCAGCGGATGGTTTTTGCGTTACACAAGTTACCCCCATCTCACCCTTTGCCTTGGTTGCCAACCAGATGTAATGAGCCATATGTGGGAAAGAAAAGGTGGGAGAGCAGTAGACTTGTCGGAAATGATTTTTATTATCATAGTTATGTGGGGAGATGATATATACCTATCAATAAGAGCAGCGCAATATGTGGTGAATTATTATACATGACGTTTGGTTAATGTGTCTTGTTCCCGCTAGCACCCAACACCGGTTTCAGGCATGTTGAAACAGAAGTGATTTGCTTATCACCATGCACTTGCACAAAGAGGAAAGGATTTTCAAGAGAGCCGCTTCGGCCAGTCGTCTTAACACATCATCAACTCCTATTCTAATTCTCCAGCTGCCGAGGGGATTTTGAAAAAGCAACCTCCATAGGATTTGGCGCCTCCCCTCTTTGTCCCTCCTCCATCTTGGTCTTTGATCAGTAAATAGGAAACCGAAAAGGGAAAAGGAAAAAAAAAAAAAGGGACTCCGTCTTTCACCCAAAGCCCAATTCCATCTTCCCTGTCATGACATCCGCTCTCTGCCCTTTCAAACGCCGGAAATTCGAGCCGTTGTTCCCCGTACAAGTGAAAATTACCACAACACGCCAGTTCTCCAACAAGTTCCAAAAGACAAGTATAGGCTTTGCCGACCAGCCAGATTCCGTAAAGGGGAAATTACCGACGTATAAAAGGAAACGAAACAAGGAAAAGTAAAAGCAGCGAGAGACAGATGTCTCATCAGTGTGTCCACTCCTTGACGAAGAGTGGGGAAGACTAAAGAAAAAGAGGAGCTGGCTTGCTCTTCATCGCCCAAAGGGCCAGCAGTGTTTGCGGAGCACATTAGGCTTCTAGCGGAGCATCGTTTTCTTGCTCATTAAATTAGTCAGATTTTGTTGTCGGTGTCATCCATTTTTCAGGAGTGCCTTGTTTAGGCTCCCAGTTCGCTCACAGCAAAAGAGGGAGTCGTTGGTTGGAGTGAGTAGCCATGGGTTGGTGTTTTAGACAGCATGCTTTCTCGCTCCGCCTTTTCCCGCTCGCGCTGGGCCTTCTCCGACTTGGTGATTCGAGGCTTTCGAGTGATAGAACCGCCTCGGGAACCAGGTCCACCGCCGCGGCCAGACCCAGCTCCACCACGCCCAGCAGCACCTCGGCCGCCACCTCGGCTGCCTCGGCCACCGCGTCCGCGTTTGGGGGCGCCATCTTGACTGCAATCCTGTTAGCGAATCTGTCCGTGAGAATATCAAAGTCAAGGATACATACCCCCCTGCAGGCTTCTCTACTTCGGGCACCAGCGGTCCCGAGTAGACAAAGAATCCATCGCGACTGGCAGCTGCCTGTGCCTCCCAAAGAAGTTCCGAATCGTCCACAAAGTCGTCATCCACGTCATATTGGTCTTCCTTGAAATTGCGTTTTTTCTTGGGCTTAGCCTGAGCATCTGGGCCACTAGTGCCGCCATTTTCTGGGTTGCTGCCCTCGCCGTCGGAAAGATCCACCGACATCTCGTCACCGGATTCTCGGCCAGACTCGGCCTTTTCTAGTGAAGCAGCAGCTGCAGCGATGCGAGCCTTTCGGTCGCGGTTGGCGGCCAGGCGAGGATGTAATGCGTCCCAACCATAGCGATCCTCTGCCATACGCATGAAGTTGACATACTTGTTCGTCTCTCCTTGTTGAATCGGAATTGTAAGGACAATGGTTGGCGTCTGCTGCTCCTCGCCCGGTTTCGCTCTCCCAAAGTCAAGAATAGATCGTCCCTCGCTCTCCTGGAAATCCTCCAAATTGTCCGTCTTGGGGGTTGAAACGCCTGTATGAGGTTTTTGCTTTGGAGAAACCTTTTTAACAGGCCCATTGGAAATGGTGGTGAAATTTGATTCTTTAATCACAGGTCGCTGTAGCACAGGCGGAGGTGGTGGTTGGGCTTTGTTCGCCTCTGGTACTGAAGGTGCAGGCGGGGCCGACGCAGGAGCCGGAGTTGGAGCCGGAGCCAGAGGACGTCCCACGGGTGTGGGAGTTGACAGGCCCCGAACAGGTGAAGGGGGGAGTGAGGCTTCTTGCGGCTGGAAACGCGGTTGTGTCGAGGGAGGTTGAAAGGTGCTGTGCGACTGCTTTGGCGATACCGTCGAAGGGGCCGAGGGCTGGATTAGGCTCGCGATTGTGGGCGATCGGTTGGGCATCTGCGATGAAGGCGCTCTGGGTGAGCCGGCATTAGATCCGTAGGGGTCGCGCGAGACCATTGACTCGCGAACGGGGTCAATTTTGCCGCGGATAGGATCGTAGCTCTGGCCGCTTGTACGCACAGGCACAGCCGTGCTAGTAGGCGGCGAAGACTGGGGCGGAGGCTGTGTTGGGGGGTCGGAGTTCAGAATGCTCTGCATAGAGCCTGGGAAGTGTTCTCGCTTGGGGATCTTAGGAGAGTATCGCTGCTCAATGTGGTGATGGTGCTGCGGTTGAGCAGGCGACGAAGCCGTTATGTTGGAGATGTCCGAGACACGTGGCTGACGCGAGGCAGCGGCGAGCGACTTTGAATCGGAAGGAACGTCGGTGTCGGTATCGGCAGCCGAAGCAATCTTGCGCTTGCGCTGCATCGGGGGCGCATTCGGATCGCGAGGTTTTCGAGGCTTGCGGGCAGCCTTGGGGGCAGCGTCAGAGCCATCAGCGTTCTTAGGCTTGACCACAGAGCCAGGCTTGCGGCCAGGCTTCTTACGCGGCACACCGGCAGCGGTCAACTGCACCCACTTGTTGTCGATCAAAACATATTTCTTGGGGGGACCAGGGCCGTTGTGGACGGGCATCGGAGGAGGCGGCTGGTCGCCCTGCTGGTGATCGTGTTGTTCGCCCATCATGTCGTTCTGGGCACGACGGGAGGTTTGTCGCGATGGAGACCCTGGCTCTGACAGTGACCCCGAGGGCGGCGAGGAAAGCTCCCCGGCGGAGGAGTCGTATCGCGACATTAACGTGTTATCAGTCGCGGTATGGGATGATACAGAAACAGGGAATATTGCAGGGCGAGGATTATGCACCAACGCGGAGGGAGTCAATGCTCCTCCTATGGGAGAATAGCGTGTAAGAGACTAGTGGCGAGATCCGAAAACAGTAACCATGAGAAGCAGATGAAGGTTCAAAAAAAATATAAGGGGAAAAAATTTAAAAATGCCCGAAACGGTGATGTGCACGATTGGCGGTAGTGATTCAGACGGCGCGGCGTTGAGAGGAGAGGAATTGAATAGGCGAGTAAATGCCTGATTGGATGGCGATTGGTGGTTGGTGGTTGGCTGCAGGCGCAAGTGCCTGGGCCTATTCGGTAGAATTACCTGGGGAAGGTACGGAGTACAGCACTGCACAATGGGCCGGGGCTTGGTCAGGTACAAAGTACAGTGGGCGAGTGGATGGCTGCGCGGTCGGGAACGTCGGTGGGCTCTGAGTGGCCAGAAATTGGGAAAGGTGGATGGTGGAGCTGCGACTCTGAATAGCCTCACAACGCTGCGTCGGGCGACGACGACGGAGATTGTGCGAGCTGCGTGGGTGGGAAAAGAGGCTGGGCGCGGGCACGGGTTGTTTCGAGGTCGGCAGCCGATGCTGCAGCTCCAGGCGCAGCAGATGATGGTAATCTCGTGATGGTGCGGATACGAAAAGGATGCCGAATTGATGAATTCGAGCAGATGCGACCGGATTACGCGGTGTTGTTGGTGAGGAAAAAAGGCGGGTGGGAAAGGTTGAGAGGAGGTGGGAGAAAGGAAAAAGGGAGAGGAAATGGGAGATGGGGATGGCTACGTTTTTTTTCGGGACAACATTTCTTATTTTCTGGCGGGAAGGGGAAAAACGGGGCAAGCCAACTGCTTTGCTGCTTGCTGTGACTACATGCTGCTGCGCGCGCACGACACCGGCACGAGGAAACGAGAGGGGGGAGGGGGGACCAGCATGATTCTAGCAATGGGAAATTTATTATTAAACGCGAATTAAACATCAGCCTCGGACCTTTGGGGCGGGCGGATGGTCATCAGCCAAGGGTTGAATGTGGATGTGGACTCGGGATGGGGGACGGGGATGGGGATGGGGACATTGGAAAAGCGAGAAAGGAAAAGAGGCAGAGAAAAAAGGAAAGGGGGGTGTGCGCGGAAACAACATGAACATGGGAAGGAAAGGGACTGAGGAGAGAGAGGAGGGGGGCAACAAGACAATACTGCATGACGCTATGCTCCGGATGTACGAGGATAGCAGCAACGCCATCGATTGCCTCAGACCAGACCGTCGGTTGCATTCGATACGGCATCATATGGGCCAGACGGATTGGGCAAGGAGAGGGGTGGGCGGGCTGACCGGGGGCGTGCGCTGGCCAAATGTACAACGACGATGAGCAACAAGACGAGACAAGACGAGGCGACAATGGAGCGAGATATCGGGTTTAGCGGTTGTGGTGGTAGTGTCGGCTGGCAATTGGAAGAATAAAGCCGTGTGAGAGCCCAGGACGAAGCACGGACAGGATACCTTTCAGACACTTGGTAGCCAGAATCCCAAGGCCGAAACGGCCAACCGAAGAGACAAGACAGCCTACAATGCTCCCCGAACTGGCAACGTGCAACCAACATGGCCTGGCCCGACGTGCTGCGAGCGAGGCCTGGGTGCGTCGGGGGCGCGGGTGAGTGGATAAGCGTGCCTCAGCGTGGGGCCAGCCGGGGCCAAGAATAAACACAAACGAGGTACTATGTACCGTGTACAAAAAAAAACAAGACGACCGGCTGAGCCTGCGTCTGAGCCAGAGCCCCCAGGTACCTCGGACCGGTGCCTGTCGAGTGACAAGGCCCTAAAAGCGTCCCGACAGTTGAAAGAACCCACTAATGAGGGGGGCTGCTACACCCCTGATCCTCCCTGCGAGCGTCCTCGTCTGCTTCCGTGAACGTTGAACCAAGCTTAGGCGCGGTATGCCGACAAGGATCTAGCGTCCTTGGGCCAACAAGCGCGGTGCGGCCAGGACAAGCCCGGGCCAGCCACACTGAGTTTTCTCGGTAACTCCATGTGGCTATATGCTTGTGGTACGTACTCGCTCAGTAATTGCCAATCCGTGCAAAATAGATTAAGACACCACGCGTCCACTTGTCGCTTGTCGCAGATACCAAGGGAAGGGAAGAAGAAGAAAAAAATTGTATCGACAGGTCGCCCTCTCCAAGACCAGTCTCGGCGACCATGGTGACTGCGTATGCGCAGTCACATGAGGACTCCCTTTCAAGGTAGTTTTCCCGCGCCATCGTCCAAACCTGTGTGATCGTCACCTGTCCCTTGCCAGCAACCCTGTCTTGCAGGGGGGGCCAGCGTTCACGGTATAACGCGTATGGCTGGCATTTGTTGCTCGCGAGGCCAGAATGCGAAGGCGAAAAGTTAGTTGTTCTGAGTTCTAATAAAAAACGTGATATTCTTCCCCAGTCCGCTTTTCATTTGCTTACAAGGTTGCACGCTGCATATCAGCTACGGGCCAGAAGCAATCATAGGTCGTCATTGATTCGCCGTAGCCAGCACACGTACATTGTACATGTCCCACGGCCAGCAATCAGCACATCCGAGTTCGCTTCTTTGCCCCATACAGTTTCACTGCGGGAAAGAGAGGCTGCTGTGAAACCCGACCAATGGGTGTCGTGGGCCGTGGCTTAGGCCAATAAAAGCAGGAGCTTTCGCAGTTATGTCTCACCCTATCCAAATGGCGGCACCCCCATGCTGGCCTGTTTTGTTTTTACCGCCCCCCCTGGCCGCGGAGTACAGGATACGTATCAGGCAACCCCTGTGGCGCTCTGTTTCTGGAATTCCGGAAGGAAGACGGGGGTGATCGATCGACGCTAATGCACTCGGCACCCCAATAAATCTGTGGCGGTGCAAGATTTCTCATCCCCGTACCACTGCAACATAGATTAATGAGACCCTTGTGAACGAATATGAAAGCGAGTTAATTACAAAGCGGGAAGAATTTTAGAGTTGTGTCCCAGGCACACGAGGCTTTTTATTTTTACGTTTGGGTAATGTTTCTTGCATGGCACGCTAATATATTGATGGCATTAGCCGTGCCATCGTTTCTGGTGTTGCCCCTAGGAAAAGCCGACAAAATTCCGTGCTCGCGTTTCAGGAATTCGAGCGCCGGTGATCAAATTTGCGCGACAAGTCCAGCCCGCAATTTATTATGGCCTCATGTTGCCCGACCCTGACGCATCCCGGGGCAAACTGCATCCACCTTTCCGCAACGGGAAGCTGGCCCTTCAACTCAAATCCTTCACCATCAGCTGCGTTTTTTATTCCTTGGCGAATTTATATTGTTTTTAAACAGCGGCCTTCGCGGCTCACGTGGCATGTGCCATGCGGATCCAGGCGGATGTGTCCGCCATCGACGGATGAAAAAAAAAGAGTGGGGTTTTACAAACTGCTGCCCCACTCCAGATTCTCCCCGCCACTCCACCACCACCACCAAAAAATGTGACGCCAACTTTGTCAGCCTGCCCATCTTGACGTCGTCACTGGGGACGAAGACGAAGTCACCACGCCCGCCATGGACCCGTCACTCCTCATCGGCGACATTGTAGAGCGCGATTCCGGGGAGAAGAAGCCTGCCAAGTTTGACGACCACCCGGTGTCTTCCTCCGGGTTCCCCCAGCACAAGCGAAGATGGAGGGGCTCCGCCTTCAAGCAGCAGCGCGCAGCCCAGGCCGCTGGCCAGGAGCCCTCTGCACGGCCATGGGCACAGGATCAAGATATTCCAACAAAGGCACAAAGCCCATCTCAAACTTCCGAGTTTGAAGTAGTCGAAAAGACTCGCATCGATCAAGAGAACAGACAAAAGATCGCCAGCATGACGCCAGCCGAGATTTCCCAGGCGCAAGAAGACATCATGAGCGGCTTAAACCCAGCCCTCATTCAGAGACTCCTACAACGGGCCAATATCGATGAACCGGCTGGACCTTCCCCATTTGATCCTCCGCCAGCAGACGTATCAGAGCCATCTGAGCCGCCAGAGCCAGTTCCCGAGATCAAAATCGACGATACCTCAAAACGAGATGCCCTTCCGAAATCATCGACGCGCAAGGTGGCATTCGAAGAACCCAAGAAATTAAAAGAATCTATTTCCAAAGTCACGGCCACTTCATCCAAGAATGTTGCAGAAGATTATGACGAGGATCAAGCCCCGACTCAAATACCGCCTGACATATTCCCCATCACCGATCTGCCAAAGTCAACACACTTCCCAGCACCACCTTCTCTGCCTGACCTCGATCCTTCCGATCCAGACTTTTTATCCACGCTTCACGACAAATACTTTCCTAATCTTCCGGCAGACCCAAGCAAGCTCGCGTGGATGGCACCCGTCCCCACGGAGAACAGCCCGGCGGATAAAGATTCATCATATTATCCTCATCCTGAGATCCCCATTGCAGCACTGAGATTTGACTTTGAGGGCCGGTTTCTCTCACCCCGTGTTAGTCGTTCAATCCCGTCTTCCAAGGGGTTACATCACCATGGCGATGCCCCAGAAGCTGCCGGGTACACTGTCGCAGAACTCGCACATTTAGCCCGAAGCGCGGTTCCAGCCCAGCGATGCATGGCATTTCAAACCTTGGGCCGAATTCTCTATCGGTTAGGTCACGGAGAATGGGGCAAGACTGTGGACGATCCCATCGCCATGGGCGTCTGGAGTTCGGTAAAGAAGGGGAGGGTTCTGGACAGTTTAATGGAGGCAGCCATGAACGAAGGTGGGCACAGAGGGAGTCGTGCATATGCGACCGAGGCGCTATGGTTGTTTGAAAGGGGTGGTTGGAAGGAGAAGTTCAAGGGGCGATAAAGGCATTTACAGAATTGCGAAAACGTCGGCTCAGCATGGTGGTGCATTCTTAGTCGGCGTCACGGCACAAGAACAGCTCCAGGGTTGCTGAGGAAATGCATAGATTTGACAACCAGGCACAAACCCCAACAAACACTAAGTGAAGGCGCCTATTGTTAGACGCGTGGCTGAGACCAAGCTTGGCCGCTGTTTTGATTACAGGGATGAGTACCATGTATTGGAGCCCTAATGGCGCTGGTTGGTTGAGTATGGCGGCACCAGCTGGTGTAGCTCACAAATAGTAATGAATGGTGGTGATTATGCCACGTATGAAATTGACGAACGAACCCAAAAATTGACGAGAAGGCGCACTAGTATCGTTAGTATCGTGGAAGGAGAGGCGTATGAGTTGGATGAACATGTTAGAACCTGTAGGGTGGCATCACGTGCAGCGAGTCCACTTGCTGGTCCCAATTGAGTTGAGACAGCACAGAGCAATTAAAACATTCAAGCCCGTCTCCACGGTTTCAAATGCCTGCTATTGCATATCCACAAATTACAGCGCAGCACATGTGCACGATGAAATTGAACAAGCGGACATGTCGTCCACCAAACACGGGATGGCTAGTCAGATGACCTCCGCTGAGCTGCGATTGACTGGCCGCCAAGCACAACCAAGGTGAGTCTGACCGCTCTCAATCCCTGTGCATGCGATAGTGTCATCCCTGGCATGCACCTGGAAGCGGGGGTGAATGATTAACGAAGTAGATTGCTGCCGAAGTGGTGTGCGGTTTGCTCAAGGTTTTGTTGTAGTCGGGCCTGACACAAATAAGAGTTGGCGGATTGGCTTTGTATGGCATCAGCCACGGAGGCGAGTGTGAAGGCCGCCGCGACGAGATGGATCCGTCTGCAGTGAACACGCGACATGTCTTGGGAGACTGTATTGCTGTTCGCCCGTTCGAATCACCCCTCGGGAGTATTTACACCAGGCCTTTGAGCTCCAAAGTGACGCGCATCGAGAACAATGGCATCTCATTCCAGACCCAGTCCCCGTCACAGTCCCGCAGCGATCCACGGAAAGGGCCCCACGAGGGGCTTGAAATGGCATAGCCTGGGATCAGGCATCGATTAGGGCGCTATCTCCGCTGACCGAGACCCTATGGATGACCTACGCAACCTACGAGCAGCGTGCTCCGGCAGTGATTGGCTGCCCGAGGCCCCTGGAAACTCTCCAGGGCAGTTGGGTTGCGGGCCCTGCTGAGGGGAACTGGCACGTTGTTTGTGAGCTCGTCCCTACGAGGCGATGTGGCCTGTGAGCCTGTGGCTATGTGAGATGGCAACCTGATGGCCCGTCAGTCGGGTCTCCCTCGACCTGCACCGCATGCGTTTGACACTGAACTCCAGCGCTCTGAATCGTGAGGCTGGCACGTCCTGTGCGAGACTGACTCAGTGGTAAAAACGAAACCCGGCTGCATCGCAGACGGTCCGGTGCGTTAGAGGGGGATTTTGTATTGACACTGTAACGCTGAACGGATGACAGTGTGGGAAGTGTGGCGCGTGCGTGCGCTCCTGTCAAAGCAGTGGGCAAAAAAAAAAGACAAAAAAAAACATCCACCCCCGGTGGCCTCCACGCTTCCTCTTCTCTTCTTGTTTCTCTCCAGCCCACAGCATCACGGCACTGCCGCGCCAATTCCCCTCCCCCTTCTGGGTGCTTGCCGTCTTCTTTCATCTTTCTTCCGGCATCTGTTCTTCCCGTTTTTCTCCTTTCCCAGGTCCAGGCTTCGGCTTCGCTTCGCATCCCCCGCCAGCCGCTCTCCCTCGTGACATTGACGTTCCGCCTCCCGCTTTGCGCTGCTTGCTTCACGGCTTTGTTGCTTAGCGACGCCTGTTCAACTCTCCCGACGCCGCTCGACAACAACCACTCTCCGGACGACCGCTTGCTCTTAGCGTGCTCGACCTGACCCAAGCGATCCGTTTACTCTGTTGCGCAGCTCTCACCTGCTCTTTCGCCCTCTGCCAAACGCGGACATTCCCACTCGCAGAGTCCGCTCCGAGCTTCGTGCCCCGTCGATAATCCCTACCTGTCCCCGACAAGACCAGGAGAAACTGCCAAACGGCCTCCAGTCTCAAAAGAACATTTGACTCCCGACCAAAACAAGACCCGCAAGACACGAGACACTGTGACTTTCACTAGCCATGGCGTCTCCGCTGCAGTTTGCCTACCGAACCCAGAAGACCATCGGCATCTTTGATGCTGCGCCTGTCTACGAGCCTCTCGCTGGGTTCTCCAAGCCCGAGGGCAACCTCCGATGCTGTGCCTACTCTGCTTGTGGCCGCTTCTTCAGCTGGGCCTCACCTGAGGCTGTCAATGTTGTTGATACCGCCACCGGCCAGCTGATCCTCAACCTGCCTATCCCCAATGTCCTGGAGCTTGGCTTCTCCCCTCGCGGCACCTATGTGATTACCTGGGAGCGCCCAGGCAAGGACGAGGCCGGTGATGCGACCAAGAACCTCAAGATCTGGCGCGTTGTCGAGGAAGGTGTTGCCCCAGAGGACAAGCAGCCGCTGGGCCGCTTTGTCCAGAAGCAACAAGGAGGCTGGAACCTCCAATACACGGCTGACGAGAAGTACTGTGCTCGCCTCGTTTCTAACGAGGTCCAGTTCTACGAGAGCCATGATCTCGTTACGGTGTGGAACAAGCTGCGGGTTGAAGGTGCCACTAACTATGCACTCGCTCCCGGAATCAAGAACCACGCAGTTGCCGTCTTTATCCCTGAACGAAAGGTACGCCGCAGCCATGCTCGCCTTTGTTTCATTTCTCTCCCGATTTTTGCTAACGCATGTGTATTAGGGTCAACCCGCTGCCGTCAAGGTGTTCAACGTGCCGCTCTTCAACAACCCAATCTCCCAGAAGACATTCTTCAAGGGCGACAAGGTCCAGTTTAAGTGGAACAAGCAGGGCTCCAGCCTCCTGGTGCTGGCCCAGACTGACGTTGATCGCTCTGGTAAGAGCTACTACGGTGAAACCACGCTGTACCTACTGAGCACCACTGGTGCTTTCGATGCTCGCATCAGCCTGGACAAGGAGGGGCCTATTCACGACGTCTCCTGGTCCCCAAATTCGAAAGAGTTTGGTGTTGTTTATGGCTACATGCCGGCCAAGGCTACCATTTTCAACCACCGAGCTGTCGCGACGCACTCGTTCCCCATTGCGCCCCGTAACACCATCAACTTCTCGCCCACCGGACGGTTCGTGCTGGTTGCTGGCTTCGGCAACCTTGCTGGTCAGATTGACGTTTACGATCTCGAGAAGGACTTCCGCAAGATCACCACCATTGAGAGCGGAAACCCCAGTGTTTGCGAGTGGAGCCCTGACAGCCGTTTTATCATGACTGCCACCACGTCCCCACGTCTCCGTGTTGACAACGGAGTCAAGCTGTGGCACGTCAGCGGCAGCATCATGTACCACGAAGATATGATCGAGCTTTATCAAGTTGAATGGCGCCCGCAGGCTCCGGAGGCTATTGCTGCCGGTGACCCGCTTACCCCCGTCCCCACCCCACATGCTTCGGCAGCTACTTATCTTGGCACCGTCAAGACGCCCAGCAAGCCGGCGGGTGCGTACCGTCCTCCTGGCGCTCGTGGTCTGGCTACACCACTGCACTTCAAGCGCGAGGACGAGGGTGGCGCTGCCCATGTTGTGAGCAACGGGACCCCTAACATTGGTCCCAACGGCTTTGGCCGCCCGCGCCGTGGTATTCCTGGCGCTGAATTTGCTGACCAAACTCCTACGGTTGTAAGGACCGTTCCCGGAGCGGAGCCCACGGGCGATGAGAACTCGTCCAAAGCAAAGAACAAGAAGAAGCGTAACAAGAAGGGTGGTCAGGGCGAGCCTAATGGCGGAGCCAGCCTGGCTCCTCCTCCCCGCGACTACGGTGCTGGCTCTGGCAGCGAAGGCCGCAGTCCTGAGCGACGAGGAGGTCCTGGCGGCCACAACCACCACCGAAGCCAGTCCCGCAACAACGGCGGCCGCAGTCGCAGCAACACGCAGCGCGGCAACGCCAACGGAAACCACAACAACAACGGGCCTCCCCAGAATGCCCCCACCGGCCCCGCTGCCGATGCTGGCCAGAACCCTAACGCGAAGAAGATTCGCAGTCTTCAGAAGAAGGTTCGTGCTATTGAAGACCTTGAGATGCGTTTGGCTGGTGGTGAAAAGCTGGAAGACACTCAGCTTAAGAAGATCAACACTAAGTCTACCGTGCTTAAGGAGCTTGACCAGTTGGAGAAGGAGAACTAAACCCAGAAAAACTCTTGTTTGCTTCTATGGTATGACCTGGTTCGGAGCTTTTTAGGCACTGAAAGGTTTTTTTTTGGAATCTATAGGTAAAGAGAAAGGACTGGAATGGCCACCGCAGGTGGTGAATGTCGCTGCGTATGCTGTTTAGGTGTTTTCGTTGGACAAACTACAGGATGTGGGCTGGTTGGCGTTCGCATATCTCGTGGAAAACAGGCCAGGTCAAGGATAGACCTGGCCAAGACGATTACTGCTAAGAGCGGCAACTCTTAGTGACACTCGGTGGATTAGTGCGTCTGTAGTGAATAGTGAAAAAGAATCAAAAACAAGTGGATTATTGCTTGACACAATTTGTCTTGTTTTGTACAAGTGATGCGTGATGTAGTCACCTCTCCCTTTTTGTCTGTTTTTGTTGGTTTACCCAAGATTTGACGGACAATGACAAGGTTGTGCAAATGTCAACACCTCAAATCGTTTGCAAGATCTATGGATGTATATATAACAAGGTTTGTATTAATTATTGCCGCCTTTCCATTTAAACGAAGCATATGTTCGTAAACTCATGTCTACACAAGAAACAGGAGAAAAGAACAACAGTCTGTAATGTCATACTGGTAGTTTTGTTTAGCTGATCTCCCTACTGTCAACATTTCGTCAAGGGGATAATCACGTGGCTCAATGCTGCAAAAATCTGTAAGCACTGCCTTAAGATTTCAAGGTAGCATCTACTTCAGCACACATGGTACTAAATTTTCCACTTCGACGGATCCATTTTCATTTCCTCCCACTATGCGTCAGTCCGAGCAATGGTCTGGGGTCGTGCTCCACTCCCCACACCCTTAGCACTTGACACCTTTTTCTGCGTGTATCGGCCAACCACCATCCTGAAGCGCAAAGCGCTGACAAAGTTCAGCGTGGTAGAGCTGTGGAGAAAGAGACTCTCCAAAAAACCCCCTGGAATTTTAGCGATGCCTCCATGATGTGATATTGACACATAGATGGATCAAATGTCGTGGCAGTCCTCAATTTTTCCATCCTTCCCATTTGTGGGAGATGCAGAGTCTGGGCAGTTTTCCCCCAGATTTAATGCAAGCAGCACTTGTGTGGAGATCAAGCCTGACTCGTCCAGACGAGGCCACCACCTGCACAAGTCTTCTTTGGGTTACCCGAGCAGAAACACCCAGGTTCCGAATTCCGAGTCATTGGGATCAAGCTCTGCACATCGGCGGAAATTCCGGCATTGTCTTTGCATTGAGCCGTTTCATTTTTCCCATTTCATTTTTCTTTCTCTTTCAGCTGAGCAAGCGTAAAAAATTGTCATCATTTATTAACATTAAGCACTTTTTTGTTTACCCCGCTGACCCAAACGACAATCTATCTATTCCAACTAAGTCTGGTCTTGGTCGTTAGACTTCCTGCGTCTGAGAATCGACGGACTTCTCTTGGGCCGAAGAGCCCGCGGAGTGTTTCGCTTCCTCCGCTGCTTCCTTTTCCTTTTTACTCTCCATCTTCCTCTGCATTCTCGCTCTCTTGGCATCAACCCTTTCTTGCTCCTCTCGGAGTTGTCGGATGGCCGGGCTTTTAGCCCGGATCTTGGCACCGTACCTCCAGAAAATGAACGGAATCGGGATCATGATGACTTCCATAAGCCCCAAGAGAGTGCCTGCCCACTGAGGTGTCAGTGCAGCGTACATCTTGGGCCCTGCAAGAGGAAGCGTGGCTCCAAAGACACTTCGCATCACGGCGTTGCCTGCCAGCGCACTAGCGGCATAGATGGTGTAAGTTCCCGCGATGTAGTTGGAGGCATAGATGAAACTGATGGTGTTGCCACAGCCAAATGGAATACCAAAAGCAATGGGGACAGCCCAATGAATCGAAGTAGGAAGGCCCGTCCACGAAAAGACGAGTTGGCCGATGGGTGTGAGAATAGAGCCGATGGCCATGATCATGGCAATTGCCTCGGGCGGAGCACGGCCAGTTTCTGGATCGCGGGGCTGAGAATTGACAAGTCTTCGAAACAAAGGCTCACAAAAGATGGCAACCAATGTGCCGATACCGATACCGACAAACGACAGACCGGCCATGCCCGGCTCCCACCCACGGTGCTGTCTGAAAATGATGGGGTATGCAACGAAACAGAGGTACAGAATAGCATAAACCACAGAGATCCTGCAGAGAGTAAGAAACGGACATTGGTACAGATGTATGCGGCGTGGGCTGACTTACCAGATATTCAAGAACCACAGGATAGGCTCTGTCGCAAACAGGGTAAAGGGACGGCTCAGATTGATCTTGAGAAGCTGTACTGAAGACATCTTTTGATCATACTGACACCAATAACGCGGATCATCGTTCTCCTTGCGAAGCCGTGCAGCTTTGCGCCTTAGAATTGCGGGGGGGTATGTCTCCTTGCACGTCGCCATCATGATGACTCCAGCACCACCAAGGATCAAAACTATCCAATTATCCCATCGCCACCCGAGGTACTGGTAAACGAACCCCCCAATAATGGGACCTGTGGACGGCCCGTTAAGCGGCGCGATTGACCATAAAGACATGACAAGAGCTAGATAATCGGGGTTGGCGATATCGACGATGCTTCCCGGGCTGTTGGAGATCATCGCAGCGCCAAAGAGAGCTCTAAACGAAACTAGGTTAGCTGCCGTGCCCAGTCTGAGTCAAGTGACACCTACCCGAAGAATCTCACAACAAGAATCTCAGTCAGAGAGTTTGCGAGAGCGCAGGGGATGACGAGGACCAGCCAGATGACCAGGCAGACCATGTATACCATTTGGCGACCGAACAGCTCGCTCATGGGAGCAACAACAAGACTTCCTGCTGCAAGACCGAGCATATACGTGGTCATGCCCAGTGTTGCGACGGTGTTGGTGACACCGTACTCCACCATCAGACCTGGAACCGAAGAAGTGTAACATGTGCTATACAAGACGACAACCCAAGTTGTATAGGCGATAGCAAAGGTGATCCAAGTGCGGTACCAGAACGGCCAGTTCTTTGGGTTTTCTGGGTCTCCCTCCTCAAAAATGACTTCATATTCGGGTGGCCGCGAGGCAACACTTGCGATGCTAGTTCCAGTTTTGGTATATGTTATGGGTTCGCGAGCGTCGCGGTCGGCATCAGTCTCGACGTCATGGGTCAGAACATGCTCGAGAGCATTGAGGACTCCCGGTTCTCGCGAGCGTTGTGCCGAGTAGCTGGGCCGACTTCTCTGAGAGCCAGCGGTTTTGATGGGCTCCAGGACGGGCGAAGCGGTTGTGGAAGATGAAGACGATGAAGACGCTGACGAGTGAAGCTCAGCGCGAGCAGATGCTGACGCCTTTTCCAGATCGTCGGCCATGGCGCGCGATTGTCCGGTTTCGGCAAGGTTGTGTCTGTTGGTGAGTGGCGGGGCAAGTCACACAGTTGAGGAAGCTCTAGACGGCATCAATTGAAGTAAAAGGACTGCACATTTCACGATCCAAGCCAGCACAACTCGACGAAGAAATCGATAACGGTTGAGAGACCGGGGGAACGACTAGACAAATGCCCTGGCGCATGCTTAGGCTCTTAGGCGAAAACAGTTCCGGCCGGAAGACCCTGGTAACGGCTCGTCTGGGGTGTTCCGACCGATGCGGCACCGATGCAGCCCCCCCCATGACCACGAGAAGGAGGACTAACCAAGCTGAACGGTCTGGCAAAGGGGAGGACTGCTAGCGGGAACAGCGCCGGACATTAGAGCACATTCGATCATTGGCGCAAGCTTGTGTGGAAAAGTGGAGGTGGAGGGGGACCATGGGGACCAGGGCCAAGATGCAATTCTCATTTATCACGGCCTGAGGTGGAGCAGAGAGTGGAGGGCATCTGGCCAGAATGGCATGAAAATCTCTGTTCCCGGGCTGGTAAGCGAGGTGGGATAGGGGCCGGGAAAGTCTTGACCCTGGGGAAGCTGACGACGAGATTACAATACACAGGTTGTTGCATCTTGGAAACCAAATGGATACTTCCGTCCATTTCACGACACGCGGATACTAGTGTCTAGTGCTAGTGAGTGGATCTTGCCGAGGTATGTGCAGGACAGAATCAAAGGCTTTTTTTTCACCATTGAGTGATAGCCAGTTTTAATTGTTCAACCACCTGGAAAACCAAACGTGACTGTGTCCGTGGCTCTGCTGGCATACGCAGCATGTATGAGCAAAACGCAGTGGATCTTTAATGCATGGTTTGTATGCGATTCCACCTAACAACAATCAAGATGCGGTGCACGCCATTCCGAACTTCGTATTTTATTTCCTGATCCGTACGGGGAGTAGCGTACCCGCCCTTATCGCACCAACGCATTGCGGACTGGGTATTTCCGCATCGCTGGCGGCGCACACAACTTTGTTCACGTGGGGCCCTGCCTCTTTTTTTTTCTTTTCTTTTTCTTCTTCTCTTGGCTGCCATTTTTTCTGGCCTTACCATGAAAACTGCCGACCATGGTCCCGTTTTGCCGATGCTGGTCCCGCATCGGTGCCGAAGCGCGGCCTCGGCCGGGAGCCAGCGCAGTTTGGCGGGATCGTAAAAGAATCTTGCATGAGGGAACTGCACTGCCCGGAATAAGGTGACAAAAAAAAGAAAACAAGATCTGCGCACACATACACAACCACACACGTTGTAGTAACACAATGTGTGTATTGCAGTCACATTCACGAGCACCCACCACCTCGTCGTCGGCCACTGCGCCAAAGGGATTGACGTCTAAAACAGGACAAGGTCAGGCCAGATGGATTCAGCCGCGCAACTCCACAAAATTACCGTCCAGGTAGGGCACGGGGCATGGCATCTGTATACACCAAATCGTTTCGGCGGTGGTCTCAACAAAAAAAAAGAATAAAAAAAGTTGGCCATACGAGGCGATTGATAAATTTTCTCGTTGTTGCTGCTTCTTTTTTGTCGCCTCATGCATTAATCATGCGCAGTCACCCAACGGTCAACAGGGTTGGTTGGAAAATAACTCCATGACTCGGGACGGTCTGGCTCTTTTCCTCCTCAATTGGCCCGCCTCGGTGGGGACGGGTGCGGATCAAGGCTCCAGGTGTTCCCACTATTTCGAATCTTACTTGCGTGCCGTGAACCCGACCTTCGGGGGTTGAATTTTTTTTCCTTCTTTTCCGGTTCATGGGTGAGATTTTGTCAGCAGAGTATGACTGAGCCTATTTTGGATGGCCAGAGAAATGCACTGTACTGTGGTATGCACCGTATTCATGGGGTGGCTGCTTCTGGAGTTCCTTTTGCGTCCACGTGACCATTCTTATCTTTAGCTCGCTATCGGATCGGCTAGTTTCACTTTTCAAGTTTGTCGATGTTTTGGTCATCAGCCTTATTCAACCTCCCCTGCATGGGCTATTTCACACGTCACATGTTGTGATTTCATTCTGCTGTTGCAAAAAAGGGCGGGAATACCACAATACAGTCTCACTTAAAAAGTCATTGTCGTTTGATAAAAGTCACTGCTTGAATTCACATCACTTATACACCAAGCTTGCCATCAATTGTCTTGTATTTTATTTTGATACCTCATGGGAAAGCATGGATTCACGAGCATTGACTAATTTGCATTATCCTGGGGCGCGGTAGCCAGCAAGCTTCCCATGTGCGAGTATTTGCCGTTCGAGGAATGCTTGAAGTTTTTGAGCTCCAACCCAGCCTTTTTCTGGAACACGCAAATAATGTCAGACCCGCCGAACTCAAAGTGCGAGATCTCATCTCCCTTGTTCACGTAGTCGCCCTCCGAGATGGCCAGCTTGACCGAGGAAACCTGCGCCATGCCGATGGGCAGCACCGCAACCAAGCCAAGGAGGGGGTTGTCGATGATGACCATGCCTCTGGTCTGGAGGAACTGGTAGCCTGGGAAATCCGGGGCATCGGTCCCGCACATTGTTCTGATAGGCTCGCACTTCTCCTCGTTGACCTCGAGGTAGCACGCGCCTTGGATGTTCTTGGCCTCCATAACCGTGCCTCTGACGGGAGCATGCTGGCGGTGGTAGTTGTACGTGTTTAGAAACGCATGCATCCAGATGCCGCCTTTGAATTCGTGTGCGTACGCGCTTCCCTGCAGCAGAGAATCGATGGTCCACTTGAGACCCTTGATGTCCACAACATTGTCCAGGCCGATACCAGAAATGCTGAAGGTTGGTTTTCCACCCTTTTCCACGCTGTCAAAGGTGCAATCAGCTGGGTAGACAATGATGTGGTCGTCCTTGGGGCTGTCGATGGGCCTGACGCCCTCCTTGAGCTTGCGACAGAAGAACTCGTTGAAGGTCTTGAAGCCGCCTCGGGGTTCCACTGCGTCATTGTAGCAGTAAAGTGGCGACTTCTTAAAAGTGATCAATGACTCGCGCGTCAGGGAGCTTCTCGAGTCCATGTGGAGGCCGATGAGCTGAGAAAAGACGACGATCCAGGACGAGAGCCAGGTGAGGGGCTGACCAACAGACTCGGGTGTGATCGGAGTTTGAAGCTCGCGGAGAGGTTCTTGCTCAAAAATGAAGTAGAACATGGTAATGATGTTGTAGATGTCTCGACCCTTGTAGTTCTCGTGAGGGATCCACTTGAGCAGGTCGTTTGCGAAGATGAGAAACGAGCGCTCGTCCTTGACTTTCAGGTCATTCATGAAGTCGGGAATCTTCTTGTAAGCGTTCGCAACAGCTTTCTCCAGGGCGCCGGGGTGAGCTGCGCTGAGGTATCCGCAGAGCATGATCATGATGGGGTTGAAGATGGTTGGTTCCTCGTCGCCAGGGACCGGAGCCATGGGTGGTGGGAGAGCTCCGTAAGGTGATTTCCCGATAGGCAACGTCATGGGAGGCGGCTGGAAGCCGACCTCCGTGTCGGGGGCAGTGGGAAGACCAGACATGATGGCGGCTTTGTCTTGTGTGCTTTTTCTTCTTGAAGATGCAAGTTGGAAGCTTTTGATGTGTGAAGTGTTCGGATGCTGAGCTTCTGAAGCTTGAGATGACAGAACCGGCGGCTTGACGGGAGATCTCGAGGGCACTTTATACCCAAGGTCGATTGATAGATATCCGTCTCGGCGTGGATTCAGAAGCCGGACTCGGACTGCCTGCGGGCCGGTCAACCTAACCCGCCTTGCTGTTACTTTGCCAAAAGCCACAACAATGTCTCACAAACCCCGCCTCCGTGGTGGTTGCGTGCTGCTAGAATCAGCCGATTCTGTACGGTCAGATTACGACCGTCTGGCGGTGTAACTATTTCATTGTGCGTGGTGAGTTGCGGGGGAGAAACACGGGGAGGCGATCAACAGTCGAACATGGATGGACTGGTGTTTCGATTGATATTGCATAATGTATTCAAAACCAATGGCGACCTGTGTTTGTGTACTCTAGTATTGGGAAAGCTATCAGTTCAACAACATAATTTCTTTCACCCCCTTCTTGCTCTCTAAGTTGTGGTGTATCTTAGGATAATCGGCACTGCTTTTGCAACGCACCTGGTTGACTTTTGGCCTGCGGAAATAGATCCTGATTATGCATTGGCCACCATGCAACCCTCTTGATTGAGTGGGCATGCATATGTTATATGTGGTACCGTCGAGCGGGCACCAATTACACGTTAGCGCACGACGTACGACAGTGTCGACTTGTCGCTTCCGGTGGATACTGTATATGCCCCCTTCGACCAAAAATCAGATTTTATGTGGCCGTGAGCTCCTCTCGCAATTTTGGATAATACAGGAGTTGTGCAATTAGTTCTTAGCCGCACGTCACCAGGCAGCAATCCGAGCCAATGCTTCTGTGTATGAAACTTACTGCCTAGTCGTTCTAGACAAAGTGAGTTGTATTTGAACATGTTTCATTTTCATAACCATAGGCTATGAGACTGAAGGAAAATCCTACTAGTTGGACCTTCAGCCTTGGCTTGCTGAGGTAGCGAGCATCATAAAAAAAAATCAAAGGACCTCCTAGAACTCCCTAGCTGAACAAGTACCTCACGGTGACAATTTCTTTGGGCAATACTAGCGATACATGTCTCAAATTTTACCCTGAAATACTGTTCTCCCGTCGGGTATGCCCTTGTGTGCTCGGGCCGAGTCGAAGGGTGGCACT
The DNA here is from genome assembly GCA_013403855.1 of Calonectria honghensis. Lineage (NCBI taxonomy): Eukaryota > Fungi > Ascomycota > Sordariomycetes > Hypocreales > Nectriaceae > Calonectria > Calonectria honghensis. Next base: position 1,625,227 of record VTGB01000029.1, read on the forward strand.
TTTGCTGCAACACGACCATTCGGTACAACCCCAGGTCTCAGGCAGAGGAAGTCGGTGAGAGGAAGTGCCTGCCACCAGAGCACCTTCTTGCTGATGTTACTGGAAGAAGAAAATATAATCTGAATCAAATGGCTGCGGTCAGCTCGTGGAGCAGTGGTGGGGTCATGATTGAGGGGAGCAAGTATGCAAGGGAAGCAATTCCAGGATCTGATACGAGGCTGGGCTGGCCGGGAACACCGATCTAGCACTGCAGGCCAACGCCAAATTTGACCGACAAGGCGGGGACAGCCCATCAATCGACAAGGTCTGGTTTCGGTGTGAGCATCTTTTGGAAATCCTGGGATGTGAGCCAAGGCGGCTGGCTGGGTGATGCCACCTACCAGAGCCGCAGCTGTACAGCGATGTAACCACCCTCCAAAGCGGAGTAGCTCTGAATGCCACAACAACATGGTAAAGAGCTCATTGATGAGTTATTGATATTTATCATTGCATTCAAAATGCTCTGCTGTTTAACTTTCTCTATGCAATTCGATGGTTCATTTCATGGTCTACTCGCAATTATTCATTAAAGCTTTCATTTTTGTTTGCAGCGTGCCCTTTCGCTGATTATTGAGACTGTCAAAATAGGTTTTACAAGATAAAAATTATAATGCGTAAACTGCCGAAATGGCCTGCTTGTGTATCTCAGAGCTTTCATGTGTACATGTGCTTCACGCGGGATGAGCCTTTCGGATCTGTAGCGGCACGGCCCCACCCGTTCCGAGACCTGATGCTAAATTGAACCTGGAGCGTTCGTCGTCCTTGCCTGGCAGGGCTGGACGAACCTCCTCAAGGATGGAAACATGAAATTTGGGACTAAAACAAAACCCGAGGAAGGATTACTGGAAATCATTGACCGATGCCGGGCTGGCTGCTAACGTTTTCCGGCCCTAAAACCAGCGCGATCAGGGCCATGCCCCGCGGTAGTAAGAGTGAGATGGAAGAGGGGCTGGGGGTATATATCAAGGGGATTTCCAGCTTGAGGCTGAAAAAAAAAAAAAAACAGGCATCTGACCGGAAAATTGGTATAAAAAGACATGACGGACCTTCAGGACAAAGGTGCCTCGGTGGAAGAGGTAGATACGGCCGAGACAAAGTCGCGGTGGCATCGTCGACGCGTTGAAGAGGCCGATGTGCCCCTTGAACAGCGCAAAGCTGAGGGACGCTTGGTGTAATGATTGGCTCGACAAAAGAGAATGAATTATCTTACTGACTCTTTTTCTAGCCGAAAGGTCGATTGGTGCCTCATCCCCATGCTCGGCATTCTCTATTCCATCGCCGGCTTGGATCGAGTTAACCTCTCAAATGCACGCGTCGCGGGCATGAACGAAGACCTCGGGTTCGACGTCGGCAACCGGTACTCGATTGCGCTGCTGGTGTTTTTCATTACGTATTTCCTCTTCGAGCTACCTACGACATTGTCGCTGCGCTGGATTGGACCCAGAATACTCCTCAATGGACTCGTGCTCAGCTGGGGTGTTGTGATGCTCGGGATGGGCTGGGCCAACGACTGGCGAGTCATTGTGGTTTGTCGAATGCTCATCGGGGTATTCGAGGCAGGCTTTCTCCCTTGCTGCATGTATCTGCTGAGTAGTTGGTATCAGCGATACGAAGTTCAGCAGAGGTGCGTGGGTTTTCTTTGGGGTTGCGAACCCTTGTGGACTAACTGAGAGTGCAGGATGGCTTTGTGGTACATGATCAACCTTTTTATCTCGGCCTTTGGGAACATTCTGGCGTACGCGCTGATCAAGCTGGACGGAACCCATGGGATTGCAGGTTGGCGCTGGATTTTCATGTAAGCAAATCCGACACACACATTCGCAACCTGGAATCCAATCCGGCTCACAAAGAATAAAGTATAGAAGGAGCCATAACCGTCGAGTTTGCTGTGATAGGCTTCATGTTTACACTGCCCTTCCCGGACCAGCTTCTCGCATCGGGCGCCAAATCCTCCTTCACCCGCCAGGAGCTCGAGACCATCCTTGACCGAGTGGAGCGGGATCGCGGCGATGCCGACCCTGATGCCTTGACATTGGTGAAGGTTGTCCAAATCGGTTTGCGGTGGGAGCTATGGGTGTACGGCTTCATGTTCCTGTGCTGCAGCGCTCCCATTTATGCATTTGCCTACTTCATCCAGATCATCCTCACAACTTTGGGTTACTCGACCGCCGTCGTGTTTTTGCTCTGCGCTCCGCCATACCTGTTCAGCATCATTTGGACGTTGGCAGTGGCGTGGTTTGCAGATCGGTCAAGGCTGAGAATGCCGTGGATGGTACTGAATGCGGCCATTACGCTCACGGGACTGTTGCTGACGGCGTATCACAAGAACAATGGGGTGAGATACTTTGGTAAGTTCTCTCAAAGGAGATTTATTTCGCCGTGGTGGTGGGAGATCCGCGCTGACGATGACGCAGGTGTCTTCCTTGGGGTATCGGGTTGCAATGCGAACCTTCCCACCATCATCGCCTTCCAGTCCAACAATGTGCGTGGTGCATCTCGTCGCTCTGTTGCCAGCGGTGTGCAGATGCTGTTTGCTGCTATTGGTGGTGTTTATGCATCGTGCACATTTATGCAAAAGGAATATCCGACGTATCGGACAGGTGTGTGGTGCAGCGTCGCGGCCCAGTTTCTACTCATCGTCTTGGTCATGCTGATGTGCTGGTGGTTCAAGAGGCAAAATGGGAAGGCTAACAAGGACGGTGTGGCAATCCAGGATGATATCGATTATAGGTACACATTTTAATGAAATGTTACAGGCCTTCAGATACAGAATTGGAACCGTAATACATTGTCTCATCTTAAATCATCACCTAATCATATCTATAGGCTGTTTACTTATAATAAAAACATACATATCTAACAATCCAAATACACAGCTATGGGTCATGTTAGCCCTCACCGGCCGAGATACCACTTTGGAGGAAATGTTTAAGGCTTACCATTTGCGTATAGAGAGTACGAGTCAGCGTTGTATAAGCATGACAACGAATCCAGCGCAGTGCTGTTTTCGTAACCATATGCATAGTCTTGCGTCGAAACCTCCTGTTCGTAGACCGCTCTCGCGTGCGTCATTTCGTGAATGGTGGTGGTGGCATGGTCCTGCTTGTGGCACGTCTTTGGCAGAGGAGGCAGGGTGTTGTAGAACAGAGGGCACATTGTGACCCAGCCATTGACCCAGGTGGTGTAAGCAATGAGGGGACCGTCCATCTCGCAGTATCCAAACTGATCATGGCAGCCGACAGTGGTTTCACCCTTGTCTGTGGTGGAGCACTGGTCGGCGACAGCTAGAAGTCGACCGGAAACATGGTTTCGCGCCGACGTCTCGTTTGACTTGAAGTACTCGACGAACCTCGCCGAGTTTACGTCAGCTGCATCAGCGGCGGCAGCTCGAGCAAGAGGCTCGCAATTCTTGATGCCGTTCAACGTTGCCTCGAGCTGTGCAGCTGTGCAGTTTTCGGGCTTGAAAACGGTACGCTTGGCCCTGCTCTGCTTTATGGTGGCGGTCGAGGCCTTGTCGACTGTAACGGAAATTGTGTTAGATTTATATGTGACGGCTTTCGTCTTCTCTGCAGAAGGGAAGCCTCCCTCGGCGTAAACCGAGTATGTTCCTGCTGCCAAGTCATAGGTCTCGGCAATGTCAATCACGCGAGTGAGAGATGATCCTGCGGCTAGCTGCTCAAAGTGGCTCGCTTCCAGACCTTCATAGTATATGCTAAGCTCAATACCCTGAAAGAAAACTTCCGCTCCTACACATTCTATTAGATCATGGCAACAATCTCCCGCAAGCCCATCACGCACCATTCGAATCAACTACTGTCAACTTTCTGACTGGCTTTTCGTCGAGGATTGTTCCTATCTTGAGAAGGCTCAGATCGCTCGTTCCCACATTCTCAATTGTGGCCTTGATTTTTGTGGCTTCTCCAGATGATTTGGCGTCGAGGGTGATTTTGAGACTGTTGGCTCCGAGGTCCCGACGATGCCGAGTGGCATGTGCCTCGACACCTAGCGCTAGAGACACAAGCGCCGTCAAAGCACGAGATAAGAGCATTTTTTGTTGTTGATAATTATGACAACTCCAGGTGAATTGAAAATAAGAATACCTGAAAGCCTGGCCAAGACATGAGTTGATTGCCTATATATAGAAGGTCGCATTGCGGAGCATCGGCAGGAAATGAGATAGGGGGTTCGTATAAGCATAAAGAATGGCTAAATCACACATGGCAGGGGCCGTGTCCACCTGCCAAGTGTAGACATACGGAGAAGGCTAGGGTCAACTAGCGCTTTCTGGCTCTGGCGGCCCTATTCTGGACCTTTTTCTCGTATTAATAGGCACTTGTGAAGCTCCACTTAAATATGCTTCCAACTATTCCGAACATAAGGCAACGTGATCAGGTGTAGCTTTGCAATGTTGTCCTATATTCAATCGCGGCGCGGGCCCTCGGAGTTGTTTTTTGAACTCTGCGAATCGCATGATCATGTCCCCTCGACTGCATCGGGTCTACGTTGGGCAATTCTCGGCCCTGACAGGACTGGAGCGATTTTGACGTCATGTCAAAGCGGTCTACTTGAATCAAACTTGAGACGAGGTCACGAACGTTTAGTTTCTGTTTTAGACTCGCCCGGACTCTTGAGCGCACGGGCTCGTGCTCATTTAGTCGTGACAAAGGATCATTCTTTCAGCAACGGATGCATTCAACTTGAGATATTAACCCATGAAAAAATTCATGTCATCCTTAAATACTGAATAATTATTACGAATTGAAAGCCGCCATGGGGATTCTAAAACCCCAACTGCCACCTCAATAATCAAATTGAGGACAAAACCTCCATCAGTGGCCGCGCGTGTATGGTGGGATTTCAATGAGCGAGATACCGAGATTGAGAGAGGAGATAACATTTCGGACAACGTAAATCTGTTTTTCAAACGGGGATACCCGAATCTCCCGAGTGTACCATAAACCCAATCACCGATGCCATAATTTCATGTCGACGTCTCGAGGTGTGATTTTGCGTTATCCTAGCTAGACCTATAGATAAGCTGCTGGATCATTCGATGTCTGTGGTGTACCAGATGTAAACTAAAAATGTCGCGTCGGTACAATGCAGAAGGAAAAAGGATGGCCAGCTTGCAAGTTGGATATTTCTATCAGTAAATCCCTCAGAAGCATAATTCGAGAACTTGATTGAGCGTCAGGTGGACAATCGTATTAAAGGCGTGGATGTTATTTTCTTATTAGGAGAGCTTATTTCTATGCAAACGGTAGTTAAAACAAAAATACATCTTTCGACTGTCATCTTCCTGATTCTAGATGATGCGGTCGAACTAGCCTACCAGCACAAAGCTAGACCGTAATAGGACGCATCGAGATTGGTATTGTGACGTCGCTAAATTTATCCCGGGGTACTTTTCTTGGTCTGCCTAACGCCACTTCACCAAGTGGCTGGACAGCTGGGGGTACTAGCGCGTCCTAGTTCTACACGTCCTACTTCAGCTCGAACGAGCTGAGAAGAGAGATAGGACGATGAAAACGCAAATTACGCGACTGCCAATACACACACCTGACCACATATTACTACCCCCATCTAATCTGCTTGTAATAACAGCATCTCAAACTACAATTCGAGTTTTGCCATCTTGCCCGCATTTTTCGTGCTTGGACACTCCAGCATCATTGTCAGACCATCATGCCTGTGACCACCAGGCCTTCTCCCGACCTGGTGGGCAAAAACCAAGACCCATTTGTCAATAGCGGCCCTAGATTGTTTGATGCTGCTTCTAAGGCCTGGACGGCTGATGTTCCAGACCATATGCCGGTACCACGGACTAATAAGAAGATCGGCAAAGAAGACCGCCGACTTCTTCGGACATCCTTCGAAGATGGTACAGGGAACAAGGATATAATTACTTACCCAAATGGGTTTGTCACAGGCATCATTCGTGCTTTCAACCAGGATCTCCATCTCGTGCTACGTCCAGACGACGTTTGGCTCGCCATTTTATCGCAGTTCAGTCTGTACATCAATGGTCATGCCGAGGAAATGAGGCCTTTCTTCGTGAAGCATGAGGGAAAAAAGGAGGTTGGAGTCAACATGGGGCCTGAATCCATATTAGATATTGATCTGGGCGAAGTAGCACGGCGCTTTACTGAGAAGGTCCAAGAGCATGTCATCGACTCAGAGCTCAGAGAGTGGATGATCCCCAAATTCACGACAACAACCGACAATGACACCTCTGTTGCATCATTTGTGATGATGGCCACGTTAAAGCCTTACTTTGAGTATTACTTCAGATGTGGATGTGGATTTCCCTCCGTCACCCTGCTCGGCGAAAAGTCCGATTGGGAGTCCATTGCGACGCGAGTCACTCGACTGAAGAGATACGGTACTGAGACATCGGAATGGAGCCGCCTCCTATCCCCTATTATCAAAAGCATGATAAAAAGCTTTGATGACCCCGACGGATACGCAACTAGGGATTTCTGGATGCGCGCGTGCTATCAAGCGGGGAGGGAGGGCTCAGGATCCCACGCAACACTCTCGGGCTGGATAACAGCCTTTTGTTTCTGGAACGAGGATGGCAAACGGAACTTTCGCTTCAGTTGTCTGGATTTGCTTCTCGAAATAGCAAACTCGAAACTATCATTCTATGACCGACTTCGGCTGGTATTGGATGGAGTCTGGTATCCTGTGATCCACCAGCGATCAGTGCCTCCTACTTTGATATCAGTGCCCATAACGATTCATGATAATTCCACATCAACTAGATACACGACGACGGTTGTCGCTGGACATGTTGGTATGTCCTTGACAAAGGATCATACGACCGTCCAACCCCTGTCAGGCTGGTGGATGCTGGAGGATTCATCCGAATGTCTTGCGAGGTAGAGAATTGAAGAAGCTAGGCAATATAATGATGGTTTACCGAATCCGTTTTCCCTTTTGTAGACCATATTGACTGCAGGCTTTGTCCCTCTGTTTCATCAGAGACGTGTTTCGAAATGGCATAGGTGACATCTAAGCGCAGCTTGAGGCCGTTCCACTATGATTTATTGCGAACTGATGCCTTCCAACTAGATCTGATGATAGCTGATGCAACTTGGCCTTCTTTTTGGTGAGAATGGCGTTTCTCGCGAATCTACGTCTTTGGCCTCCCCGGCCCGGTTACATCCGAGTGGATGCTGATGTCTTTTATTTTGTAGTACTTAAGTCTGCAGGCGCATGGATTGGTAGAAAAGGCTAATAATTCAGAGCATTGTTATGCCCCGGATACGTTTGTCTCGTCAGCCATCTCCAAAAGACATCTGTTCCATGGTTGTGTCGGCTGGAGCCTAGTGGTCTATGTACGGACCACTGGGCCTCATTTCAACTGGTGTTTTTGCCCCTGGTCTCATCACGCACGGGGCCAATCGGATCACCAGTAGTTTGATCCTTCGTTTATTTTAGCCCTTGCGACTAGCTGTCGAACATCCCATTTCCTGCATGAGCAGGGGACTTAAATTTCGCATGGCATTCGCATCTGCCTTCATTTAAAAGTGTTGTCGGATACGGCCAATTTCTTTTTTATCGCCTTCTTGCTTCTGCCCATTTCTGTCTGTGGAAGCTGACGCCTTGAAACAAAGACATACTCCATTTTCCGCGAAGCCTTTCTATGAGCGCGTTGTCGACAGCCAGACATGATGGTTCGCTCCGCACTCATACCCGCACTCTCCAGTAGCACTACCGCTGCCGCCGTTGCGGAAACCACACTAAGCATCCACCTTCTCGGGTTCCAATTTGATGGGATACAAGCATCAATCGTTGATGCCGACACTGCAACTACGACTGTTTCCCTCAATTGTCCTCCAAATCGCCCAGAGGGCGATACATGCCAATACCTGGATAACTATACTTTGACGTACGGGTCTTCTACTGTTGAATACACTGTTTCGAGCATAATAAATGAGCACGTTACCATGTGGGTATATACCTATGCCCTAAGATTTACCAGAGCATCATTGACAAATGTAACTTAGGACCAATATTGGTGATTGTCAGTTGCAGATCTCAAACGACGTGATGACCTGCACTGGCAAGGGCGAGCTAATCATGTCAGGCGCAACAAGCAAGATGACCGAGACGTTTGTAACCAGTAGTTTTACGGACCATCCACTCCATGTCACAGTCACTGCAGGTGTGGAAAAGCTTGGCGAAAATAGGGATGATGCTCTTCCAGGGGCATCTGCGACGGATGCAGTGCATACTTCTGCCCCAACTTCGTCCCCGACCCATATTTCCATAACTGACAACGCCCTTTTCTCCATATCGTTTATCCAAGATTCTACCCAAAAGATATTTAACTGCATAGCACATATGTGCGTTCGCAGTATTCTTTTGCTGGGGATGGCTGTCGCGATCGGAGTGGTTGTACTAATTATATGGAGAGCACGAAGACAACGACTGGTAAAGCCACTTGCCAAGGCAGCGTTGCCTTTTGAGAAATCTGAGAAGCAGAAAGAGGGGATTGCCTAGACTGGATTGAGGGGAGAGGGGTATGGTAGACTTTTAGTTAGTCTAATTGGATAAAGGTCGGGACAGCTGCAGTGGCCTATGAGGGTTGAACTTGCTGTGGAGGGCTGATGATAGACAATGTACCAGCAATACCTCTTGCTTGAGAGCAAGCCACCAATAGGCACCTATCTGTTATTCACTTGAAAGTAGGACTGAACTTATCTGATAAGCCGTTCCGTCAGAGAAAGAGTGCTTCATGAACTGGGAAGGAAGGAGGCGGGGATCAATCCAACGCGATGGCTAAGCCCTGTCGGCGGATGGCGGCAGCTGGTTAACATATTCTTCCAGAAGACCCCGCGAACAAAGGAAATTTGGTCAAACACTTTTGTTCCCCATCTGCTCTTCCACTCGCACTCGCAATATTTATTTCTTTAAAGCACGAGATAGAAATATCAGCTACTCAAAAACGGAGGTTAGGCCAGTACCTTCGCTGTTCTAGAGCCAACATCGTCGGGAATTTCGTCTTCGTCAAACAACTCATCCTCATCATCAAGGACCATCCTAGTAGAACCAGACCCGAGATTCTCAATAAACATTCTGCCAACAACTATTTCACACTTTGCCGCCTCTGGAAATGCTCCCTCCTCCTTTGAGGGGCCGCGCTGGACCTCACGACGGATTGAGCAACCCAGCATCCCCAAGTCGGGCGAGGAAAGTCTGCACACAATTCAAGATTGGCAAGTGTGCTTTTGGTTCGAGGTGCAGGTACTCCCATGACTTGAGAAATTCTCATGAGGATACAATATGCGCAGGCGAAAACCCTCCTTCTGAGGACGAAGTCAGCGTCCAGCAGCGGTACTTTGCCTTGAAGAGACTGCTGCGGGGTCGAAATTCAGCAGCATCGCGGATCTCAAAGAGCCCAAGAGAGATCATTGAGCTCTGGGATGGAGCGCTTGGCATACTCAACGCCAGTTATCGCGAACAGCACCAACAACTAGCCAGGGATCTCGTGGATGACGAACTTGATGGCCACAAGTTCATTTTGTCAACAATGGATATGTCGATCAGTGATCCTAATTTCCTTCTTTCTTCTGCCGATTCTTTTCTCAAGGTCATCACTCATTCGTCTTTCCTTGAATGCCTCTCAGTCGACGCTTTTGTTGGTTCCATGTACACCTCCTTTGGTGGTACCAACGGAAACAGAGCGGTGGGATTTCTGGAATATCTGTGCCAACTAATTTCCGAAACGCCCCAAAGCACCAAGGTCGTCAATCTATTAGGACTATTCCCAAAGGCTCTCTTCGAGCTCTTGAGCAGAGATCGACAGGCCCGGCTAAATGATGATATTCCTGGCCTTGTCGATCGACTCGATGCCCTGGTCTCAAAAATGACAGAGGGACAGGCAAGGATTGACGTGGAAGCAAGCCAAGTGAAGTTGACCAACATCCGAAGGCTGGTCGCTAACGCAAATGGAAATCTTGGGACCTATGTGGAATCAGCAGTGAAACCGGACGCACACAGCTTTATGCAATCCACTTTTCCTCTGGAGTTGGAATTCCCTGGTGGAAGGCATGACAACGATCACGAGGATATTTCAAGCATTCAGATTCTCCCCACCTACGGCGAGATCATGAGTGAACGAGCAGAATATCTACCATCAACAAATTTTCTGCAGCCTCACATATACAAGGATCCGTTTAAGCGGTACATTGACACAAATTTCCGGCTGCTTCGCCACGATGTTTTTGGCTCCGTCAACGAAGTACTCTTTGATATGCTGCATCGAGACACCATTTCCCTATCAAACAGGGACACCAGGGCACATCTTTACCAGGAATCAGATATCACACTGGTCCGTGTCAACAAGAGACGTCGGCTGGAAGCAATCATTTCCTTTGAGCCTCCACATCAGGTCAAGAAGAAGGCACTCTCTGAACAGATCGAATGGTGGGAAGATTCTTCTCGATTACAAGAGGGCACACTCGTGTGCTTTCTGTATTCTTCGGGCGGTGAAAGGGGAATATTGATGCTTCAAGTAACCAGAAGACGCGTCAAAGATATGAAGAAACGTCAGTGGAACGAAACAGCAAATGATGACTTGAAGAGTAGCTTGGTGTCCCAAGATTCCCTACCTTGCATCACAGTCAGGCTAGCAACACCTTCAAGGAACGACTTGGACCTTCTTTTGCGACTTTATCAGCAGAAAACTCAGGGGAGTTTAGTCGACTTTCGTGGGGTGATCCCTGCCACATTCTCTCCCATTCTAGAAAATCTCCAACGAATTCAGCGTGAAGGAAACTTGGCATTTCGGGAGCAGATTTTGCCCAGCGGTGATGCCAAAAATAGCGTAAGGATCTCTCCACCAGCATATTCTCGACGACCTGGTTTTGTTTTCCCTCTTCAGTCCATCACAAAAGATGGTATGCTAAAGTTTGACTTGGACCCAAATTCTACGCTTGATTCCGTCGACATTTCGAACCTTGAGGCCTTCACCGGCCTCGATCAAGGCCAGTGCCAAGGGCTGATTGGCGCACTCACGAGGGAGTATGCCCTTATCCAAGGACCACCTGGTACAGGAAAGTCTTACTTGGGTGTTCAAATCGTGCGAGCCCTTCTTGCCGTCAGGGAAGCCGCCAAGCTAGGCCCAATTATCGTAATGTAAGTTTATACGGATCACCATCCGCACCACCCCGCGACCCTTAGGTGCTAACTGTCCGTTTAGATGCTATACCAACCACGCTCTGGACCAATTTCTAAATCATCTCCTTGATGTCGGAGTCGAAAAACTCATACGGATTGGCGGGCGCAGTAAATGTTCTAGGCTTTCTAGCAAAAATCTTCACGAGGTCACCAGAGCGATCATGAAAACAAAAGTGGAAAATGCCATTTTGGGCAGGTCATACTCGCAACTGGATGAATGCATGGGCATGGCCGATGAATATCTTCATCCTATTCACCAAGCTCGAAAAGGACCAACCTGGGACACTTTGAAAGATTTCCTACATGATCATTCACCGCGCATCTATCAGCAGTTTAACCCTGTGGATTCGGAAGGTTTCATCACTGTTGTTGCCGATCCTTTGGTAAGATGGTTGGGGAAACCTCTGCCGAACTCCCTCGGCGCTATAAACTTTGAAAATACTCCCCAAGAACAGTTGGAGCAACTTTCCAGCATTGCCGAGACGAGCATCGATTTTCTTAAACCAAAAGATCGCTGGACTCTTGCTCAGAGTTGGCTTGAAAGGTCGTTAGAAGATCAGACTGAATCACTGTTTGAAGCAATGGAGCGTGCTGAAACCCTCAGAAAGAATGTAGACAACGTTCATGACGAAATAAGTCGACGGGTTCTCCAGAACGCCGAAGTAGTTGGGCTGACAACAACATTAATGGCACGAAGCTTTGGGCCATTAAGTCGGCTGGGTACCAAAGTTGTCATCTGCGAAGAAGCAGCCGAGGTCATGGAGGCTCATGTTATTTCAGCGTTTATGCCCGGGGTTGAACACTTCATCCAAATTGGTGACCACCGACAACTTCGACCTCAAATCCAGAACTACTCCCTCAGTCTTGAATCTAATTCGGGCATGGCATGGCAACTAGACCGAAGCCAATTTGAGAGGCGTGCTGTTGGTGAGCCTGGTCTCCGCGCAGCCCCAGTTGCACAATTAAATGTTCAACGAAGGATGAGGCCTGATGTCTCACGCCTCATCCGAAGCGTTTACCCAACACTCCAGGATCACGAAAATGTCAAGGACCTCCCAGACGTTGCCGGAATGCGTGAGAACGTCTTCTGGATTGATCATCGTGCAAAAGAAGACTCGCGCGATGACAGCACTGGTATCAGTTCACACAGCAACCAATGGGAAGTGAGCATGGCCACGGCCCTTGTTCGCCATCTTGTCAGACAGGGAAAATACAGCAGCGAGGATATTGCGCTATTGACGCCTTATACAGGGCAGCTTCGAAAGCTTCGGTCAGCTCTTGCTCGCGACTTTGAAGTTTGCCTAAACGATAGGGACCTGGAAACCTTGGCTGCCGAAGGTCTTGAAGAGGACTCTGAAGGAAAGTCGGGAGGGGAAATCCAAAAGCCCGTCCAGAAGAAACGATTGATTCAGTCACTCCGCCTTGCCACTGTGGACAACTTTCAGGGCGAAGAGGCCAAGGTTATCATTGTGTCACTCGTTCGTAGCAACGATATGCGCAAAGTGGGATTTCTCCGTACCGAAAATCGCATCAACGTCCTTCTTAGTCGTGCGAAACACGGCATGTACCTTATCGGCAACAGTGAGACGTATCAAAATGTACCCATGTGGGCGGATGTTTACGGTCAACTCCTCCAATCCCGCGCCGTCAGCACGGAAATTGGTCTCTGCTGTCCTCGGCATCCTGAGGAAATAGCTCTTTGTTCACAACCAGAAGATTTTGAAAGAAAAAGCCCCGAGGGTGGATGCACCCTTCCGTGCGGCCGGCGACTCGAGCCATGCGGTCATAACTGCCGAGCTCCTTGTCATTCGGATGCTTTGCACAATGTATTCTCTTGCAACCAACCGTGTCAGCGTATTCGACAAACTTGCGATCACCCATGCTTGAGGCCTTGTAATCAAGAGTGCGGTGACTGCTTGGCGAAGGTGCATGATGTCATGCTCCCTTGCGGCCATAAAAAAGAGACGATCTTCTGCCATCAAAACATATCACTTGAGGGAGTTCTGTGCCATTTCAAAATAGAAAAGACAGTTCCAAAATGCGGTCATCATGTCACCGCTCCTTGTTGCACTGATGTTAATAGCGCGGCGTTTCGATGCCCGCAACCCTGCACAGAAATTCTCAGCTGTGGTCATACCTGTGCAGGATCATGCGATACATGCCGAAAGGAGGATGAATCTGGGAATGTTATCTTTAAGCATATTGCATGTCAAAAGGCATGTGGCAGCCCTTACAGCACCTGTAACCATCGATGCACAAAGCCATGCCATGGCAGGGGGGAATGTGGGAGTTGTGAATCACAATGCGAAGTAAGTTTAGGGGCGCTAAAATACTCAGCAATATTAATTTTCTTGACAGGTTCAATGTCCTCATTGGTCTTGCACCTCTATCTGTGGCAATTCGTGCGCTCCTTGTCTTGAGAAATGCACTTGGTCCTGCCCACACAAGGGTTCATGCTCGATGCCCTGTGCGGGACCATGTGACCGACTTCCATGCGACGAAAGATGTGACAAGATTCTTGCATGTGGCCACCAGTGTCCAAGCTTTTGCGGCGAAGAGTGTCCGAATGAGCTTTGCCAAAAGTGCAGTGATAAGGGGGATTCCCGCGTTGATCTCTTGGAGCTGAAATCCTATTCTGACATCAACCTCGACGATAGTCCAATTGTTCCACTTGGGTGTGGTCACTTCTTCACTGGGGAAACCTTGGACAGTCTTATCAGGTTGGATGACGCATATTCAAGGGATAAAACTGGCGCATTTGATGGCCTGAAAAATGTTTCTGCAACCTTCACCAACAAGTTTCCCGCCTGTCCAGATTGCAAGCGCTCCATTCGTCAATTCGCGACGAAGAGATACAGCCGTGTCATAAACCAAGCCATCATGGATGAAAACTACAGGAGGTTCATGACTAAGGGCTGGGAAGAACTTGCTAAACTTCACGATAATCTGCGAGCAGTCGAAAATGGGCTGCAGGGCACACGCAACGAACTAGAGAAGCAGATGCACAGAACAAGCCTTCTGAACACTCGGTACGACACCTGTATCGGGATTGAAATCATGGCTCTAGGATTCGGAAAGAAGTCGAGGGAGGAACACCAGCCAGTCAAAAGGCTTGTTGAGGCCATAACCTATGAGACACTTTCTCTGGAAGAGCGAATGGAGAGATTGAAAATATGCGCGCCAGAGTCCCATAACCAAATCACACTCGAGGCGCTATTGATCTATACACAAGCAAGATACGCCAGGTTGCACGATGTATTCGCCTTAATGTATTCGGGAGTCAATACTAACCCCTCCATACCTCTTCCTGATATTTACAAGACTGTGCTGGCAAGTCTAACGGATTGCCAAAGCCTTGCTGAAAAGGCGAACTGGGCAGGCCTTTCTCGGATATTCATCGCAGTGACACTGACATTTGCCAAGACTGTTCATATAGAGGGATGGTTTCGCAGCTTTCACCAAAATCACATACTTCCAGCGAAAGAGGGTCGGAATGGAGCAAGTTCGACAGTCTCTGATTCTTTGACAGATTGGGTTAGTGCCGCCCAAAATCTCCTCAACGATGCTTCAGTTATGTGTGTCGGATTAAAGGATAGCAAAGAGCTGAAAGAGAACATTCAACTAGCCTTGAGTGTGTTCGAGCGTGCCTGGTTTGGGCCTGTAACTCCAGAAGAACTTCTTTCCATCAAAGCGACCGGAGTTGGCGATCCCAAAACGCACTCTGGACCTTGGTACTACTGTGCCAATCGACACTCGGTAAGTGATGTGGCATTCCTCTCCTCAAACTCTCCAATAGAATCCGTTTCTCATGTGTGTTTGTTCGACAGTTTGTGATTGACGAGTGCGACATGCCCACAGAGCTAGCACAGTGTCCTGAATGCGGAGCAAGCACCGGAGATCGGTTTCATCCCGCTGTTGGTGGATTGTCTCGCGCAGCGGGAAGGTAGTGGCAGGTAAAAGTTGACGAAGTAGGATTCTAAGGGTACGGATGCGTGAAGAGGGAAATTACGTTGTTTAAGAAGAGTCATTTTGATGAGGGCGTCATGTTCAACATTGTCAAAGTCTCGGGGCACGGACAAACCCATCAACCACTTCGAATAACAAGGCGAACCTAGCCGTCCTGTCATTCAGCTGTCGAGGAAAGTAATTCACCATTATATTTTGTCATCAGTCGGTCAGGTTTTGCCCTAGTCCAATACCTCTGTCGCAAGTGTCAAATGGGTGTCTCTTGTTCATCTACGACAGGCAGGGACTAATGCTTAGCCGCTGTCAACTGATTCGTGATTCCTGGATGACATAGCCTAATTTTCTTTTTCATCTACTTGCTCCCAATTAATGAGGGATGTTTGGGTTGAGTGAGACTCCAAAGTTCCGTCTGTACATTCAGTGTCCAGTTTAAGGCGATACCAAGACCGCAATCCCTCCATTTCCAAAAAGTTCCACTCATGGCAGGTTGGATATTGAGTTTGAAGATACCTGTGCTATTTTACTACATGATGCCGCCAAATGGAGTAGAAAGGCAACAGACTAGCTGATCTGCGAGCCCAACTAGCCTCACTCGCATTAGTTCGTACACTCCCTTGCCAAGACCCAGTATTCCCCATCCGCGTATCTGGCATGTTGGATTTTAGTAATTGAATGGCTTGATCAGCATGTTTTAGCGTCGAGGGTCAATTGAGCTTCCTTTCTCAGTCCCCTTATTCCTCTACACAATAGTCTCAAATCCAGATGAACGCCAACTAGAGTGTCAGCTCTGCACGTAGGGCCAAAGGAGCTGGTCTCTTAGCATCAACATTAATTGATGCTACAAGCCAACACGAGTTGATCGTCGTTCCCCTTGCATTCCGCCCCTAGTCGTGATACCCCGTGGTCCCTTGGTGCTGGTGGAGGGCGGGGGGGGACTCTAACCAGGCCGGCAGCATCCCGCGTTTGCTAGACAGGTAATTCAAGTTTCCATCTAGGGCCCCTGAGTTTGATTTTGGTTCTGGTCAGATATAGGGTTGCAAACCATAAGCCGGCGTTGCGGATACGAGATATCAGCGGTGCCTATCTCCATGGCCCAACGATGCGCGAGTGGCCCCGTTGGAGTTGTCCCACTGCCAGCCAAACCCTCAAATTGTGATATAGACAGGCCCAGCCTTACCAACAGCCACTATCATCGTCAAAGTTGCATTACCCACATTGCTATATCGAAGTTCAGTGGCGATCCATGCAGCTAGTCGCGACCACCAGGCCCAAGTCACCGTTTGCGCATCCCCACAGAACCCACCGTAGAAGCCAAGATTGCTTGGCCTTTCGGCTGGTCATGTTTCCAAAAATATTTCATCTTGGTTTCCGCCCCCCCTATTCCGAGGGGAAAAAAAAACTCTTCCCTGCCGCCGACGTGCCATCGCGAGATCCCAAAAAGCAGTGATCGCCGCGCGGAAACCCAGAAGTGATCAGGAACCCGATAACGTAGGAGAGGAGGGACTTGGGCGCTGCGCACCCACGTCATGCGGCGTCTCGCGTGCCTCGGGGCTGGAATAGCGGGAGGGTGGCGTGCAGGTTATGTGCCTACAACCGGCCTGCTTGATGATGTAGTGATCATCGTGCCAGGTACCGAGTTTGGAAGCCCCCCGGTGAGGCTGGCCTTACCACCCTCGGGTGTTCTGGAAGACCCTGAAAGACCCCTAAAACATACATTAAGCACAGCCTCAACACCATGGGATCTTCTCCCGATACGAAACCCAGCATGGTGCCATGAAAGTGGCGCCCTGCATAGTTTAGCAGCTTACTGGTCAGCAATGAAAAAGCGAGTGGTCGGCTGCATCCCCAAGACAGGGCGCCATGTTCTAATTCTGATTGAGGAAAAAAATATAATCCCAGAACTTGCAGTAACGTATACGGGAACGAACCATTCGTTGGGGCTTGCTGTGGCGAAAAATAAAACATAGGTCTGGTTGAGTCGCCATCTGCAAGTTGGGTGTAAGTCGAGCGGGGTTTGCCCTTGGACAACGAGACAAGAAGAACCAATTGGGCGGTTCACGGGCACCCCGAATTGCATGGCACAGTGATATGTGATAGAATTCTTAGATACAAAGATCTGTCAAAAGGGGTAGAACCTAGTGTGATGGACGGGGTCTCTCGGAAACAACCTAATTTCTCTTTGTGAGACATGGGCAGGTCTAGCTTTGCTCGCTCACATAACATAAGTGAGAAGAAACCAGTCGTCCATGTAGCCAGGCTGCATAAGACTGGGCGCAGTTTAACAGACTGGCACATTGAGCAAAACTTCGCCTCCAACGACTATTGGTCGCGTCTTCGTCCATCCTTAAGTGCATTGCCGAAAGGCAGGGCTGCACTCCAAGACATGTTCCATGGTGATGGTGGCACGTCAGTGCCCGATAGGGTTACACCGAGTGCAACAGTCGACACAAGAGTGATGGGCACGCTTCACGAGACGCAGAAAAATTGCACCTCCTTCAACTGCCGTGTTCCTGACAGCTCGACATGGTATGTGCGGTGGGTGAAAGGAGTGATCAACTGAGGCACTGGGACAACAACGTGCACATCAGCTCGAGAGTGCTCGTATTCCCAAGAGTAAGGGCCATCAGCATGTCCATCATATACATGGCATACATGTGGATGTATGTAGGTGCTGACGGCCGGGCAGGGGCATTCACATTCAGCCGTAAAAAATGGGTTGGACTTTGGACTTCGGTGCAGACCGTGGTTGCCGACGACACGTTCCCCTCCATCGCCGCCTTGGCAATAACAACTGCATAGCCGTATCTGTCTACCTGTCACGTCGCGAACGATGACGTGAATGCCTCTCTCTGGAGGTTGTGGTGACGATTCGGAAGCATCACAAGTGATCAGCAGACGGGATGACGAGATTTTGTTTCAGGACGGCGCCACTGTCGGGGATTCAAACGTTGAGCGAGCATGGAGACAAGAACCATCTCCGTTTCGAGGTGCGGGTGCTATGGCCAAGCCTGTGCCACGTCGACGGCCAGATGACGGCCCGCCATTAAAAAAAAATTTAAAAAAAAAATTGCGTTGGTTCCCACGGCTTGCAGACGTCAAGTGGGGGGAGGTGGCCCTTGCTCAGTGGGTTCCCCGTTGGTTTCAGCCTCGTGGATAAATTGACGTGGTGGGAGGATGACGGGAGAGTAACAATGACATCATAGACTTTTTTTTCTCTCCCCCTCTTCCCCCCTTCTCGGCTCCGCTCCTCTGACGGCATCCCTCAACCACAGTCCCATTCTGGTGGGCTCCTACTGCGTGCATGCATGGCGCCGCCTTCCGCGTAGGTCGTCTTACGTCCCGTGAACAGAACAGAATGCTATCAGCGGCCTGCAGCAACTGCCCACCCGTCCCTCCACTGACCGCAACCTCAATCAGGGTATCGCCCCTCGTTTTCCCACCTCGACATCCCACATCCCAGGCGCTGCTGCAGGTCATCACGAGGGTCGAGGTTGAGACCAACACAGGATAGTTCTGAGGCTTTGATCGACACTCCAACTTGTCATCTACGGTGTCAAACATGAGACTTATTCGCCTTGCCGATGCAGTCCAAAGGCGTAGGCGATGCCAATGATGGCGCTAGATCATCATCATGTAAACAACTGCTTCGTGATTCGCAACTGGTATCTATCAATAGCTTCTAAATTGTCTCCTCTGCGGGCAACCTTCTAACACCCTTAAAAAAACCCTGGGGGCTGAAGATTAGTCTGATCCAAATCCAGCATGATCGCCATATGAATGGGATGGTATTCGTTCTTTAACACAAGCAAGGCCAATTCACTCGCTGAACATGGTGGAGATTGCCGGCGGACATTCCGAAACACCTTCTCGCCCCTGTTCTCCCTCTTTTTTTTCATTTAATTTTTTTTTTCGTTTGACCTCTTTTAGCCTATCCGTACCAACGGAGTACTTGTGGAGTTTTTTTTGCGCCCACGAACTCAGCATCTTGAAAGTGACGTCATTGCCGCTATGTCAATAAGACCGGTGAAGTGACCGGGGTTATGCGACAGAATTTGGGAGGGGCATCGTCCCAAGCCCGCCCATGGGGGACCCTAGCCTTTTACTCAAAAGCCCCCCAGTCAGTCTGCATCCGATAAATATCGGGATTGCTAATATCCCATTTGAACATTTCGCCCATTGGGGGTTGCCGAGGGCTCATGCACAAGCCTCCCAGCGGCTTCCCCCATCCACTATCCCCTGGTAGTCACTTAAAGGCGGCATTTTTGCCCCACCGCGGCGTCGAGTAAGCATTATTTGATGTTGTAGCCCAGGACCTGTCTGGGGCCCTTGCAACGCTCTGGGGTGGTGATAGAATGGGACCGCGCAGGGTTGGCCCTAGGATGCTTCAAAATCCGAACACATCTTTCCGCCATCTTGTCACGAACAGTTTCGCATCTGAGAAAAGTTATGAGAGCTCTGAATTCGGAAAACTCTATAAGGGATGCTCCTCAATTCTCTGAGAGACACCACTGAGAGCGAAACCATTCGGGTTGCCGGGACCAATAGTTTTGCGCGGAGTCAGGACCAATCCTCCTCATGGAGACCCCAATGGCACATTTTAGACACGAGTAGTAACGACGCAATACACCCGTGCTTGCAGGCCCCGTGCATTTATCTCCTCGCAACAGATCCATCAGTTTGCCAGATCTTCTTCGGCAACGAAATCGATGCAATCCCAACCCCTTGGTTGAGGAGAAACTGAAAGCTTCTGGTCAAGCTAGGGTCGATGCTAGTGTCGAGTGGGTAGTCGTCCAGTCGAGCTACAGAACCCCAAGCTAGCCGGCTCAGTTCCCGAACGGGGCTTGATCGTCCGAGAAGGCATAGCACTGGGGGACCATGGGCGCACTTGTAGGTTTTGCAAAATATTGCCACCGGGTGGCCAAATTCGTGGAAGCGTTGCTTGCGTGCAGGATAAAGCAAAAGGAAGAGAAAATAAATAGATACTTTTGAGTTTGAAAGCCATTATTATTATTGCACCTGTCCGGAGGCGAACAAGCCACGCAAGAATACGATCAGCCACGTAATATCCACTCCATTGACTTCTCCGCTGTCGAGATTTGCATGATAAAAATAAGTGAAGCGAGGTCGATCAGGCAAAGATCGCCGGTCGCCGCATTGATTAAATGATGGGAAGCAAATCCCATGTTCCCCGTGCTGGTTAGATTGAGCTTAGATGTGGCTTGGCCGCTCAAACCCTTTGAAATCGGTCTTGCGACACCCAGTTGAAGCAATGTCCACACCAAATGTGAAAGTCGCAGCGGTCGGGCCGGGATGACACAAAGGAGAAGAAAAACGGTCTAGAGCCGGGTGTAGACTAGTTACCGAGTACTGGGTAGGCAGGCACGCCCACCCGCCCCGGCAGAGCTTGCGCATGCGAAGAAGCACATGGCCACTCTCAGTCCGGTGTGAATAATGAAGATCACAGACAGCGAATGGTGGCAAGGAGTGATGACTAGTGGCATGTACCATGCTGGAACTAGCAGATGGCGGATGAATGGTGTGGCGTCCAGTAGCCGTGGGTCGTTTAGGGGATCCAGTAGGTGCTCTCTGCAGTTCTTAGTGTTAGAGGGCATTCTCTGCGTGTCTTCAAGGAGTGCCAGGGTCAGGCTACATGAGGCAAAGCGATGCGGGAAATGGTCCGATTGTGACGGCTTCGACTTTTGTGATAACAACAGACACGTCGGGTAGCCCCAAAAATTCATACCATCGTCGTATTCCGTGGTAGCCCCCGAATTGGATGCATGGAACTGGTGAATTTGCACCGCCACACGAGGATTGCACCGGGCTTTGGAAATACTTACCACCCATCTTTCAATGCTGGGTGATTCATCTCCTCGGCCGACCATGGAGTTCCATATTAGTGAAAGCTTTGATTACGATGCTAACGTCACAATCTGGTTAATAAAAGTTGGGTTGCTGAAAGCTAGGCAGAACAAGGTGATATACGGCTAAAAAAGTTCTCGTCATGAGATGATGGGAGTCCCTGGTCAGTGGCTGATCCCAAAAAGGAAGGCTTGGAGAGAAGGTTCCTTGTCACTCCGGGATACAGATGGAACAGGCAGCCCGTCATATCAGTCATAAGTCACCTTTCTCTCCAGGTGCCCCGTAGCCGGGCTTGAATGTGCAAGTTTTAGGCGTCGTGGCGGCTCAGTCTGACTGGGTTGATATTGGGCAACCCTTTTTAGCATGCACCAAGTAGTCTTTAACGGACGTCTAGGCTACTACCAAATACGGTTGAACTGAGGCGTGAGCGGGAAGCCGAATACCAAGCGCGCACCGTTGCAACCGTCCCATTCCTTCGGGATCGATAAATTGGCTAGCATGGTCGACACGCTTCTGTCTCATCAAACCCAGCAACCCGGGAGGTCAGCGCGCGGGTATAGCAGCACCCGGGGCGGCGTGTCGAGGTGCACGGTGGGCATCAGCACAAGGTCGTCCGACAGGCGCCCGATGACGGCACTATCGTTGGGCTGGAGAGCCGATTGTGCCAGAAAGATCCGATCAGGCTAGTAAATCGTAGTGGGTTGGCCTCCACCTCCCACAGAGTCGGATGGACAGATGGCGTTCCTGCGTAAGGGTCACCGCTGTAGGACAGGTCGAGGATAATGGAGCTGGGGGTGTCCTGGCCTGTCTGCTGAGGAAGAAAAAAAAAGGTTTTTTTTCTGGCTGGGGAAGCTACAGCGCATGCCGGGCGGTGGCAGGTGTGGGAAAGAATGCGAGAGGCCCGGGCTGCTGCGAGTCTGTGGCTCAGCGGGTGCAGCTTCACTGGACCTCAGCACCCAGCCCGCTGTAATTCGTTTGATAGGCCCTGTAAGTCCGCACATAATCCCACCTACATGCCTAGTACATAGCGCAGGTGAGCTGGACGGGGCCCCAGTTACATGGGAGTCAGTTGGGGCAGTCCTGCCAGTGGTGCGTTGGCATCCTACGGTATGACATACCCGCGGTGGAGGTGAGGTTGTCGAGCCCTAACTTGATGGACAAACGAGGAGCAACAGATACGGAATCGTAGCGTTCCATTCGTTCTTCCAACATTGCCTGAGGTACTCAGCAACTGGGGACCAACCCCAAGTTCCCCGGTATCGTCATCCCCATCCTAGGGCATGCAGCGTAACGACTTGGGGGCAGATGTAACTGAAGAAATGCCAAGAAGCGGAGGGGGGCGTTGCTGTAACGGTTGGAGGTGGGCGACCGGGGTCCTTTTGTCCCGCACTAACAATTTCGAGATGGACGAGTCCCCTCTCTTCTTTGCTTCTCCTCGAGTGGCAGGGATTCCAGAGTGGCCGACCGAGGTGGCCCAGGGTCCCCTGCCAGGCGATCCGTGGTTGTCACCTCCATTTTCTTTTCCGTCCAGGCTCCAGCCGGTCAACGGGGACATATGGGTATTTTCTTCATGTTGTATTAGCGAACAGCCCATACCAAGAGTTGCTCTGAAGGCCGGCCCAACCTGGTACCAACAACGTCCGCTAGACTGGGCGAATGGAGTTCCCCAACTCCCCCCTCCCTGCTGTCTTGACCTCGCGTTAACAACGGCCACCTTACCCTCCTCAGCGCCCTATACTCCCCGCGCGATATAACCGCCAACGGCCAGCCTCCGGGCAAGAGCCATGCCATCTCGAGCTATTTTGCCCGTTGTTTCTCCAAGCACGATGACATACTTAAACTCTCACTACCCACGACACGACGGGCGAGCTATCACACTCCTTCATACCGACACCCCCCTTTGCCTTTGAGACGTTCCGTCTTCAACCTGTCGAGCCAGGCGACTGAGGGCTCCTTCAACCTATCAACGGCAGCAACCAACTACTACTGCACAACACACACCACCGTCCACTTTGGCTCACCCGCCATCCCCATCGGACGGACCCATCGTTTGGGGCCTTCACAAACCGTCGCAGACTAACCGTCGGCCCAGGCTCGACACCCGGAGCCCTCCACGGCCGTCTGATTTTCCTTCTCTCCCGTAAAAAAAAAATAAGAAAGCATCAAGAGTTGAAACAGAACCGCCGCGATGGTGTAGAGCCAAAACCTACATCCACCACAACAACCATACGGACGATCCCGCACGTCCGCATCGCGCCCACCCACCCACAAAGAGTACACATCCTTGACACAATATTCTCACGACGCCCACTTCCCATCCTTTCACACCTGCAAGAACTCGATCCACGACACCGCCTCCACACCCCCCCGGGCTGCTTGGGCCACATCCACTAGACTGACTCCGTCGTCTCCAGACTGACGACAGTCCCCACCACGCCCTCTCTCATATGCCCATCCAATACCATACCTCACCGTGCTGCTGGCCTGTGTTACCGACCACTTCTCAGCACCTTTCTACAAAACATCCCGAGCTATAACAGCTACCTCAGATTTTCATAATTCTTCATCTCGCCCACCTATTCCTCAAAACGCTCACAACACCCCCCTTCGCTCGCTTTTTTCGCTCGCATTAAAGTCGCATCTGAACCATCTCCATACCTTAGCCATCAACGTCCCGCGCAAAGCGCATTCTCACAGCCCTCGTCGCTTGCCATCTGCCCCTCGCCGTAACGCGACACAGCCTTCCTCGCCTTACCCACCCTTGGTTCCGCCCTCTTTGACACAATTCATGAGCTTGGATAACAAGGGCTTCTCAATTACCCTTTGGGCAGACTGCGCGCATTCGTCCCCGTCGCAACGTCGCAAGATTGCGAACGGCCAACGCTAAACGACATTATTTCTTCCCGCTCCGTGATAAATAGACGAAGTTACTGTCTCGGGGCGGTCCAGCTGACACTACATCGCCATGTTCCGACAAAGGTAAGTAAGCTATGCTTTGTTAAAGCTTGCGACTGGGCGCGCAATCCAACATCACCTTCCTGGCCATTGTTTTAGTCCATATACCCGGTCTTGCGCAACACAGCTAACAGATGATAATAAAAGAACAAGCTCAGCAAAGCCCGGGGACGAGCTGCTAGCCAATTTCCGACAGCAGTTCCCTGAGGTAGCAGCCGTCAGCGCAGCAACTACTGCCCCTGCGATATCGCAAACCACTGCTGCTGAGAATGCCATTGCCCAGGCGCCACCACTGCCGGAGAGGTATGTTTTTGTGTGGTCTTCATTCTAGCTCTGCCGTTTGTCTGGGGTGGAAATTCTCCCAGGAGCGAGCTACCCTGCCAAAACTGCAGCCCTGTGCTGTGCTCTTGTGTCTTGCCCTCCAGCTTCGCCTTCCGCAATATTTTGCTAACCAGGCTCCCCGGATAGGATTCATGGTATTGCGCAAGACCTCTTCCGCGACCAAGATCCAACCCCTCGGGCTACGAACGACCAATGGAGATTCACTCCCTCTCTCCTAGATCCCAACTCGCTGTCGTTTGCCAACTTTGCCAATGCACCTCCTGGCTATTACACACCCACTCCAGGTGGCACAAACACCCTTTTTCACCCCCAGGCTGGTGATCTGCATACCCCAACGCTGAACTTAACAATGGGTATTGGAACTCCGTTGTCGATGCCAACCTCGGGAGACGGCATTCACGTCGGTCCAGGTACCGGAATTGTCGATATGGCTGGATTCCAAGCACTGCATCCTCATCAATTCCAACACTTCAACCCATTTGGCCAACCCAACCCTCCCCAGCCTGCGTTCGCTCCTTCGACATTTGTTCATCAAGACACTGGGTACGAAACGATGGACCAGGACAACTCTCAGGTGGGGTCTGAAGCTCCCGAAGAGCCCATGCCATCGATCAATCCAGCCTTCCAAAACCCAGCCCCAGCGGTCGGCCTCCCAACAAGGCAGTTCCCTGGCAATCAGATTTCCCAGCCGCTACCAGTCTCAGCGGAAAGGTTTCGGTTTCATGCTACCCTCAACGCGCCAACTGCCATGATCAAGCACGCCGATGAAATTCCCGTAACATACCTTAACAAGGGA
Organism: Calonectria honghensis; assembly: GCA_013403855.1. Lineage (NCBI taxonomy): Eukaryota > Fungi > Ascomycota > Sordariomycetes > Hypocreales > Nectriaceae > Calonectria > Calonectria honghensis. Next base: position 1,650,374 of record VTGB01000029.1, read on the forward strand.
CAAGCCTATACAGTCTCCGTCAGCGACACCAACGGAACAGTGCCCATAGCCCCCGGCACCAAATATCGCACCTTTATACGAATCTCATTTGAGGATGACCAGCAAAGACAACGCCCAGGTGTCTGCTGGGGTCTCTGGAAAGAAGGCCGAGGAACCAGCGAAGCCCATCAGCGTGGTGGAAAACTTCAAGCAGTAGAGTTTGTGGAAGCCGGACAACCGGCCGAGGGAGACGACAAGAAGACGCGCGTAGAGCTCGAGTCATCGTCGTTTGATGGCTTTTCTGTTATCTGGACTCCAGGTGCAAATGGAGTCCCCGAAGTCAATATCGCAGTGCGGTTCAACTTTCTATCCACAGACTTCAGCCACTCCAAGGGTGTCAAGGGCATTCCTGTCAGGCTCTGTGCCAAAACCAGCCCAATCTCACCCGACCCTTCACTGCCCGCGGCCGATACCAATCCTGAGATTTGCTTTTGCAAGGTCAAGCTCTTCCGAGACCACGGAGCTGAGCGAAAGCTATCCAACGATGTCTCCCATGTCAAGAAATCGATCGACAAGCTCAAGCAACAGATTTCACAGGCAGAGAGCGGCATGAAGGACTTTGGGAAACGCAAGCGGTCAACCACAGCCAAGACTGGAGACATGCACCGGCCTGGGAAGGTCATCAAACACAAGCGAACCTGGTCAATGTCCTCAGCTAGCTCTGCTGGAGGCGGACGCGGGTCGGCAGAGGATGATCTCCATTTCAAGCTTCAATCTCTGCAGGACATGTTCACTAGCACTCGCCCGATTAGTGTCTTCTTCCTTCGGGGTGAAGAGCTTGACGATCCAGACCTACATCCTGTCTCGCTTCCTGGAGACGTCTCTCCTGGTACCAAGGTGGAGGCTCGCGATGGTCCCAACTGGCAGGCCAGAAGTGGACACAGTTCAATGACAGGCTCCATGATCTCCCCTTCGCCAAGTTCGCTGTCACTGGCTTCCCAAACCTCTGCCCTTGGCCACAGCAATCAATGGCAAAACTTTGACTCGGCTCCTGGTGAGGCCTCTCGAAAAAACTCGGATCAACCAATTAAGATCAACAAAGGAGGCGACGACGGGAACCTCAGCGGGTGGATCGAGGCTCTTGGCGTCGATCCCTCGTACCGCCCCCCGTTGGAGCGAGGGCCCAAGCCTGTTGCCTGCTTTTACGTGATGCGCCGTGCCCAGCAAGGAACTGAGCAAAAGGAATACCATCGAGCAGTCTACTTAATGGAGAGATCACTCAAAGAGTTGACCAACCGCATCGCTGCGAAATGGGGAATCGACCCATCTCAGGTAATCCGAACGATCCATACAACACAAAATGGCCTGGAAGTCGAGCTGGACAACGATGTTGTTCGCGAACTTAAAGAAGGCCAAGACATGGTACTGGAGATTGAAGAAACAGAGCAATCCTCATCTGTTAAACAAGAGTGGGAAATGGCCATCGACTCCAGCGATGGCTCTCCCGACACAGAATCCTCCGACAGGGTGGCAGGCGGATTTATCTTACGTCTCACCTTCTAATGACTGTTTTAATTTTTCACTTATTGCGTTGCGGGTGTCTTTTGCTACAAATCACCACTGAGCTAGACTATGATGTGTATTTGTTATGATAGCTCCCCCAACCTGTCGCCAGGTTGGGATTACGATGGCACATACAAAGGATGGGTTTGTTTGTACTGAGGCGCTTTTACGGCTCTCTTCTTCAAAAGATACCACAGCTTTTCAGTGAGCGCTTGCTGGGGGTGAGGATTTACTTTTTTGTTTCTTATCAGCGCTTGATTTCAATACCCGAGGAACATGACGCCGGACACTCCTATTTTACCTTTTTTTTTTTACGTTGAAATTTTGGAACAGCTTTTATGAAACAGTTTCCTATGGATCCTAATTTGCGAGCACAATGAAATGCGTCCTGGTGACCTTTGCCGTGTTCGTGTGGATTCGTGACCATAGGTGTGGGCTTAACAGGAAGGGCCGGTGAAAAAGAAATGTTTGGATACCCTGTTAGCGATGGGCTAGGGCTTTGTGATTGGGATTTTCTTTGCTCTTGTTTTCTTTGCTTTGTTTTATCTCCGTGTTCATTGTATCAATTTTGGCTTCTATATTACTTTAGTGGGCTATGTCATGAGAGCGTTCGAACTATTGCCGACGAATACGATACCACCACGGCTATGCAGTATAAACTCCTTTCAGAGAATCTCCTACACCCTCCGACTACCCTGAAGCAGACAATATCGGGGGCTATAAAATAATGTGAGGGCATGGGTCGCAAACGACGACTCGTAGCTAAGCTGTCAAATTCTACCGAGTATATAGCTGCATGATCCAAAGTAAACCTTGCTCGTGTGCCAATGCAACAGAGTATCTTCCCAGGTCATGATTCTGACTAGCTACGCCTCCATTCTCAAACATGAGCAGTATAGGCAAGACATACAGGTGGCGTTTGAATTATCGCCTATAGCGCAAAATTTATCCAGGAGAAATGTGCAGGCGATATGTGACCAGTTTCCAAAGCGTAGTGAGAAGGTCCAAGCCTGCATCCCTCAGTTTCCAGCTCGCAGGACAAGGCTAGACATGGTGTGTCGCCGCTGCTGTGGGATTAGCTGGCCTAACAACTAAAGTGCCTTGCAGAAAAAGTTGTGCTAAAGGATGTAAAAAGAAAGAAAAAAGAAAAACATTAGGCTGGTTTTGCAGGCATGTCTTGAATGGCTAAGAATCAAACCGGGTGTGTCTATGCTCGCGAAGTCAAAGAACTGCCACTTGGCTCCCTCCTCTTGGTACAACGTGACAGATCCCATACGTACTACATGCTGCATGGTCGGAGCATTAGGTCCGGTAAAATTTCAGGGTACCTTTGTTTTTTTTTTTGTTTTTTTTTCATACCACATCAATGGGCGGGAGACTGGCATTCAGGAGCTTCCTGTTTTAGCTTTTGGGCCCCGATTACTTGGCCTAGACCTGGCCTTGTCTCGAACTATGCAAACATGACCTGTTTCACGAATAGGGCTTCCTCCAAAGCGGCAGGGTGCAGCTGTAGCGTGTCAGCAGAAGGTGTGTACGCATTGCTCCTCGTTAGACTCACTCGCCACATGGGGCTGTGCTGTCGACCGCCATACACATTGCCATATCGATTTACGATGGATCTACCGGCAATGCTACCATGAATTGCGAGTTTGTTGCCACATGGTTGAAGACAAGCCACGACATAACTGTGGCAAGGTGGCTTGCGTGTCGAACTTGTTTCGATTTGGGGCTATGAACAAACAACTCCTCCGGTTCTCTCTGGCGGCATGTCACATGCTTTTTTGTTTTTCTACCCAGCTTGCAAAACATCTTGGCCGCCATGTCTCCGCTCAGTCTTGAAATAATGCAACTCCGCGTCTACATCCGAGCTACTAGTTGTGGCGAAATCGAGACCGGGACGAATTCCGGAGGATGGTGTCAAGGTTGTGTGAGATTCTGGGATCAGATTGGGCGGCCTCTCGGCCTCTGTTGTTCCAAATATGCGCGATTAGGCGCCAGCCTCACCTTCTGCTACTTGTCTTTGATGTTGGCAAGTTGGTGATCATTTCGCTTTCGAGCCTCCTGTTTGGGGGGGTGGGAAGGGGGTCCCATGTTTCGTTCTGCACAGTGAGATCCCGTCCCTCCTACAAATTAGATTGCCAATAGGCCGGTAGGGTTACTTGTGGCTGATAATAATGATTTCAGGCGTTTTTTCAATGCGGAAGAGAGAAGCATGGGCGAAACATGCATATCCATGTTTGCTGCTCTCGGGCGGAGGATTCCGTCGTCCCTTATCGAAGGTTCACACCATCGGCGATCGCATCATCTCATCTTTCGGGCAGCATCTGCCCAACCGCTCCAGCATTCCGCTTTTATTGCACAAGTTTCCAGCAAAGATTCATTGTCAAACCGTCGATCTAGGAGAAATAAAACTGCCGACGGGGAGGTCAGCCTAGCACCCACTAGCCACAACCGAATCTACGCCTCACCACCTCCTCAGGGGGGTGATGATCGACGAAACGCGCAATCTCTCGATGCGAGTTCAGGATGCCAGCAAAGTCCTCAGCTGGGCCAGGATTCGATGTTCATTTGCTCCGGCGGCCCGTTTGAGACAGGGCCCAGAGTTTAGGAACCAATTGCCATGTGGCGTCGATGGCTTTTCTGTATTCTAGGCAACTCGACGCAGAAACGGGCACACGAGCCACACAAACCAGCCGCCCGCAACTTTCACACATGGCCTTGTGGCAAAGCCTACACAAGGGGGGGGGCTAGAACACTCACTCCCCCTCTTCCTTGGTGCTTTTGTTAGCCGGCGTTGCGAGATCTGACTGGGTCTCTAGGGCTGCACAGCAGGAGCGGCGGCCCCAACTTGCATTGAAGAGGGGGGGGTGGGATGCGCACGCGAGGGGGATCGACAAGTCGCGAGCCACAAGTCACTCTCTATCAGCCTAGGGAACCCCCATACCCGTTGGGTGGAGTGAATTCCGCACGAGGCGGAGGGGGGTTGCCATAGCCTGCAGTGGAGGCTCCCTAGTTGCGACGAGACCTCGAGATGGACATATCAGAGGGTCAAACAGAGTCGAAGGTGTCTGTTTTTAAGACAGTTGGCCGCTATTAGGCAGAAGACGGGTCACTGCACTTGACGAGATGCAATGCTCTCAGGAAATCGCCCGTATTTGGAGAGAATTGCCCTTCATCAGCATCTCTACCATCAGATTCACCACCAGGTCCCTCATATGCATGGGAACTCTCGACGCGGCCAATAATGAGGTCTGGTTCGGCCAGAAAACTTCCTTTTCAGGTAATAACACTGTTGTTGTTGCGATGGCAATGCGATCTGACAAACAATGCCTCATCGACAAACCACCGACAAGCTATCAACTACCTTTGTCGACGTAGCGATAATCAGGCCTCATCCTGCCAAGTATCCTCCACCGAAACCCACTTCAATTCCCATCTAGATGTGCGCATCGTCTCCTGCGCAAAACATACTTGACAATTGGCATCGCCAGCGTGCGGGGGAACCCAATACTGAGCACGCCGATGTGTACTGGCTCAGGATGGGAGGGATCGGCAAGTTGGCTGAGGACGAGGGGTCACCTTAGCGAGCCCATTGAGGCGCTGGAATACCTGAAGCTATCAAAAGATCGGTCGGAGATCCTTCTTCATGCCATATTTGATGTCATACAATATTTTGTGCATCCCAATCCCGCGCTATCGACAACGGTGACGTATTTGCCGGAGTGGCCAGAGTTCATGGGCTTCTGGGTGGACTTCCTTACTTTGACAGCCGCGTTAAAAGCCATGTACATGACGGGATCGTATGGGTGCTATCGAGATCAACAATATCGATTGAATCCAATCATGCGAATCGGTCAGATATTATTCGATTGGTTACTCCTCCCATTCTGCAGCTCATTGGTCTAGGGTAGCTGTATCGCTATCAGAGAGGCAACGAGATGATGATCGTGATAATCTTGGTGAGTGCAGTATCACACACTACATCCCAGCTATCCGATTGTGAGGAGATAATAACAAAATTAAATAGAAGCCCGTCAGTTTCCTTCTCATAGTGCGCGTATGTGACATCGAGTGAAGGGCTCCGTCTCATGTAACCCCCTCGGCATTATTTTTTCAACGACTCATTTTTATCATACTCCCTATGTACAAAAGTTTATGAGTGAATAACCTCAAGCAAAGCTTATAATACATGTAATTGCCATCGCATGTCATGCTTTTGATTTGGCTTTAGTGGTAGATGTGGGTTCAGATATCGCATCGTACAGTCTCGATGGTGTTTTGACACTGTACATGTATACATCGTTCAGTGAACAAAGTCCCACACAGTATGCCCCCTCATTTCTTCTTCATCATGCAATGCACTGAGTCAAACAGACAGTGCATGGCTCAAAGTAATATATAAATGCCGCTGCGCAACTATCGGCCTCCTTTGTGCGCTCCTTTTGACGAGAGGCGGGGTTTGTATCATTTGGGATGTCTGGGGTCGTTCGGCGGCAACTCAATTCAGTAAGCAACTTTGCCGATCTGGATAAAAAGGGATTGTGAAATCCGAATTTTTGAACACCAGGGAGGCAAAAGATTACCTACCTTACTTACCTCTCTCTCTCTACCTACCATAACCATACCAGGTGAAGAGTCCGAGAAACAGATACATGTTAGACGAGACAAGCAAAAAGACTGAAACTACCCATGCCCCGTACTGGAATCGAACCAGTGATCTTGTCATTTCGTACAGTGTGTCGCGCTGTGTGTTACTAGTGACACGCTTTACCACTGAGCCAACGGGGCTTCTTTGAGTTTGTGTGATATTGTCTTCCCTTGATTGGAACTATCAACATCACATTCAAACGATAACATCGTCTTGTTGTCGAGGTCGTGGTGGGTGGGGGCTGTCATTCTCAGTACGACTTGCTAGTATTACTACAATGTTGGGAGACGGACTGTCTATTAGGCTATTGGGGTTGCTATTGTTTGGATTATCACATCATCAACCCAATCGATCTAATCCCAGAAAGTGGACTTAGAAAAGAGGGCCTTCCTCATCCATGCGGAGGGTCAAGATAGCAACTTATTCGACGGCTCTGTCGAGCAGTTCCCGAATTGTTTTCGCATACTCCTCGCCATCACCTTTGATATCCCCCAGAACGACCGTCTTGTCGCGTGACTTGAGACCATGCGTTAGCTGCAGCCTCGACTTGGGAATACCGAGAACGGAGCTGAGGACCTGGACGACGGCTTTGTTGGCCTCACCCTCCCTTGCCTGCGCTGCCACGCACAGCTCAATGGCCGAGTCCGTGACGGCAATGACACCCTCTCGATTCTTGCTGGCGCCAGGCTTGACGTGCAGCCGCAGGTGGAGCGACCCAAGAGGGGACTTCTTGGTGCCGGTGACGAAGCGAATGGCGGCGCTAGGGGACGCCATGGCCAAATATTGAAGCCCTGTAAGTTTGGGGCACCCAAGCTGGCGAGAAGCTTGGGATGCGTCAGGCGGATGGTTGATTGTGAGGGGTAAGACCCTTTTTTGGAGGGACATCACATCCCGTTACCCGGCAAGGCGCAGATTTATTGGTAGTTGATCCCCCAGTGAGGGACTCGTTGTTACTTTTCTCCTTATTCTGCTGAATTGAGCCGTGGTCCCCAAGCCAGAATCAGTTGTTCACCTAGAAGGGGTTTTTTTTTTGAAGCTCGACAGCTTGTAGTGACGTGAGACGTCCGTTGGAGCCCTGCGATGGAGCCTGTGCGGCGTCTATCGCCTATAAACGCGCTGAAGCCTCAGGCCAGCCGTGCCATCCTCAGGGGAGCAAGCACCAAGTTCGCGGTTGACGTGCCCCACCAACGTCGCAGCCTCTCATGGTTAATTCACCAAAAGAAGCTGCTACCACATTTAGTTACACCAGCCAACACCTTGATTTCGAAAGCGACCGAGAAGAGGGCGACTCCAGCACCGGCGCCAGCCTCATCCCCATCGCCACCCGCCTCGCCCTACTCAACTCTCTCGTTCCCTCGGCAGCTGCCACACTGCCGCTGTATGCTCGCAGCCATCCCTCGCCTTCGCAAACCCTGCGTCGTGTCGAGTGCCATGGCTTCGGCGTACAGCGCGTACCATAGCGCTGCCGCGACCGCCGCCGCTGCTTCGTCCCAGACCTCGCAAGCATCACAGGCCGCACATTTCACTATCACGGCTCTCGGTCGTTGGTCTGTGTTGAACAAGTCCTTGCCTGCCGTCCAAGACATCAAGTCGCTTCACGTCTACGACTTTGACAATACATGTTAGTACTGCCGCTGCAAGCCGGGCATGGGTTTCGCCGCGACCCAATTGCTTCTCCTGGCCCAGCTTGTCATACTGACTATTCTACCTCCAGTGTTTAAAACCCCCCTCCCGAACCCTTCGCTCTGGAACGGCCCGACCATTGGAACATTATCAAGTCAGGAAGTCTTCATCAATGGCGGCTGGTGGCATGATAACAGAATACTCGCCGCGACCGGCGAAGGTGTTGAAAAGGAAGAACCGCGCGCGTGGGACGGCTGGTGGAACGAAAAGATTGTTGAACTCGTCAGATTGAGCATCAAGCAAAAAGATGCGCTCTGTGTTCTTTTGACTGGCCGTTCGGAACAGGGCTTCGCCGAGCTGGTCCGGAAAATGGTCACGGCCAAGAATCTCGATTTTGACATGGTTGGCCTCAAACCCCAGGTCAGCCCAACAAACCAGCGCTTCCAAAGCACAATGCACTTCAAGCAACTTTTCCTCGAGGCCTTGATGGAGACGTACAAAAACGCCGAAGAGATCCGAGTCTACGAAGACCGACCGAAGCACACCAAAGGGTTCCGCGACTTTTTCGCCGAGTACAACCGGAGACAAAACTCGATGCCCACGCGTGGATCACTAACTGCCGAAGTGGTTCAAGTGGCTGATACTTCCACGACACTCGACCCCATCGTAGAGGTCGCCGAAGTTCAGCACATGATCAACATCCACAATGACCTTGTCTCCAAGCAGCCGCGTGCGCGTCAGAACAAGCTTAGGATTAAAAAGACTGTGTTTTTCACTGGCTACATGATCAGCCCTGATGATACCAAGAAGCTTATTCAGCTTGCTCAGATCCCCCCGAATCTGCCACAGAATGACCTCAAATATCATGCGAACAACATTCTCATCTGCCCTCGTCCATGTCCCGCTAGTATTCTAGAAAAGGTAGGTGGCATGGGCAGCAAAATGAAATGGGAGGTCACCGGCACCGCATGCTTCGAGAACAGCATCTGGGCCGCCTGCTTGCGGCCAATTCCCGCAGCGGCCAAATTCCATACAGACAACCCAAGCCCGCTCGTGGTTCTGGCCCTCAGAAAAGGGGCCCGTCCCATTGACGCTGGCAAGATTCAGAATTGGCAACCAATTTCACCAGACAAGACATTTGTCTTTGAGACGGTTGTGAGCGAGAAGGTCATTCTTCGCATTGAGCCTGAAGACCCTAGGGAAGACGCATACGAGAGCCTGTTCGCCAACAAGACATCCAAGCGAAAGCACACGGGCGAAGACGACTGGAGCCAGAGAAATACCCATGTTCAGCATAGCGGCCGAAACGAGTCCAGGGGCTACCACACCGGTGGTCGTGGCGGGCAAGGACGGGGCCGCGGCGGTAACTCCAACCGCGGCTTTCGAAATGGTTCGAGAGGTGGAAAGGGAGGTCGTGGTCGAGGTGGCTTCAACTATCGTTCTCTCGACGATGTCGAACCCAGAAACCAGCAAGGAGGATACGGCCCTCAGGTTGACTATGATGATGCCCATCAAACAACCACCCAGTCTCAAGCTCCTGCGTCTGCCCCGACAGGTCCTAGTCAAGGCTGGAGTACACAACCACCCCGTGGCCCAGCGGCAGGTGCTCACGGCCGACCTATGGGTGGTTATGGGGCTGGCAATGGCTCAGACTTGCAGAATTACTACTAGAAGTAGTATATACTCTCCATGTACAGATGCTTTTCTAGTCATGGATCAAGGAAATGCATACAGAGAAAAATGAGACTCTATTCTCTGATGAACAATCGGAAGACCGTCACGTCGGAAATCCTCGCATACGATGCGATGTTTTTGTAGGTTGGACTGGGTTTTTTTTCTTATACCATTCTCGCACTTGATTCGAGTATGGCGGAGTGTACCTGGCTATTTTGTTTCAAGGCGTCTGAGGGGGAGGGTAGGGAAAGTGAAAATGATACCTAATGAATACTCAAGAATACTTGCAGTCTTGCTTTTTTTTTATTGCCCCAACTTTATTTAGGTGGCGATACACAATTGATGAATTGTTCACATGTTCAACTATTTCGGTGGCACGTTTGTAGTGTATTGATTGCTCGGACTTTTTACTTTTTTAAGATCCTCTTTTTCCATCTACATGTACAGATGGGAAAGCCGCAAGACATTTTATTTCGTTTTTACTCATTTATTCCTCATCACTGTCATCTTCGTCATCGTCCTCATTCTCGAGCCACTCTACCAGCACGCGACCCTTCTCCCTGAGTGCAGCCATACCTTCGCCATCAGCAGCACGCTCGTCCGCCCACCAGCCAAGGATACCCTCCTCCTCGAGAATGTCGAGAGCGTAAAGTCGCTGCAGGAGTGCGACAAGAAGCTTGCCAATGTTGGACTCGTCGCCTTTGACGTGGACGAGAGCCTTTTGCAGAGCGAGGATGAATTCGACTTGCTCAGCTTCCTCGCCGCCAACGCCCACTTCGTCGACAAACTTGATGGCACCCTTTTGTGCGGTGAGGGCCTTCTCCGCGGCCTTTGGGGGGTCAAGGGGCCCGAACTCGGGGGTGAGGAGCTCGGCGGCGCGGCGGGCGAATGCGACAGCAACGGCACGGCGCATCATGGAGTCGGAGGCGTCGTTGGCAAGGCGGAGACCCATGAATTCGAGTTTGGCTGAGTCAAAGTCACCCGATTCGGCGCGGAGGGCGTCAAGCAATCCGTGGACGGCATCGTTGTGGAAGGCGACCTTATCTCCTCCTTCCGCTGAGATAATGGAACCAGGACGCGAGCGGATGGACTCGCCGCCATTGCTGGGGGCGTCCAGATCGGAGTCGTCATCAGGAATATCCGAGGACAGCGTTGAGACAGACGAGGTAGAGATGTTGAATTTGGCAAGCGAGTAGATGAGCGATTTCTGAAGTTGACAAGGATCTTCGTCGTCAACGTCTTCTTCCTCAGGATCGGCGAAGGGCGCAGCGTTGGTAGCGGCACCAAGCAAGCTAGTGTCCGGAGTGACATGCTTGCCGTCCGACGTTACCGAGGAAATTATGGCATACTTGGAGAGTGTTGTACCTTCGCCAATCTTGACGCCGAATGATACAAGAACTCCCTCGGGGAGAGTGCTGTTTTTGGAGATCGCAGACGAGTCTGCAACGATGGAGCGAGATATCCTTGTGCCATCCTCAATTGTGACATCGTTCCAAATATAGCAGTTTTCCAGAACCACATTAGCACCGATCTTACAGTCTCTTCCGATGATACTGTTAGAGACCTTGCTCGTCGAGCCAATGATACTATCTCGTCCGATGATAGAATTTGAGACCTTGGCATCGTTGGCATGGAATGCTCCATTTTCTACCACGACACCGTTAATCTGGCGCTGGTAAGTCTGCTTTGGCACCACATTGCACTCCGGGATAAAGGGATAGGTCCAGCGACTCAAGACATCGCGGCTAATGGCGTCATATAGCTGAAGGTTGCTTGCGCGTGCGGCATATCCCTCTTCAAAAATTTCCGCATAAATCATCTTGCCATTCAGTTCCCAGTCCTTCAGCACACCGTGCAGGAAATTTCTCCTGGGAAGCTCATAATCGAAGCTCTCTGACCAAAGAGCAAGAACCTCGGGTGTGCAAATGTCGATCTGGGCATCAATCAAATCGGATCGGATCTCAAACTCGGTTGAGAGCTCATCAACCACGGCAGGGTCCAGTGACATGTAATGCTCACTGTCGATAGGGCTCATTTCGTCGTAGTGCAGACATCGCTGCGTCTTCGTATCCACCACAAAAATGGGAGTAAGTCCGTTGGTCTTTGTTCGGTGCTCTTCCTCGCCTCCACTTCGCAGAATCATTGTCATGATATTGGCGGCGCTGGTCTCCCTTCGCTTTCTATGCGCTGCGAGAGCGCCATCGAGCATAATGTTGGAAACGAGATCACCGTGGACAAGGATAAAGTCTCCATCAACCAGTGATCGCTTATCCATGTCACGGAGGACATCACCCACGGATCGTGCGTCAGACACTCGAACGAATTGGAGGACAGAAAATGGGCAGGTTCGGGATGCCGTCGACCACCGTGAACGGCTGATGTAATCTTCAACTTGGTCTGTGTGGGCGCCGCAGTAGATGTAAACTTCGTTGACGCCATTCATGGCCAGGAACTCGAGGGTGTATTCGATGAGAGGGGTGTTTGCAAGCGGGAGGAGGCACTGGGCGCATCTGGTCAGCAAATCAAAGAGACAAACCGGGTTACAATATTGAGTCTTACTCTTGGCTTCTCTGCTGTAAAAGGGCGGTATCTATCTTGGAACGAATCGGCCAGGACCTATGACACATGGTGAGCTCGCGCCGGCTTCAAGGTACCCCGCGGTGCACCTACAACTGCCTGCAAAACATCCTCGCTCTTGCTCTCGGCGCCGGACTTGGCCGACTTTTTGCCTTTGGCACCGCTATTCCCTTTGTGCGACATCGCCAATATATGGGAGGTTGTGCTTGGAGGCAGACCGAGAGCGGTTGTGTTGATGATGGTGGGCTTGGGCCGGGGTGACTGGGGTCAAAAAACCGCCTGTGACTCAATTGCGGCGCACGGGAAATTTCTCACCTCGGTGAGTGGGCCGGTGAATCTCGGTGTGCATGTGTTGAAACATTTGAATATGGCACCCAGAAATAAAGGCTACGATTGGACCGAATTGTGCGGATTTTGTGCTTTGATCAATTTCGCAGCCATATCATAGCTGTTGTTGTTTTATCCAGTCATGTTACCTTTGGCGCTGGCTCGCACCGTTTCTCGCTACAATCGCTTTCACCAGCCCCAGATCAATCAGGCAGGGCTCCTCCACTCACACCCGCTGGTCCCTGGTATTATCTGAGCCCTACCATTCGCTGGGAAATATGCAGGTGCAATTTACAGGTTCCGGCAAGCTCAGTGCCGCGGGGAGAGTAACCCTTCCCAGAATTGGTACTTGAGGGACAGAGCAGATAATAGAGGCCTTTTTCAATAATTATCTGCTATACCTCGTTACAGTTGCTCCCATTGAGCTATCAAACCTCTCAAGCCTAGCACCGAATCAATATGTGGTCGCCTAAGATATTGTCCATAGACAAGACAACACTAATAATAAGCCTGCGAGAGCCGCTGCGAGAACCATGCAGCAAAGCACTAATGAGTAAAGCTTCATCCAAATTTGTAGCAGAAATTACAGTAGCCATCAATTTCGCTCACGCAATCAAGGCAGTTGGCTGAGGCTAGGAGAAGGTTTACTCTTGAAATGAGTAGAATCCAGACGTCTCCGAAGTGCCAGGCTCAATATCACACAGTTGTCACCATGGATCACGCTGGATTGGGCGAAGTATCATCTCGACTCCAAGTAGGTGATCCCGAGCCATGCTCGATCGACCGTCCAACACATAGTACCACATGCACGGATGGAACTGCGCGGATGGAACACGACCAAGCTAAGGTGCTAAACAAACGAGGGATCGGAGGCAGGCTGCCTCGGCTAATCAGTTGACGGGACCATTGGCGATGATGTTGGGTTGGAGACAACAATCATGAGAGACAAATTATTGGTCATCTCCGACAGCATGCTTGTCATTGTGGAGAATGTAGGTTTACTTGGCCTGTTGTGTGTTAGTTACTACTCCGCCTTAAATTTCTCAGCAACTGTGATTGAGTCAATGGAAGGGATCAATTCCCATAAGAGAGTCTTTGACAACTGGAATGGAAACCAACCACCCCCTGTCGAAGGCCCGGATAGTCCAGGCAAGAGATATCAAAAAATTGATGTGATTGCTCCCTGTCAGTCCCCCTCGCAGGAACTTCCCAGGGTAACGTAGGGCAGAAGCTGAGTGTTGACAAGGTGTGGATGTTCGTGTTTCAATTGATGGTAGATCAGAGAGGTTTGGGGCGATCAAAATCACGAGACTCATCGAATGCAATAAGTTTAGGAACTTTGGGGACTGGAACAATCCCACATGACCACCACAGGTGGCGTTCTGCATTACTGTTGACAAATAATTGGCGCCAATGCACCAGTGGATATCGGAATTACATCCTTGCTCGGCAGGAGATTCTCGCCTCAAGGCTTATGCCCAGAGTCTATCGGGCCAATAGGCCCGACGTTGCCACAACACTGCGCCGGTTTCCATCAGTAGTCAATAATGCTCACAAACATGCCGTTGTTTAGTAAACACTTGAAAGATCTGGAAGTCTTCGCCCACGCGGGAGGCGGGGTAGCTGCTCTGGCCCATGTGGGACACTGCTCTTCGAGTCAGCAAGGGCCTCTGTCTACCCTATATTGGTGCATGACCACGCGGTGCACGGGTCAATAGACTTCGCGTGGCATTCCTGATCGACACTCGTGCAGCCATGCGAATCAGAAAGGCCTTGTAAGCGGATTACTTAATCTACGAGATGGGCTCTAATGAGTGGAGTGATCGACAAATCCGGTGCTGACGTGGGGTAGGCTAAATTGAAAGTGGTACTCGTGCTCGCTAAATTCATAATGTCTAACAAAAAAGCCAGACTGCTGCCGCCCGTTTCGAAGCAGCCCTTGAGGGATTCCGCCCCAGCCGCACGGCGGCTAAAAGGGACAACATTTGGATGGGCAGTACCAATCTCTAGCGAGCGGCGGAGGCTGCTGTAGGCCTCCTTCTAGAGGCTCGCCAGGACGCCGTGGACCCGGTTCAGGAACTGCAAAAGGCTTGTGCCGTGGCTTTGGCCGGCAAGTCCGGCGACAGTTTCTTTTGCTCGCCTCGCCTGCTTGCTTTTTGCACTGCCGTGTTTGGCTTCTGTGGAAGTACTTTGGCGAGAGGGAGGGGGGGGGACAACAACAACTGATCTCAACTCGTGAGGGGTCTCGGGGAACTGGAATTGTCTGACCTTAACCAAGATTGGTCAATAAATGCGACCGATGCTCTGACAACGATGCATTTCCGAGACAGATAGACGTCGATGGGCGCGGCACGGTTGATAGTAATAGATGGGGCAGAGACGTTGTGAGGGCTGTGATCGGGTATTGCACGGTTGAGGAATGACGGCTGATGAGACAGTGTCGTGAACCCTTTGGACCCTTGGACATATTGAGAAGGAGGCTCCACCAACAAGTCAGTGAATACGATGGACCCTCCACGGCAACTTGATTATCTCGGCATAGTGGGCGTTGAAACTGACGCAGATGATGCCGGCAGGTATTTTAAATTGTAAAATTGCGAGCCGCCATGTCGCTTATTTGGACCTGGATTCTCCTCCATGTCTCCGGATTGAACGCAGTGCGGAGTGGGCTTTTGGGTGAGAAATCGATCGACCACGCACCATTTCATTTTTTTCTCCATATTTTTTTTACTCCTTCAATAAAACTGGTTGTTTTTGTTTGGATAGCGTGGATTTGGAGCATGAGTTGATATCGAGGACTGAGGGGGCAAACACATTGGGCCCAGCATCGCCAGTGGTTGGAATTTTCATCTGCTATTTCGCGCATTCGCCAATGCGCGTTAGGACTGTCATATATCAAATTCTACGTGGCCATGTGTGAAATGGCAATGCACGGTGGCATCCAAATGATCCACGTCAAGGGAGCAGCAGAGGCCACCGGGCGCACCAAAGCCCTGTAAGCTTGTTGGCTACAGACAGGTAGCCCTACCATGTGCCCCGGCCCGCCAGCGGTATGCGAGGAGCAGTTTTTTTTTTTTTTCCCTCGACCGTAACTCTTGACTAGCAAAAGCCACACCCTTGTCAGCGCTATCAATGTTCCTCGCTCAGCCTGGTCGATCACACCTCCGCCCGGCTAGATCCGCGGCATCAGATCCGACATGCCGTCCTTTTTGTGCTGCGGCTGGCATTCCTCTTGCCCCTGCACAGTTGGCTGTCCACGGCTGGGCGGCCGAAGGAGCTCCCGGGTGTCTCGAGGTGCTGAGTGCCACTCGACTCTGGTGTGCCGATTTATCGACTGTAATTTGACGAAGTGAGTTTCTCATCTCCCCTGCAATACGACCAAGCCAGACTGCCCAAGCGTCTTCTTGTTTGGAGACACCATCCTAATTCAATTAGTGCCGACCCAAACCTTCTCCTTCTCAACCAGTCGGGCGGTACTCCCCGTTCAGTCGTGCTAAAAATTTCCTTTTCCACCCTAACGCCAAACACCCTCCCTACGACATCCTCGACGCCTCGCATCGTCCAAGTCCTTGGGCATTGTGGCACAACCCTGCCTGAAGCAGCAAGCCACATTCTCTGCGTGCGCTCTTGATTCGACCTTCACAACATGTGGTCTTACTGTCCGAGGGCTCTGCAAACCTTGCACGGCCGTCAGTCATGAAGTCATTGATTCATGGTTCGATAAAAAGCAAGGACCGCTGTCTATTCTCCCTCTCACAATGACGGCTGACAATCGTCTGATATCCGAGTTGGGACGAAGGAGCCATCACGATACGATGCCTCAGGGATTAGGGGTTGCTCCAGGATGGAGTCGCACAGGTATGCACACACATTTACTGTACCTGCCGGCTCGCGCCAGTTGAACCGTGATTGGGTCTCCTCAGATGCCGGGCAGGTTTGCTGCAAACAGGGCTCCTTGTCCCAGGCACGCACGGGGGAAACGTGGGACCCAAGCTGTTGGGTCCAGGTCCATTCGAAAATGAAAAGTGTGGGATGCAACTTTGGTTGCGCAACTAACAACGAGGTCGAGGAAATTGGTCAACATTCCACTAAGACTAGTTGGATTCCCTCCCAGGAACGCGGCTCCGCGGACACATGAGCAAACCATTGATGTTGCCTTGGCCGCCCTCGCATTGAACGGACCTGACTTTGGCGATGCGCTGTGCCGGCTGGGTCCGCCCACATCCCATCCCACATAGGCTCTCCCTGCATGGCTTGCTGTGCGCCATGGCATTAGACAGACACAGGTCAGTTTGTGGTGGACTGACAATGGAACCAGAGGCTGATGGGTGGTGAGGACGGGAAGGCGCGCCTGCACCAATAGGCCGTCTCATCATGCGCTGAGAAACAGCCATGATCAAGAAAGCAGATAGCATGCAACTGATTGGGAAACAAAAAGATACTTTACACGGAAATGTGCTGGAGGAGCCTGTCACCTGCACAGAGAAAAGATTAAGACACTGAACAAAACAATAGCGCCCGGACCGGACGGGGCAGCAGGGCGCCGAAAACGTTCGGGGAGGGGGGGGGGGGGGGGGGGGGCGAGAGGGAGCAAGATGGGAGTATGGCCTGACGGACACGCCGCACTGGAGCAGCTGAACATAGTGACCATGGCCCCCTGCTAGCAGCGCGAAGGCGATCGACGTGGCGCCAACACGACATATCGAGCAGAGCAAAAATCCCAACGACAGATAGCATCTGCGATTGGGGGACTTCGTGATTACATTGACCTATCCCCAATCGGCGAGAGGGTACCCAGAAGCTGGGTGGCTACGGTGCGTGATGGTCGACGCCACACAGTTGAGTCCGGGGCGATCTCAGCTGGCTGACCAACCACGGAACACTTAGCGGAGCCATGGTCCAGAGGCCCCGTCGCGGCGACACCCCCCCACGGCCGCCAAACTTCTTTTCGCGATGGGCCTTCATTCCCACTGCGATCACTATTGGGGACTAGTCCACCCCTGGAAGGACTCCCCCCCTTGGCGCGACCAAGACTCAAGCTTTTTCCTGGCTGAAGGAGGAGGACGAGGAAGAGGAAGAGGAGGATGAGGAGGGTGTGGGCGGGCGTGGGCGCGGGCAGCCTTGGTGTCTTTGCTGCTCCATCGCATGGCTCCATGGCCCGTTCCCGGCTCCCCTGCCACTCAGTACTCAGTGCCAGACCAACAGAGACCAGCAACGGAGGCGGTACGGAGTAGTCTGTACACACTACTGACTACACTCTCCGCACACTACACAGGCCTGCCGGCCTTGACCTGTCCCGTCCTGGAGAGGTGGGCACAGTACAGCCAGCTGCAGTGCCGTCCCTCCCTCCCTGGCACTGAGCACCAAGGACCCAAAGCACAAGCACAAGGTGTTCCACTCACGCCCGGCCCGCCCATTCGCACGCCCAACCTCGATCCCGAGATACAACTCTGTCCCCGTCCCCGTTCCCCATTCTCCATTCCCGTCCCCCGTCCCCCGTCCCTGTCCCTCCAATTGCGACGGCCTTCCTTCATCGACGCTGCCGTTCTCTGGCCAAGTGCCTCTCACCAGGGCATCATCTTTGCAAGCCTTTCGCGCCGCTCTGCCCCCCCTTTGACGCCGCTGCGCCTCCGATCAGCGCGCCCGATCCCCCGACCGTTGTCCTACATTGCGACTCCGACCTTCGCCGTTCCCGTCGCCGCTCCTCTCCGCGTCCCTCACGCGCTGTTCTATCCGAATTGTTGAGCACCTGCCGTCTCAGCTTCCATCTTTTGATCCAGCTCCAGCAAACCGATACTCGTTCCGACTGAGTGGCTCAGCTCTTGGACATCTGCCTATCTCGCCGTCGCCAGTGCAATACACGATCGATCCCAGCCGGAACGCTTTGATATCTTACATTCAAGTACTGCTCGAGTCCGCACTCTCTCGCCATGTCTGGAGGAGAGGTTGCCCCGGCCCCTGGGGTTGGCGGCAGCAATGCCAGCGAGTTTGTAAGTTGCCCACTCCCTGGACGCCAACTTGACCTGTTGATAACCGTGTTATAGGTTCGCAAGCTGTATCGGTACGATATTCATTACGACGTTTCTGTTCCTGCTCTCACTAACCGCACCTAGCATGCTCGAGGATCCAGCGCATCAAGACGTTGCGAGATGGGGTAAAGATGGCGATACTTTTGTTGTGGTTGAGGTGCGATATGCTTGACCCAACCACCCCGCGTTCACTGGGATGCTAATGCAGGCGACCAGAACGAAAAATTCACACGATCAATCCTGCCCAAACACTTCAAGCACAGTAACATGGCCAGTTTTGTTCGTCAACTTAACAAGTATGACTTCCACAAAGTGAGGCAGACAAATGACAGCAGTTCCTCGTCCAACGGCGCCAACGTGAGTTTGAAGCCTGCCATCTTGCATGTCCATTGTTGACCGTCAGGACCAGACGCTTGAATTCAAGCACCCTAACTTCAGAGTCGGAAGCAAAGATGACCTAGACAATATCCGCCGGAAAGCACCAGCACCCCGAAGAACTCAAGCTACTGAAGACTTCACTACCACGCACCACATCAGTGTCCTCACCGATCAGCTTACAGCCACTCAGCAGCAGGTGCAGCAATTACAAGAGCTCTTCACCGACGTTTCTCAGACAAACCGCTTGCTCGTGAATGAGGTCTTGACCCTTCAAAAGATGTTGAACGCGCAGAAGCAATCTCAGCATGAGATGCTCAACTTCATGTCCGGCGACAGAAACCGCCACCAGCAGTCAATGCATCTCGGCGTGGGAGCTTCATCGATGGATGGAGAAGAAGCGGCGCCTGAACTCCGCCGGGCCCGGGAACTCCTGTCCAGCGTAACACCCGACTCTATTGCGGACCGGGAGCTTGAGCGTCTCCAGGGAGTCTATGGATCTCCCGCCGACTCTGCAGTCGTGATCCCCCAGGCTTCGATGCCCATGATGCATGACCCGATGAACGATATCAACCGATATCCCGTATACCCCGTGGGCCAGACAGTCGGCATCGACCCCTTCCACTCAGACCACATCCACAAGATCCCTTACGCCATTCCGAATGATGCGAGCACGAGCAACGCAATGCCGGACCCCCCTGCTCCACAGCCCATCAACATCACCAACACAACACAGCAAAACACCAGCTCCAACAATGGAACGTTGCAGTGGGGAGCTCGGAAGCCAAGAATCTTCCTTGTTGAAGATGACCCTACCTGTTCCAAGATTGGTATCAAGTTCCTCAAGTCCATGGGCTGCGAGGTCGAACATGCTGTAAGCGTTGATAATTTGGAATACGCCATTTTTACCTGTTACTGACTCGCGAGGTGTAGCAAAACGGTGCGGAAGCTTATAGCAGGATTACAAGTGTCGGTCGAGACCATTTCGACATGATCTTCATGGATATCATCATGCCCCGGCTGGACGGTGTCTCCACCACCATGTATATTCGCCAAGACTGCCCTTCGATCCCCATCGTTGCCATGACGTCTAACATTCGATCGGATGAGGTGCATTGCTACTTCGAGCACGGTAAGATATACTCCCTTGGTTGTCGTGGAGCCAAGAAGCTGACTTTGAGCAGGTATGAACGGCGTGTTGGCGAAACCGTTTACCAAGAGCGGCATGCAGAAGATTGTCGAGAACCACCTCGGATACCTCCTCAAGAACTACGACCCATCCACCCAGCAAGAATCCGGGTCGGGATACGTTGTTGGAGGTGGAGGCTACCTGAACCCCCCCGGTAGCATGAGCACGACAGCAACCACCTTCAAGTTCGAGACGACTCCCACACCACCTGCAACGGGATCCACTTGGTCACCAGGGCAGATGCCGCAAGCGTCTCCAATGAATAACGGGATGGACCAAAACTTTGGCATGGTGAATGGAAATAACCAGTATGGCATGGCACCCAACAGCGCAACCCGAGCGACATTCCCTGGGGGCATCTCCCAGGGCCAACCCAGCAGCGGGCGGATGGATAACCAAAGCCCTCCGGAAAAGCGACAGCGCACCTATGCGTGAGTTGAACGGATAAAACGTCATTTGTCTTTGTTGATTTACACCGTTTGACTGTGTCATGTGGAGTGCGGCGTTCATGGATGGGATGGGATGGGATGGGCCTTAATCCCAGTGGGCCAACGGACGACCTTTGGGTTTCTTTCTTATATAGGATTCGGAAGAGGTGCCTCAATTCGGTTCATGACGGAAGGCATTGGACGAACTGGGAGGAAATTCGGCTAGGGAAAAGCAGGGTCCCAGTTGATGGCGGCGTGTAGGGTTGATTTTCGGGTCATATTTTGATGAAGTTGTTTGATACCTGAGCATAATATCATTGTCAATTGGGCAAAGACCTAGCTAGTCGAGGAAATTCAAGGAAGATTATTCCCGATCGATGCCTTACAGATTTGCTGTGTGTTGGAGCGAAGCATTTGTTCCATCAACAGAAGTATGGAAACAATGCGGATTGCGGAGGGAGAGGAAAGGGTTGAATGGGAATAACTGGGGGAGACGTCGTAGATGTAACCAGCCAAGCACGGGGCAGGAAGGAGGCGAACGGGAGCTCGGCCAACAGTAATTGGACAAGAAGCGGGATAGGGTTGCATGATATAGATTTCTAGGCATCGCCCGTGTGGCACAAGAGGTGCAGGTCGATGGAGTTCTGGACCGTTGGAGTGGTGGGGTCGGCAGTGGAGATTCGGCCTGGACGTTGACATGATGGATTCTCGGCAGATGGGCCTGGCTGACGGGGGTCTTCTTGGCCAAGGAGGAGCGAGCGAGTGATGGGCGAGAGCGATCAGCTAAATGAGCTGAGAGGTTGTGCCACAGGGCCAGGCTGGACTCTTCTGGAGCACGCGGAGCGGGCCAGGGGGGGGGGGGGGGGGGGGGGGGGGGGCAATGGGCATGAGTGAGGCCGAGAGTGGTGATGCAGTAGACGGGTCTAGAGTCTTCTGTGCGACGGCAATCCTCGCCTCGGATGGGCAGATGGTCAGATTTATTTGCTGGGGATATGCACGCACGGGCACAGAAGGCGACACACATTCGGGGAG
Source organism: Calonectria honghensis (assembly GCA_013403855.1). Classification (NCBI taxonomy): domain Eukaryota; kingdom Fungi; phylum Ascomycota; class Sordariomycetes; order Hypocreales; family Nectriaceae; genus Calonectria; species Calonectria honghensis. The sequence goes on from VTGB01000029.1 coordinate 1,671,818, forward strand.
CGGGGGGGGGGGGAGGACATTTATTTGTACGACGGGCGTTTCTGGTCTTTGGGGCTGGAACCGCCTTTTGGATCTAGGTCGTTGCGGGCGGGCACAGACGAGAGGACGGGCGTGCTGTGTGAGCCGAGCCATGGCACTACAGTGAGCTAGCTTGACGACTCCGTGGGATTGCAGGGACCGCGAAAACAACGAAAGGTCTACTCTGCTACGAAGGAGCAGCGGTGTAAATGGCGGGAACGTCATGACCAGCAGGGTTCCCCTTCGAAGCCATGGCTCGATTTTCAGCCGTGGACGGAGGCTTTGACCAAGTCTTTGGGAGGTTTTCGTAGTATTATTCCTTCTACGGTTTGGTTGGGGAATTACGGCCGACGTGAGAAACGCCGTGTTACGATATAATCTCTTTTCCTCCTCCATCCTTCTCGTCCAGCGCGTCTGTGTGTACCGTTTCACTGTGCTCTCCATTCGAGCCAGCGGATGATATTACGATTGATAGTGTGGTTGCATGGGATGACCTTTTTTACCGATGCAGTGCAACGTCCGTTGATGACGGGTGGCCCCTGGATTGGATTCCTGCTGCTGCACAGTCCACTTCCTCGTGCTGCCGGGAGCGGCACGTCGAGATGATTTGCAGAAAAAAAGAAGAGGAGGAGAAAAAAGGAAATGCCCGAGATGATGGGCACGGCGAACCAAGTTGCTGTGTGAGATTATGTTATGGGTGCAATTTTCGGGACTTTGGTTCTGGCTGAGAGTTTGAACGGCGCGGTTCAATGCAGGGGTCCCGGCGAGCATGGCTTCAGCCCTGCGAGGAAGCCAAGAGGCTAAGTAAAAGAGAAACAAAACAGGTCTGCCGACATTAGAAGCTTGACATCCGCAGCTGGCTTGGTGTCATGGGTTGTGACATCCGGAGAGGCGGTGTTTGGCAAGCGAGGCTATATCTAAAGCAGTGGCTATAGTTGCGGCGAGCAGCTTCGCTTCCCTTGGGACTGAGGGCTCTTGTTGGCAAAAAACCCCTAGTTATGAAATCCTTTTCTTGGCAGAGCGGTCCTCGCCAATGAGTTGGACATGCCTGTTGGACCCATGTGGTTATCAAACACGGGAGCAACCTCGTTTCTGTTGGCACCATGGTAGGACCCTGCTGATGAGGATGAGGATGAAGCTGAGCTGCAGCCCGCTGCACGTCAAGTCCGTGTCTGTGGCCAAAGGACCCTCGTGGCTTGATGAGAAGGACCATTTGGATCGTGCGGCTTGGCCGTTTTCGTCGTAGCGTGGCCAGCGATGCAGGTATTCTAATTCTAGACTGGGACTCGAAGCGTTGCGGGCCCTGTCAGTGAAAGATGACTCCTGATTGAGCTGTCGTCCGTTGGGTCATGTTCAAACACGGTCCTATGTGACGCTCTTGGCCCCCACCGGACAGGCGTCAACCTGGTGCTGATGGATCAGGGCTGAATCTGGTCGGGCAGGTGCGTATTCAGTTCTATGCTTTTTAACCTTTTTCTGTTGACATCGCTTAGCATCGTTTCCTCCACTGCGGCATTCCGTCATCTCAACATCATGGTGGGTGGCCACTAGGTTCGACCAAAATAAGCCAGGAACGGTCCGGGACGGCGCATATTAGTTAGCGCTTCTCAAAGCTCGAAGGAGCCTTGGAGAATAGACGAAGCTGATGCTGAAACAGCCAGCCATAATTAGCGCCTTGGAAGCGGGGAGTCGGATTGGCAATGACAAGTGGTCGGCTTTGCAGGTGCGCGAGGGCGCAGTTACAGAGTCTCAAGATCCGCAGGAACTGATCCAAGGCCCCCAACAGCGCGCCTTTCTGCTTGTTTCGAAGCACCTCATCCCGTTCAGCTGGAGGGTGGCATCGGACCGGGAGGGGCTTGCTGAGGAGCACAATTGGTGTTGACCCCTGTCGGATGGCCCTGATTCTCCAGCCCTACGAGGGATCTGGGGGCGAAAGATGCGGCCATCAGGAGTGGATTGGAAAAGGTTGGACGTCGGGAATCAATTGTAAATAAGTAGGTCCTGCCGCACACTGTTGGCAAAGGCGAAGCCCCAAAGTCCTCTTGCTGTTCCGCCCATCTGTAATCCAAACCGGCTGAGTGATTTGCCACTTGGCTTGACAAGCTTCTTATTGAATCAAAAACACAATGGCCGGGCACACTTTGCGATTTATCGGCCTTTGGGCTGTTGCGTTGGTGCTTCTCGCCTCTCCGGCAGCGGCGTCCTGGAACAACCCGTTTGAGGCCTTCTTCCATGACTACAACAAGGGTCTCCTAGAAATCATCAACAACAACTGTTCGGGAGAATACAAATGGTTCCGCGAGGACAGGTACAACACCACCAGTGTCAGCCCCGCGTTGGACATTTTTGGGATGGGGTCTACAACACACGAGCTGATTGAGTGCATGCTGTCTAACTCACCGGAGCTCGTCAAGACCAAGATGGCGGCTGCAGCCATCGTCCTTGGCATGACGCCCTCTATTGTTGCGACGCTGGGCATCCGGCCCCAAGACACCGCCGTGCTGTCCATTGTCGGGCATCGCCATGTTCTGGCCTTTGCCGTCGCCGTTGGGTCACCAGCACTGAACGCCTACCGGGCGTCTGAGTACCAATCTGTCATTGACAGCCTGCGAGATAACACCATGAGGCGGCCCAGGGCCATCCAGCGGTTCGACACAGCCATCATGGTTGTCGAGTACGCGCTGGCGGCGGCCTCGATTGCGAACATTGGCGAGTTGACCTATCGTCTGGGTGCCAGGATGATCTTCACCGTCACACCCACGCGGAGTTACATGATTCTGCTGTGGGCTTTTATGGGCGTCATTATCCACGTAATGGCGGGTATTGCCATGAGCTTTCGTGTGTCGTCGCGTATCCAGAAGCCAGAGGAAGAGGAAGCACCGACGACCATGTCTTGGCCGGTCAGCATTGCCAAGAGCGAGGTGGACATTTTGACACGCCGATCAAAGATCATCTTTTCTGTTCATCCAGAGTCACTCCTCTTCTCCTTCTGCTCTCTCTTGACGACCGTCTTCACGGCGTGCCACATCATCTTTGGCACATTGGTCTTCTCCTCCGTCATCTTCATCTCGGTGAACGACAGCTTGTATATCATTGCGCGGATGATGGCCGGCACCATTCTGGCCCGCATCATTGTTACCTTTGAGTTGTTAGTTCTGCGTGAGACGATAGAGGAGGAGGAGGATGATGTGGTCAATGAGCACGCCTTGAGCTTCAGGAGGAGGGCGACTAAAAAGATCCCACGTCCTCCATCTGAATGATTCCGATTTTCCCTTGTTGGCTATCCTTCGGATAGTGAAAGAGGGGCTTTATTTAGAAGAGAGAATTCAAGGAATAGTCCACGGCCACTTGGCTCATAATACTTGGCAGAGAAGAATTCCGAGGAAACATTCAGTAATAAGAGTAGCCTGAGTAATGAGGATGAATCCGCGTGACCTTTTGCACACGGATGGTGAAGACACGCGTATGTGTACGGCGGTATTACTGTGATGATTCTTGCGGCTATATTGGGCAAAACTCTGTGCTGACTCTGACTAGCATTGGTGGCTTATCAAGGCTTTTGACCCGACCCAGTCAGACGGGATGAATTTGAAGGATTACCGAGCATCAATACAAGCAGGCGCAGTTGATTGAGGTGGTATATACATATAGCGACTCTGTAAGGCGCACAGCCTTCTAATATGAAGGGGTGTGCGGTTCGGGCGGGATACGGAAAGTCTGAAAAAGACCGATGAGAGTGCATCGATTTCGGTTGGAGGCACATCGCGGAACCGGCCTTTTGGTATAAAGTCCGATGTGCTGAGGGTGATGGAACTTTTGTACACGCAGTGGCCGGGGTTACCAACACGATATTTGATAGTTCACCCTAGCCCCTTCCTTTTCTTTATTGATAGTACGCAGCCATCTAGAATGCTTTCCTTGTACTTGGAATGGCGATTAGACTATGTGTGGTAGGACCTAGACGGTTTCGCTGAATTTATATTCGTTTTACCTATTGAAGAATGGAAATTAGAACGAAAGACGACTGGAAATTATGATTATATAACATCAATTATCATGGTTTTATTTGATATGTTATTGAGTGCTTTCCATGGGCGGCTAGATGTGTTGGGTTGGATTCTCGAATCTTGGTCTGGCTGCGATGTTGATGGTGGGGTGTCGGAGGTACGTACCCCTGATGGCGGGTCAAATTTCGCTTTACGCGAAAAGACGCGCCTTAGACGCGCCCATCTGGCTGGCACTTTGAATCTCCCAACGGCTGCCATCACCGCGACAACCCGCAGCTCCATGCAATTCAATACTTCTGTGCCACTGATTCCCTAGCACTAATTCTAAGGCACGATGCCTCATTCTGACCCGGAAGCCATGCCATCTCCAGCCCCCGTTAAAAATGAGCCCGTGGAGGACAATGGCATTTCCAGCCAGACCGCCGCTGATGTTCCCATGGCCGAGGCGGAGGACAGCAAACAGGACATCAAGAAGCTTGAGGACTTGTTCGATGATGTCGATTCAGACGATGAATTCCCTAGCACAGCGCCCGTTCAGCCTAGCTCGCAAGTCGCACCGGATATCCCAACGTGAGCCTCGCCATCCAACCAATTTTCCACCGCCAGTGCACTAACGTGAGGAGCAGCGATGTCACGGCTCTGAGTGCCTCGGACCCTGAAGTTATGCGCAGTTTCTATCAGCGTCTTTTCCCCTGGCGTTATCTCTTCCAGTGGCTCAACCACAACCCTACTCCCACCAACGACTTCGCCCACAGAGAGTTTGCCTTTACGCTCCAGAATGATGCCTACCTCCGATACCAATCCTTCACCACATCCGACCTGTAGGTACCCAACAGTAGCTGTGTTCTCAATTATGCCCATCGCTCACACTTGATAGTCTCCGCAAAGATGTCCTCCGTCTGATGCCATCCCGTTTCGAAATTGGCCCTGTCTATTCCGCCAACCCCCGCGACCGAAAACTCGTCAAGATCAAGCCTCTCGCCAAGGAGCTCTGTTTCGATATCGATTTGACAGATTACGATGATGTCCGAACATGCTGTGACAAGGCAAACATTTGCAACAAGTGTTGGCAGTTCATGACAATGGCAATCAAGGTTGTGGATGCATCTCTTCGGGATGACTTTGGCTTCAAGCACATCATGTGGGTGTACTCAGGTCGAAGAGGTGCCCACGCCTGGGTGTGCGACAAGAAGGTGCGGAGTATGGATGACCAAAAGAGGAGATCGATTGCTGGCTACCTGGAGGTGGTCAAGGGAGGTGCTCAGAGTGGCAAGAAGGTCAACTTGAGGAGACCCTTGCATCCTCATCTGGCGTAAGTAACTCGAATTATTGCGGCTCGAAAACCATGGCTAACCCCGCATAGTCGAAGCTTGGAGATTCTCAAGACTCATTTCCAGGAGGATGTTCTCGAGGCCCAAGACCCATGGGCGAGCCCAGAACAAGCAGAAAAGCTACTGCAGCTCCTGCCTGACCGCAACCTCAACGATTCCTTGCGCAAAAAGTGGAATGCTGCCCCAGGACGGGCCTCTACTTCCAAGTGGGCCGACATTGATGCCATGGCCAAGACGGGCGCCAGCAAGCATCTTGATGCGAGAGCGCTACTTGAAGCCAAACAAGATATTGTCCTGGAGTACACATATCCCAGGCTGGATATTGAAGTCAGCAAGAAGCTGAACCATTTGCTCAAGAGTCCCTTTGTGGTGCACCCCGGCACGGGCCGAGTGTGTGTGCCCATCAACACCAAGAAACTGGAAGACTTCGACCCCCTGGGTGTCCCTACTGTGCAATCCCTTCTGGCCGAAATTGATTCCTGGAAGAAGGAAGAGGAAAGCGAAGACACCAAGAGCACCGCAGACTGGGAGAAGACGAGCCTGAAGCCGTACATTGATCAGTTTAGACACTTTGTGAACGCCTTGATGAAGGATGAGCGGGATGTTAAGGTTAAGAGAGAGCGAGAGGAAGACTCAATGGACTTTTAAATACATAATGAACGGGTTAGCGCATCATGTAACGTATATAAATGTGGTATCGGATTGTAACGATTGGGCGCATACGGCACAATACAGGATCTATTATTTTGCAACCGCATCGTCCTCGTTTTGGGATGCTTTTTGGTCACCATCTGCGTCCTCGACATCGTCATTGCCATCAGCGTCCTCTTGTGCATCCTCGTCCTCTTCAGCGTCCTCTGCTTCGTCCTCTTCGACGTCCTCTTCGACATCCTCCTCTGCCTCGCCGTCCTGCTTCCGTAGCTGGCCACCCTTTCGCTTGGGGATGACGCTCAAAAAGGCCTCACCCCAGTCCTCAAATTCGAGCCACTTGAGCATAATCTCAACAACATGGTTGGTTGCAAGAACCTGCCGGCTCTGCATTACCATGTACTGGCCAATGGGCAACCGGGCTGTTCGGATGCCACGCTCCCGCGCACGCTTGTAGCAGATACCCTTTTCGCGGTTCTTGTCTACGAGTCCACCGATGATGTAACTCGTGTTGGGTTCCAGGCGCTCCAAGGTGTAGGGCGAGTCGGAAGTCAGATAGACAATGTCCTTGTACTCCTCTCGAGGCTCGGGCTCCGGGTCGGGCAAGGGGAGCGGGTCCCTCTCGTCGCGAACCCAGGGAACTTTGTCATCGAGGCTTCTCTGCAAGGCCTCGGTCATCTTGTCCTCGCCGCTCTGCATCTGCTCCCGAGCGTGTTCCGCACACTTGATAAAGTCACCCTCGAGGAACTCCACCCCTCTCCAGTTCTTGTGCTTATCCCCAAGGACATCGCGGAACCGCTCAGCCAGCTTTCCATTCCAATTAGACATGTACAGGTGCGTGCGGTACTTTGATGTCCTGTTTTCTGAGTAGGAGCGGGTGATTTGGCTGCCCAGCGAGATGAGCTCCTTCGCAAGCATGTACTGCTCAAAGTCGCAGTCGAAAATGAGCGTGACGGGAACACCGACGGGCGGCAGCTTGACCGGGACGAGAGATTGGGGATCTATACCCTGCGCAACGAGTGCAGCCTTCTCTTCCCGCTTGCGGACTCTGAGTGCCTGGCGCTTCTCCTTGCGCATCTTGCGCCGCGTCTCCTTGCCGTTCTCCCATTCCTGCTGCTTCCTCAAGCGCTTCAGAGCCTTTTTAGACATAGGGGGCTGTGCGGCTTCCGAAGGAGCTGTGGCGCTTGGCGTGCTAGTAATATTAGCAGCATTTTCGGGCTGGGCCTCTGAGGGGGCAGTCTCTGGCTGTTGAACGGCTGATGTGACTCCCTCCATTGGAGTTGCCTCAGGGACCTCCTCAGGCTGAATGGAAGCCATTGCGAGATCCTTGTGAAAAAAACAACCTTTCTGTAACCTATATATAATGAGCTTCTTTGAGAATATTAAGATGTAATCTTGTAGAGATGAGAAATGGTCGATGGCTTGGTCAAATGTGTTGACTAACACAATAGATGACAGTAGTTTAAGCGCCGAGAATTCGTTCAGAGGTTGCACTTGGACAAGTAAACGTTCTACAATCCAGGGGTTTTCAAGGAGTGCAGCAACAAGTTATCCATGCGGCCCTGGGCTTGCGACTGAAAGATGGCCAGGAATAAATAGATATATCTGACAGGACAATCGGCAGTCAACTTTGCTGATGAGCGCTTGGTGTTTTTTGTTAGTGGGTTTGGGGTGGGGCGTTCGAGAGCGGCAGGTACGTACCGGCAACAGCGTTGCTTCAAACTTTTAAAAATTCACTCGGGAGGCATGGACCAATCAGGACGAGGCAATTGAATGACCACGCATCACGTGTTTTGGTGGAGGCTCTCCCTCAATCCTCCGGAGCCAGAGCTTCGGCCTCAACCTCAGGATCCCAAGAACCAAGCAGCTCCGTCCTCACCCGCCGACGCCATGGAACGAAGCCACTCTGCAGAGAGCCACGAGGCTCACCACAAGGGTGAAAAGGTCTACAAGCCTTATGATACCCTCAACGACTCCGCCAAGGCTGGTATGGTCGGTGGTGCCAGTGGTCTCTTCCTCGCATCCGTCCGAAATGCCCTGGCCAAGCGCAACATTGGCGCTCTGAGCGTCTTCACCCGTGGCGGTCCCATCATTGGTCTTGCTAGTACGCACCCAGACTCGACTGTGTCAATTGGAACATCCTGATGCTAATTGGTGTGTCCAGCCGCTGCTCCCGCTACCTACGTTTTCTTCTCGCGAAGCTTCATGAACCTCCGCGAAAAGGACGATGCTTGGGGTGCCGCTTTTGGTGGTCTCATGATGGGTGCTGTTCTCGGCATGCCCAGTACGTTACATTGGCCCAATACTGCAAGGACATGGTTCTGACATTGGAGCAGCAAAGCGAATGCCGGTCGTGGCAGGTCTCGGTGCTGGTATTGCCCTCTTCCAGGGCATGTTCTACTACCTCGGTAACCGATACGATACCTTCAGGAAGGAGGAGGATGAGTTCGCGCGCAAGGAGATTGTCAGAAGGACAACCCGCCTGCCAGTTGAGCAGACCGTCGCCGAGATTGGTGAGGGCCGAGGTAAGTCGCGCACATACTCTCACCCCACGCGATACAATGTGATTAATTTGTCCCGCAGGAATCCGACCTCCGGGATACGAGGAGCGACGTGCCGAGAGACTCAAGGAGAAGTACGGGTTTGAGATTAACCCAGTCAAGGCCACTGTTGATGGCAGCCAATAAGCAGCATAACCAGGCGAATGAGGATAAAGCGATTGTACATAACTCTTCTGGGCGGGGAAGAGCTGCTACATTAGACAATTGGAGTTTTGTTTGTTTCCATGTGAGGCTCTTGAACGAACTTGTGCCAGCTCGGCTTGGACAGGATGTTGGGCTTCTAAAAGGTACGTTCTCTTTTTCTTTTCTCTCTTGCTTTTCTTTGACCCCTCTCACAACCCCCTTCATTCAATGATGATACACCGAGTCAGAGGCTGTTTATGATCACCGTGATTCCAACACTCACCAATATCTACATCCTGAGAATGCTTCCTTTCACCTTACTTGTTGTTGATACCGCATCGACGCAGTTGTTTCTAACTGAATTTAGTGTATCACCCAATCTCGTCTTGATCACAACGATCTCAAAATTTCCTTGGTGAATTGGTATGTGCATTTCTTTTATTTATAACACCCATAATCTCGCTCCGAAGCACCCATTCTATGATGATATATCGAGTCAGAGGCTGTTTATGATCGTAATGATTCCAACGCTCACCAATATCTACATCCTGAGAATCTTTTCTTTCACTTCCTACACTGTTGATATCGCATCAGCGCAGTTGTTTCTAACACGTTTTAGTATGCCATCTAGTCTCGTCTTGATTACAATGATCTCAATTTTTTCTTGATGAATCGGTATGTGTTTTTTTTCTATTTATAATATTTATAATATTGTTCCGAAGCACCCGTTCTATGATGATACATCGAGTCAGAGGCTGTTTATGATCGTAATGATTCCAACGCTCACCAATATCTACATCCTGAGAATATCCGTTATTACTTTTTTCGCTTTTCATCTGATACATTCCGTCTTGCACCATGGCTAACTCAGATAAAAAGTAGAACTCGTTTGAATATGTAACGCCGATATTGGTTCGCTAGGATCCTATCCCAAGGATTCCTTGCCCAACACACCACCATGGTCACACCTCCCTTGGGTAGGATTCATTTGCCAATTTGATGCACAGCCCTATCGACATCCATTGTGGCTTACAGGGCGGGTGCCTACGTGCTCAGCGCCACGTTGGCTCGCAACATGCACGCTATAATTTCTTCGGGGACCGAATTCCGGAAGTCAAGCCAGGAAGATGATTGTTCATGCGTGACGCGAATCTTCGAATGGGGGCGGCCCCCACTCCTTTCGGCCACCCAACACCGGTGACAACCAGGCTAGGAATAAGAACTTTTTTTTTAACATTTCAAAATGCTTTATTCAACTTGATTCATGTCTATGCTGTTGTCATCATGTGGTATCTATGGTCCGGACCTGAATTTATCCGAGTGAAATAAAGATCCGAGGTTAAGCTCGTAAGCTGACTATTAACAAAACATTTCCAATGCATATTACATACTTAATTGTGTGGCAAGTATTATCCCGACATTCCCGATCCTTCTTTCTCCTCCTTGCTCCGAACCAGTGCCCGGGTGCGCCTAAACCTTGGCCAGCTTGAATCCACCGATAATGATACGAGCTGCAATCATGACAAATGTGCCAGCCAGCATGGTGCAGCCGCAGAAAATCTGAAGACCAAGGTAGTTACCATTCTGGGCATTGACGATGGCGCCACCAATGGGGCTACCGGTAAGGGCACCAAACGCCTGGATGGCAAAGGCAGTGCCAACACGAGTGCCGATATGGCTAATCTCGGAGATCTGAGCAATCAACGTGGGCACTAGACTAACATATCCGCCGGAAGAAAAGCCAAAGATGATTGCAAAGACGAGAATGCCAGCTGTGTCTTTGACGGGAATCCAAATGACCAGGGTGAAGATGGCTGAGATGAACATGATGGAGATCATGACGTTATATCGACCATACTTGTCGGCAAGGATGCCAGGGATAATGCGGCCAACAATGCTATAGAACAGTTAGTCGATGACGGAAGTGACAGGAGCATCGGGAAGCAACTCACCTCACAGCGTTCAGGATGGGCAACAGGTAAGGGACGAGCGATTCAGAAACACCAGCCGCCTTCGCTTGCAGAATAACATAGTTGAAGGGCAGGAACATTCCCCACATGAAGAGAAAAAATCCAGCGACAGTGACTCCCATGCGAATGTCCTTGAGATTGTTCGCATACTCCATCAAAACAAAGGGTCGAGGCCTGGGAGGGATTCGGGACTTGACAGTAAGGCAGGCGATAGAACAGAAGAACAAGAACATGAAAGCCATGGTCCGGATCATCCAGGCGAACCCGATTGAGTTGAGCAAGTGGAACATCATGATTGGAAGAATAACACCACCGACGGACGAACCTGAGACCATGATGCCAAAAGCCTCGGCGCGGCGCTTGAAAAACCAAGTCTGGAGAGACGACATGCAGGCGTTGAATACGGCACTGGAACCAATCGCAGAAACGATAGACTGCGAGAGAAAGAACTGATAGTATTCGGTGGAGAGCGACACCATCATGAGGCCGAAGACGTAGGTGATGGTGCCGCCGTATAGAAGCCACCGAGGGCCATAGTTGTCGAAGAGACGACCAAACTAAAGTCATATCAAGTCAGTAACACTTCCCAGGGGGGAGAAGACAGCGAAGGGAACAAGAAGCTTACAATGGCACCGCTGAAGATCATCAAGAAGACCTGGACGGAGGTGATCCAACTCACGGTGGAGGGGTCATAATGCTTTAACGGTCCTGAAATATAATAGTCCTGGAACACACCGACGCAGTTGATGAGGCCGAAGGTGCAGATCAGGGCACACCAGCCACCAAACATAACAAGCCATGCCTCTAGGCCACCATCAGGAAAGTCCTCCGGGGCCATACCAGGAGGCGGGCCAGAGGGAGGCTCCTCCTTCCTGGGGATTTCTTGGAGAGGAATTTCATTGCGCTCTGTGTCGGTGCGGTAGATGTGGCCGCTTATGAACTGATCCTGGGAATAATGATCGAGAGGCTTGTTAAGCGATGTTGTGGTGCTGGCGGCATCCCATACGCGACTTGGAACCCAGTCCCTATCGTGGAGTGTCTCAGTGGACATCGTGGCGGTGGAGAGAGGCATGCTTGTGTTTCTTTCTTTATAACGAGGGTTTGAATCTTTCAGTGGGGTTTTTGGGTTTTTTGCTCTGATTTTCCCTTTCTTTATCGAGACTTTAGAGAGTCGACGGTACTGAAGATGAATGTCGACAGCGGTTGGAAAAGCCTGGGCCCAATCCATTATGTATACCAATTCCGAGAAGCTTCTGTGTGGGAGGGCGGCGGGTGAGGAAAGTTAGAAAAGCCGACCAGGATAATTTTAGAAGAAATGCACCAGGTAAGCAGCTCTATTCCTTCAGCTATCCTCAGCCAGGATGAAGTTAAGAGGCAGGGCAAATTTTAGAGGGGGACCGATGACGAAATGCTAACCTCTTGGCGAAGCAGAAACCCCGAGATATTTATGAAATGGCACCACAGATGTCAGATTTCGGTCCCCGACTTTTTCACCCACAAGATAGCCCATGCCCGGCCTAGTCCCCCACCAAGCAGCAAAACGGCCCAAAAAAGTGCGACTAGAGTCGAAAAGACCGCCACCGGAATTCCGCTGCGGTTGGCCCAGCTCAATTGAGGACGCCCGGGGGGTGGTATGCAGGGCGCTTTTGCATCGACTTGCAGTCCGCCCATCGGGCTCAGCACTCCGCCTCTTGCAGCGATCCATCAGTCAATCGAGGACGAGCAGAAGTGTAGAGCCCGTACGCTTGTGCACGCGTGAGAAGTGAGAAGTGAGTCAGGGCGTCAGGTCCAGGGAGCATCGGAGCTCTGATAGAGCGAGGGCCGACCTTGGGGTGGCATTTTGTTGACATGCAAAGCCGAACCAACTTGGAGCAACATCTTTGAGGAGCGATCTATTGGGCGGGAACAAGGAGCGTGCAGTCCGGTGCAGATGCTGTGATTGATATGGTTGACGGGCCATGTAAGGCGTGGAGTCGTTGCTCAAACTAGGCGCCGCCTCCCATGACTAGGCATCAGGCTAATCACGGCATACTGGGTGTTGAAATTACCGTTTACGGACTATCGCATACTTTACTCAAAAACAACAGCAAAAACAAGACGACAACGGCCACGAGAAGAAAGGAAAACAAGGAGGAGAGGGGGTTTGTCTTTTTTTTTCTTGTCGCGGGCGCATCAAGCACTCTCAACAACCCACCCCAGTTATGCAGGCCGACTAGCTCAGGATTCCCCAGACCGAAAGCGAAAACCCAATGTAACAGCTCGTGCAGCAAAGCTCCCCCTGTCTCTCACCTTCTATTGTCCCTAATCTACTCTGGGCTTTTTTTCGTCTGCTTCTTTTTTTCCTATCTGAGAGAATAGAACGCCATCTCGGGTCCTGGAGTTAAGGGAAAAGGCCGAGGCGCGAATTTGGCCTAGCCCGAACTCGGGTGATCTGCGATGCGGTCCACATGCACGGCCCGGGGGGAAGAGCGAAATGGCGATATCGTGGTGATGGGCATGCTGCCAGCCGTATTCCTAATCTGCTCACACTGACATGACAAGCACCCGCATCACCTCTTTTTTGGGACAGCACGTAAAAAAACAGCATTCTGCTTATGAGATCAAAGCCTCACCCGGGGCTCTGGCCCTGCCCTCGGTCCCGAGCTGGTTCCTTGATTGTATAAGCAGCGACGACGACGCAGCAAAGAGAGTCCTTACGTCGAGATGGAGTGTAAGCGGCACACTAACGCTAGTCAGCCACCTCGCAGCGCAGCACAGAAGGATGGGTGGTTGTGCAATCAATTTTTAGCTCGTTTGTGCGACCCAACCAGAGCGCTCGAAAATCACAATTGCATAGTTATGCAAGTGAACAGAGAAGGATGAAAAAAAAAAAGGCGCCGTTGGGAATATGCAGCAGCACATGGCATTTTTTAGCAGGTGGGAGCTAGCTATCTCGCCGTCAGGCAACTCTATCGGCAACAAAGCAAGCCGGATCTCATTCATTACATGTTCTAGCAGACGCTCCACCACCCCGTCAATCATTTTCCTCGTCGGTAACTTTTCGGGGATTTCTGGTTTGCTCCTCGCCTTGTGGATCGTGGTCTCGTCTCCATCCTTCAAAAACGGCAAAGGCAGGGAACAAAGCGCGTCAAAAGCTGTGCAACATTCCTCCACCGCTCCCGTAGCATGGGAGCTTTCTGGCGTGGGAATAGCTCATGCATGCGGCAAACTCAGCAGACGTGAGCCTGCTGGGGGTGGCATGACCATTGGTGGGGTGCGGATGGAACATGGTGCAAGCATATCATGGACAAAATGGCTATTGGTACAAGGAAGCTGTTTCCCCTCTATGTTTGATAATAATGATGGCACACGGAGCAGGTCTTAGCCCGCTCACTCACTCGGCACTTCGGCATCCGACCCTCCTTTACCTGATAAACTCGCATGCTTCCTTGGAGTTTACCTGATGAATTCCTTCAATTCCTTGGAGCCCTCCAGGGTCACCTTGCCTTCTTTCTCTGCCTCCGCCACGTGGATGGCGCTGGGGGGCTGCTCGGCCTTGGCCTCCAATGCCTTGGCCTTGGTGCTGGTGGTGGGGTCCAGGGCCTCGGCGAGCACACCTTCAGGCGCATCTGCGATTTCGTTGACCTGCTCTCTGGTCAGGACGTCTGCAGCTCGCACACCTCTGCTCGACATGAGAATGGTGGTCGGGCCATGGAATTGCAGGAACAGACGGTCTCCCCAGATTGTCCGCCGGGCCGTGGTTCGCAGGCTGTGATATACTCGGCAGAGGTACTTGTATGCCTCCGACTGGCGCACAGTCTTGATCCACTCGGGCTCCGGAATCCACCTGGACAGCGAGGGGACCTGTAGGCGCAGGCTGTTGCTCTTGAAGCGGAACGGCTGCGGCGCATGCCTTGACACCGAGTACGCGACCACGCTGCCGGGATGGGCCACAAACTCCTCGCCCTCCTTCAACGTAAGCTTGTAAATCTGCCCGGGAGCCGAGAGCGCAGCCAGGCCTCGGCCCGTCAGGAGAGTGCTACCCCAGTGCGCCAACGTCAGGCTGGACTGGATCCTGGCCGACGGCGAGAGGGTGTGCCCGGTCCAAGCTAGCAGGGCATTGCGCTGTGAGATCATCCAATCCGTAGTGCCATCGACGTGTAGGACAGAAAAGGAAGTGGTGGGTGACTTGGTTGAGATGAGAGCTGTGATGGGAGAGGTGGCAGAGATGCGCTGGTATAGGAAGGGAACGCCGAGGAGTGCTCGAGGTGCGGGGTTCAGGATCGAAAGGGTCGATTGGGCCTATCAATGGCAGCGTTAGACAGCTTCTCGTTGTGGTTTTGGGGCTCAATGGCATACGTTTTCGGGCTTGCCAGCCACGGCAACCAATGTGCCCCGTCTGGTGTAGAGCTTCTGGGATGCCGAGAGGCTGACGGAGAGGAGAGAATACGGGGCGCCAATGACCTCGAACCGAGCATCTGTCAAAACAAAGCAGCGTTAGCTAGATCTTGTCCCCAAAAAGGCCAATGGCGGAGGCGCAAACTTACCGGCGGGATCCCGAGAGTCGGCCGGAGCTCCAAAGGCATCCCCGCCGACCTTGGGAGCGTCTGTGGTGGGTGCGGCCGATATCTGGATGGCCCTGCACTGCCGGCAGACGAACGACGGCGACGGGTACGGTCGCAGGCGCAGGCCGCGCGCCGACCTCACCAGTGGCGATTGGCCTCGCATTGTGTCAAGTCGAGTCCAAGGAATGCGCACGACGTGGTATGTCGGCTTGACGTTTTCTATCGTGTGCGCCAAAAAAGCGTGATGATGGCCGCACCAGCGGCTCTTCCCGTTCCGCCCCGACGTCACCTCCTTCACGTGACCCGCCTAAAACTCCACATCCTCCTCCTCAGACGAAGCGGTTCATAGAGCGGATGCATCGGGCACCAATGTCGACCAAGAATTGGGTTCGAAGTCAGGCTGCAAGCATAGGTCAATTTATTTAATAGGCTTTGCTGTCTGTGTGTTGTGAATTCATTGGCCATTTCGTAGAGATCGTGCTCTGGAGAACCGGGTTCATGTTGACGCCGTGCGCGTGAGGCAACAGCTTCAATTGGGTCTACTAATTCGTCTAAGTGCAATCCGTAATTTTTTTCCCATTACCCTCGAAAATGAATTCACCGTCTGTTCATCAACACTCTCTGGCACCCGATCATCAGTTACTTCATAGGATCTCCGAATGTCAATTCGTAGGGCATCTCGTTGAGTTTCTTTGGCGAACTCATCAGCAGTTGCATCAGGTCAAAGACAAATCCACTAATTATCTTATTGGAATTCTGCTCCGGAGACACGGTTCTCATTCAATCGTTGCCGAAGACGTTTCTTCAGCTAAGTTGTCGATAACTTCAAACTTGCCTTGGTGTTCGCCGATTCGTTAGTAGATTTGAAGCCCTGCTGAAAATCAGCCACTGGGAGTTCATGAGCTGTATTTAAATCGCAAGGAATAGAACGAGTTCCAATAAACGATTTTTATTTTGATCAATCTTATTTGGATCCATTACTATCTACCAATAATTCATACGGAATCGCACCGCCTTCTCAGGATTCACTGACAGGCAAACATGATTGAATATCTCCCCAATTATGCAGTCGCGCAGTCGATTTGTTACTCATTAGATTCTGTGAGACCATCCTTGTTAATTGCGCTAGGTTCGACCAGGGTAGGTGGTTGCCTGTTTCACTGCCTGAGACTCGTCAACTTTGTGGGCAAAAGGATTGCAGCTCATCTTCTCTAGCGGGGGCATTGAGGTTTAATAGCTCAGCGTAGAAATAAATGAAGTGAACCCTATTGTTTTGAACAGAGGGAAGAGGCGCCATATTGCCAACACGCGATGGGCTGATGCCTAAAAATCCGACCGCGTACTCCAGGGTAATGGAGTTGTGCATCTGTTCTTGGCTAATTAAATAAAATGAAGTCGTATATTTGGCGCGTCCCCCTGTCCTGAGCATTATGAATTCCGTGTGAAAAAATTATGTGCTAGCATCTGCACCACATCCATCTTCAACATTGTGGCATTGGTACCAGACTTGAGTGCCAAGTCGTGTTCTACATCAAAATTCACTGCCACTGTAGTTGATGCACCTACTTGGTGAGAATTGTATAATATTTGAGCCCCAAATAAAAATAGCGCAAAATCTTAGAAGCTGTTTCATTTCTAATCATAGATTTGAATAAACTTCTGATACTACATCTATTTTGGAAAATCAATAAGCCCTATGCTTACAAGGCAGTGAGTTGTTCAGTGGTTCCAATTGGCGTACAACTTTATGTAAGGGTGGACGGGGTGCCCTGTCTAGCTGTCGTGGGCCGCTATCCTCAAATGGTTAGCGCTGTCGCCAGGTCAACAGTGTGGATTTCCGGCCCGCAAGGTCGACTACAAACCCATGGTTATAGCAATTCTTCAACACTCAACCTGTTGTTGTGCGGTCAGATTGGTAGGCTGAGCGATCTTTGTTTTGAGCCCGACGCAGCCTGATTCCCCCCTTCCTGGTCACCTTCTCCTCCCTCCCCGGCCAGTCAACTCTCCAGCCATGTCCGTTCGCGTTGTCGCAAGAATACGACCGCTCCTCGAGAAGGAGCTCGGCAAGGACGTAATTGTTCGCGCCGACAGCGTCGACACGAGCAAGCCCGACACCATCGTCAAGATCCCGAACCCCAAGAACGAGGCCGAGGAGTTTTCGTTCGCCTTCAATGGCGTGTACGATCAGCCCACAACCCAGGAGCAGTTGTTTACAGCAGAAGGTGCGAGTTTTTGATTGAGCTACACTAATGCCAGACGTGTGTCGTATGTTAACTAGAGTAGTGGCTCCTCATCTAAAGTCTCTCTTCCAAGGAATCGATGTCACCATCTTTGCCTATGGTGTCACCGGCACCGGCAAGACGCACACGATGCGAGGTGGACTCAAGCTAGCCGAACGAGGGGTGATTCCCCGGCTGCTGAGCGGTGTGTTCCGAAGGGGCAAGAAGATCATGAAGGATTCTCAGGGCGAGACAACAGTGCGGGTTACCTTGTCCTACTACGAGATCTACAATGACAAGGTCTACGACCTGCTCGAGCCCCCCGAGAAACGCACACCCACTGGCCTTCCTCTACGCGCCGAGGCCAACGGCCGAACTGTCGTTGTCGGCCTGTCGGAACGATCCTGCGAAGACCTCAAGGACTTTGAGAAGCTGTACATCGAAGCTAACAACAACCGAGTCACGGCAGCCACAAAGCTCAATGCCCACAGCAGCCGAAGCCACGCCATCCTCCGTGTCAAGCTCACTCAAATCACCGAAGAGACGATACGAGAGAGCACGGCCTCTGCTATTGATCTGGCTGGATCCGAAGACAACCGCCGTACTGACAATGGCAAGGAGAGATTGGTGGAATCAGCTGCCATTAACAAGAGTCTCTTTGTCCTCAGCCAGTGCATCGACGCCATCTCGCGTGGCGACAAGAGAATCCCCTACCGGGAATCTAAGATGACGCGTATCTTGTCCCTTGGCCAGAACAAGGGCATCACCGTCATGATCCTCAACCTCTCTCCTCTTCGCAGCTACCACCTCGACACGCTCAGCAGCCTCAATGTCAGCTCCCGTGCCAAGCGAATTGAGGTTCGAGAAATCGAAAACGAAGTCGTTTTCAAGCAGGTTCCTAGAACGAACTCGAACTCTTCTGGCTTGGGAGCTAGCCGACAACCCCTCCGTCCTATCGCCAACGTTCACAACGTCCACAGCGGCAACGTTGCCGCAGCCAAAGCTGCTGACGCCAAGGCCGCGGATAAGCCCGTCAAGGCCTTTGCCGTCTACACTGACAAGGCCAAGCCTGCACCGACTCCCCGAGCCATTGCCACCCCTGCCGCGGCCCGTCGAGCGATTCCTACTTCGCAGAAGCGACCCTCTGAAAATGAGTCGTGTATTGCGAGACCGAGCAAGATCTCCAAGCCCACTGCAACGGGGCTTGGCTCTGTCACTGTTTCTGCAGCTCAAATCGAGGCTATGGTGGAGAGGAAGGTCAGTGAGGTTCTGGCTGCTCGCATGGCAGCTGAAAAAGTTGCCCAGCAGCCCCAGGTGCAGGTTCAGCCCGAGCTCAACGAGGCTGTGCAGCGACGTTTGGACGCTCTTGAGAAGCGAATTGAGAGTGACGAGTGGCGGGATGATGCCAAGTCGGATGGACTGAGATATCTGCTTGCGGCCCGACAGCACAAGGAGCGAGGAGATGATGCGGGGGCTCTGAAGATGTATGAGATGGCTCTACCGTACTTCCCTGGGCAGGCTAAGCTGCTCGGCAAGATTGAGAGACTAAAGGCTCGCTTGGATGGAGCTTCCAGCCCGAGCTCCCAGCTCAAGGCTGAGTCTCGGGCTGAGAGGCGGAGGAAGCGCCAGCCCGTGTATGATGATGAAGAAGGTGACTACAACGATGGTGAGGCTGATGTTGATGAGGAGTCGTCTGTGCCACCTGCTCTCAAGCTGAAGTCCCGTAAGCTCAAGGCCAAGACCCTTGAGGCCCTTGCAGAGGAGGATGGCCCTGCTTCTCCCCGTGCTCAACAGCTCCTCAGCATCGTCAACTCGCGCGATCTGGATCAGATCCGCGGTCTCGTAGGCTTTGGTGCTAAGAAGGCTCGCGATCTCGTCGACTATCTCGAGCTGAACAACGGCGAAAACGGAACTCATGTTGAGAGTCTTGCGCAGCTTCGCACCTTGCCAGGTCTGGGAGGCCGGACCGTCGAGAGGGCATATGAGGGACTCCTCGCCTAAAAGATGGTAAGGCTTGTGTGTTGGGTGAGAAAATGGTTTTGGTTTGCATTATACCCTCATCCTTTGGAATGGTATGGCATAGGTGTTTTGGAGTTTATTGCTTTGGTTTAATAATTGGCTGCATTGGGTGGCGTTATCTATGTGGCAGCTGAACTGCCACAGTTGAATTACATTGAAGATTTCATCAACTTGACCATTTGCATTGTGCCACCCGTTGTGAATAAAATTACAGGCCCCATTTTGTCCTCCCCTCGGTTGGTATATAGGGTAGGTGAAACATAGATGCCTGATTGCCTGCCCATGCATGGTTCACAGGGTGTTATCGGAGATGGTAAAGTAAACCGTACAATGCAGTGAACATCATCAAGGTTGAAATCCCATGTATAAAGAAGCCGAGTCGGTAGCATTATTGCTGAGTAGGTATTCATTAGTCTCGTGATAAATTTGACCACCATGGCTGCTCTTTTGGATCTACCCGTGGAAGTGATCTTTTCTATAGCGGACCATCTCGACTATCCCAGCTCGTGTCAGTTTCGACTGACGTGCCGAGGGATAAACCAAACAACTTTGTACACTTTTGCCCAGAAGAATTTTAGCACTCGCTCGATTATTCTTAAACGAAGGAGCTTGGAGCGGCTTATTTCCATCGCAGAGCATCCAATCTTCGGACCCGCCGTGCGTACGCTCACGCTACACACGTACCATCTAGACCCCATCGATAGCATCTGCCAGTCACCCACGTGGTATATGAATGATGATGAGGATGATAAATTTGAGGCCATGGGTTTCTATGATGAATCTCAAAATCATGAAATCTTGGTTGAAGCTGCTCGCATGAATAACGCCTACGCAACCGAGGAGTTGTTGGAGCGCGAACTCCGTCGGCGTCTGCACAACCAGAAGTTGCTTACCAGAGGATTGGACTGCCGGTATCTCACAAGAGCAATGAGGCGCCTTTCAAACTGCAGAAATATCACAATCACCGACAAACGGGATCCTTGGGAGGCGAGTTTTGGTTCCGTGCGTTTTATCAAGCACGCCGTGGACGTCGTGCTCAAGGCGGTCGCCGCAAGCAACCTGCCCGTCGAGAGGTTCGACCTTGCCATCAACTCTTTACAAGACGTGCGGGAACCATTCAGCGTCACTTACCTCGATTTTCTGCCCCTTGTCGACCCTGACAACCGCAGGATCGATAGCCTGACTCACCTCAGCGTGTCCTTTTGCTCTTCCAGCAAGCGCCAGGATCTCACTGCCAACACAAAATCGACCGAGAGGCCCCCCCAGTGGAAGAAGTGCTTTGTCCAGTTCCTGGCGCTCTTCCCGCGCCTGGAGAGCCTTTTCCTGGAAGTTAGCACTATGACGGAACACAACATGATGTTCTCAATCGTTTCGAGGCTGCCCTGCATGCCGCGCCTGCGGAGGGTCGAGCTCGTCGCCATGGAGTTTAGGTTGCCGGGCCTGATGAGCTTCCTTTCTCGCCACGGGTCGACCCTGGAGGAGATTGTGCTGCGGAAGATTGTCATGAGTACAGCTGACGACTGGGACGTTTTGATGCAGAACATGTTGGATATGCCCCGTTTGAACCGCTTGAACCTCAACAGGGCGTTTGCAAGACAGGGGCGGCTTTTACACGGGATAGATGAATCAAAGGGATTGATATTGGTAACGGATAAGCTGAAGTCAACATGGAGCGCTGCTCAGGCGTCCAAGGTATCGGCTACGCCAGCGCTGTAGTCTGGATATGTGCAACTTATCGCTATCATTGCAGCCAATCCTGGCTCTCTTGCAGGCAAACTCGACCTACTAAATAATACCTAAATAATAAATTCGGTTCTTCAAATCACAGATTCTGATAATTAGGAAGATTTAAAAGATATTCATCTCTGATCTGGCTAGCGTCATGAAACAATTTCGTGGGAAATTCTCTCATCGTTGAAACCCGCCTTCGTCTTTTCTTCTCTCCCAATCCTTCCTATTCCTGCTTTCCTTTCCAATATTTCTTTTCCCTTTAGCCTTGGATTTGATTCTACTGCTTTCCCTTCTTGCATAAGCATCCGATGACTCGTCTAGAGAGTCGGAACCTGCGCTGTCACTCTCATCCATTGGAGACCCGCTGTTGTTTCGCTGCCACATTTGTGCCGTGTCTTCATCCTCGTCGTCATGATACGAAGACTCGTATTTTGCACGGTTCCTGAGCCAGTACTTCAACGCGCTGTCGTCTGTCCGGGTACGGTCGTGATGGACGATGCGGTTTTGATCCTGGTAGAGCGCTTGCTTCACGCAATAGCCAAAATTGTCAACAGAGGCTGCGATGATGCGAAAACCATCCGTTCCGACAACGGGCTCTTCCGCCTCCTTGTTGCGAACGCGGGACTCTGCGAGTGCTAGAGCTGTCTGGAAAGCGTTTCGAATTTGACGACCATTCCAGCTCAGCCTCTCGTATGAATTGTTGGCGTAGGCTAATATTTTGGTTCTGTCCATTTTGATGCCAGGTCTGCCGCTCTGGATACGAATCTTGCTTTGTTCCTCGAGATTATCAAGGTTGATTTCCCACACCTTGCAGGACTGCCTTTTGCTCAAGCGCGGGTAATACAGCATTAGGTGGAAACGGGAATGAAAGGCATCGTCAATGGAACCAACATGGTTTGTTGTGAGAAATAGAATCCCGGAGTAGTATTCTAGAACTCTCAAAAATACTACCAATGGTGAGTGAGAATTTTATTTTGGTAATATTTTACTTCACATACCTGAGACAATCGAGTTTCGACTGAAGTTTTCCTGCCACTAAAATCAGCGTCTTGCAAAAGAAATCATCAAGGGATAAGCTACATT
This sequence comes from Calonectria honghensis, assembly GCA_013403855.1. Lineage (NCBI taxonomy): Eukaryota > Fungi > Ascomycota > Sordariomycetes > Hypocreales > Nectriaceae > Calonectria > Calonectria honghensis. The sequence continues at coordinate 1,694,072 of VTGB01000029.1, forward strand.
TCTCTTTGCAAGAAATACATCGGCCTCCTCAAGCAACAAGATGCATCCCCATCTGTAGGCAAGTTCAAACAGATCCCTAAGATTGTTCTCGACCTGCCAGGCCTCGTGGCCAATGTCTCCTGCCTGACGATCAGTGTGGAATCTGGTGAGGGTGCTGTTGAATATCCTACCGCAAGCAATGTGAAACAGAGGGCGGTTGGTGGATGCTGCGACGCATTCTGTAATGGGTTAGTAGTTATATAGAATGTCCAAAACCAGAGTGCCTACCAGCAGTGGAGGTTTTCCCCATGCCGGGGGCGCCGTGCAGAAGAATGATTGAACCATTTTCTAGGCGAACACAAGTCAGCTCTCATCATTAGATGCGAATATGGATTGCTGTGTACTCTGCCCATGAACAAAATCAACCTCGGATTTGATATTAAACCCGCCTAAATTATGATTTTGCGCAATATTTGCTTCCACTATAGCTTCAAGTAATTCCTTATGACCTTTGGGAAGCGCAAGGCCATCCCACCCAGGGATTGCACGGACGGGTGTCAGGTTTTCGATGTCAACAATGACTATATGACCGTTAGCGTTTGATTACAGAGATGATTATTTTGACACCGACCCCATTGACGCCTACGTAATGCGTAGCATACCGTTACTCCTGGGAGCAACATTAAAGAGTCGTTTCTTTCCAAGTATTGAGTCAGCTCATCAACACTCGCCCTTCGTGTTATCTGCTCAAGCTTCTCGAAGAAATCTTCAAGCATATCATGCGTCCTAGATAATATTTTGCGTTGGATATCTCTATATACATCGATTACGCTGTCGTGATGTGGAGATGTTATTTCGGTTACCTCATCACCCTTGGGAGGAAATTGGTGAGATTTCATGTCACGAAATTCGATGCCGAGATCGGCGAGGCCTGAGTAAAGCCTTTTTGAGGCTAGAACGAGGTCTGTGATAACAGGGCCTGAAATCTGAAAGAAAAAGTGAGAACTGCATTCTTGTGAGACAGGGGCGATGTTCACATACATTTTCTCCCCCGCATACATCGCTCACTGTGAACCCTTCATGCTCCCAGTGTGACATGTTAATCATTTTGACAAAATCTCGTCCCCTTCGTATTAAATTACCCCAGAATTCATGAGTTTCATGAATCGGGTAAGCAGGAAGCGAGTTTATTTCCATCTCCCCCTCAAATGGGGTGAATTCGAACGTGGCGAAGTTGACTCCCCACTCCTTGGTGTTGTAATCCATACAATAGCAGTTGACATGAAGCGCGCTATATCCGAGCTTGATGTCGTGCTGGTCATATTCTTCATATATTTTTGCGCTCTGTCCTGGTTTCAGTTGGTTCAACCCTCCTCGCATAGCCTTTTTTTGTGTTTGCATGCGCATGAGTTCGCTTCGAAACGGGATACCGCCAACCGTACTCAACACCTTGTAGGCTTGTTTATACTGAGGCATGATGGAGCTACAAGAAAAGCTGCGTTCCCCGGAAATGTCTTTATTGCGGCTGTCCGGAGTGTAGATGATGGAATTTGCATCGTAAAGCATCCAAAGGTCCCGGAATTCGATTTTGTCATATCTTCCCTGTCGAAATCCCTCATATGACTGGATAGGAATTCCTAGGTATTTATCCATAAATTGTACTAGATGGCGGAAATGATCAAGTGCTGTCTCGGTTTCGTAGACGAATTCTGGTCTCTCGAATGTGAGTTTTGTGCTACACAATTTACCCATTAGAGTTATGTTACTAATAAATATAACTGGGATAGTATTACCTGTATTTTCTCTCAAGCTTTTTTGCATGATCCCGAAATGCGTCCGCGTTTCGAATAAGAGTCCGGAATGGGTAACACATTTCAATTATATGCCCGAGATTGACTTTGTCATCAACGATGTCTTTCAAGAAAGCAGACACCGGTTTGGAATATATGCGAATTGCCCAAATCTCGTTACCCTCGGGGAGCTCAAGAGGTCGTGGCCCCTGCAATGAGCTTGGACCATAAGCCGCTCGTAGAATGCACCTGGGGCCAAATTCTGACCGAAACGCATCCTGTCCTTCGGAGTACAAGTGATGCTGTCTTTCACTTCTATCAAATTCTTGGAGGTAAGGATAGAATCTGGTTTCGAGCAAGATAGATCGCGGTGATGTTGATACGGTGCATTCTTCGCCTTCGCTTGGTGGGTTCAAGGGCCTTTCACCTGGAAAGGAACCGTTTTCCGTCTTATCAGATGCCTTGGAACCACGATGTGAATATTTTGGCAGGCGAGGAGCAAATGGGTTGTTGAAGCCATCCGTATCTGGTTCTTCATCTGTATTTAATTGCCTCGCCGCTACATTTCCCTTCCTTGACCTCTGCGTTTTTGGGACATTTTCCCCAAAATAGGACATATTTTTTCTCGGGTTCTTTTTAGGACTTTTTCGTTTTTCTTGCGGTTTGTCGAAGTAAATTTTGAGAAGCGTTGAGACATTATCATTTTCATCAGAAGAACTAGAGTTGGAGAAGACTGAATCACTCTCCTCCTCATCGTCGTTGAGAACTTCGGATCTCGTGTCATTACCGCCAATCGGTCTTTTGACTCTGCTAATATTTGCCTCAACCTTTTTTGTTGGGCTATCAGCATGATCTAAATAGTCAGGCGATGCCTTCAAAGAGCCCCTGTTTGGCCGCTTAGATCCATTGCTCGCAGGGTGGACATGTTGGTTGTCCGAAGACACCGAATTAACGGGCCCCAGTTGCCCATAAGGTGGCGATTTATTGGAATTCCGGAATGCTAAACGCATGTATGAGCATACTTCACTCTTGTGGCACTATAAGATCGTACCTGACATGTGCAGAGCTTGTTGATATTGACGATGGCCTGGCTCTGGACTGGCAGTCATGTCGGCATCTATTTTCTGGTCCCAAATGCGGCATAAAAAGCTTCGAATGACTTTTCCTCTCTGGCTTGATAATTATGACGTGTAGGATGGTGGTGGGGGCGGAATCGTCATATAATGGTCGGCGACAACGAGATCTGACCTGGCTGGTACGTAGAGACACTAAAGTGGGCAAACAAGCTAGAACGGTAAACGGATGTTAGATTTGGGTGTCTGTGCCGAGAGTTTGGAATCACGAAAAGAAGAGCGAGCCCGAAAAATGAAGATGTTGACGTTGGGGTATTGAGCATCTCTGTCGAAGCCTCCCACGTGTCTTGATCTCACTGAGGCTGCCAATGAGATGGACCGCAAGTTGAAAGCGGTCGCCTTGAAATGTGCAATCCCACTGCGACCCCATATAACAGCTGGTAAAGGCCGGATACCGGGTTTTTATCGGTTGAGAATTCTATGGCAGTCAGGGGATGGGAGACAAACTACTCGTACAACATGCCTATGCTGTATCACATTGAATCGATGCTTGTGTCTGTATTTGACTCCCTCGCGATGAATACGACACATGACCAATCTTTCATCGATGCTCTTAAAATCGCTGCGGAAAATAGCACACTAACATCATTCCCCGAGCTTTCCGGTTTTAAATTTGCATCATACATGTATAGGTATGCGATCAAGGAAATTTCTGTGTGCAACGAGTCGGCTGAGACTGGTCGTCTCACTACGAACATTTGCAGACTCCTTTCATCTAAGCCAGCCCTCTGGGCGCTTCAATGATAAAAGGCACCGCGAAAATCATTGATGTATTCGGGGTGATTGATAGAATTAAAATAGAAGCCGTGCATGCCAGATCCTTCGTTTTCGGGCAATGTATCTAGTCACATGGTTAGGATGCAAGGTGAAATTTGTGGTTTACAATGTGGGAAGACAATACACACTCATGTTCACTCGGCATCACTAACCTACAATGCTTGCTCATGAATGAAGAAAAATAATCTCAATGATTTTGTATGCGAATAAAACCAAAATTAGAATAATAGAACTAAAATATCTACAAGTAGGAGCCAGAAGATTTCCTAACACCTTCATGACCGAAAAAGTTAGGGCTACCCTGCACCTGAGTGAACTTGGCGATGGAGGTATTGGGGCATTCCACAAGCATGAATATTTTGTAAAAATGGGATTAGTGTATATAAACTGGATTATGCAGTCTTATAATTGCTAGATGAAACAATATTGATCATAAATGAGGCTGGCAGAACCCGTGACTACACGAAATCCACATAGATGAAGACGGGACAAAGTAGCATAATTAGACCATTGAACACGCCCTCCAAAGCCTCAAACAAAACCAAGTTATACGCCGACTAAACGAGTCACACAAATTAGAAGAGAGTGTACAAACAAGGAGCAAGTTTGCAAGTTGATCGCTGGGACCTGCAAAACATTGCCTCTGCTCGTTAGCATGCCACTGGGCATCAAAGCACAACATCGCCAGACCCAAAAATGGCCAAAATAGCATCATAATCCAGTGATTCTAAAAAAAGAAACACCGAAGAAGGATTGAAGGTGAGAACGGACAAGTCCCATGAACTTCCCTCACCCATGATTGTGAGGGAATGAGGATTCGCAAGTGGATATCCGCACTTCGACAATGGGCACACAGTCAGCAGCCAGGTTTCGATTCCTAAAGCGGAAATAACTGCGATCTTGGGAAACGAAGGAATCACCACCGAGACATGATGGTTGCACGCGTTTGTTACATTTTTTTTTCGGGGGCTCAGCCTGATCCGCCCGGGCACACGATGAACCAGCTCCTCCCTCTCTTTCCAGCCAGCAACCAGCTGGGGCAAGTGACATGTGAACTCAACAAGACCCTTGAAACTCGTACGAGGGCCGGTTTAATGACGCGAATCTAGCGACCCATTATCAACAGCGTGAAGCAGGTTCCAGACCACTTTGAGTTGTTTTCTCCGGCCGATAGCTTCGGATAAGATTTTGCACTGGGTCTGACACCAGAGGATCCAGAACGCGGCCAGAGATAAAGAAAGACGGCGACTTATGATTTTTTATTCGCCGATTCGCGTTGTTGGATACCCAAAGAATATGGTGGTTGAAACGAATCCATCTATCCGCCCGATCGTGCGCCCGTTTTGTTTTCCTTGCCTGTTTCACACACGATTTTTTTTCATCTCGGCAATCGCGTATGCCGTGTAAGTGAAGCATCGGAACCGCTGACACACCGTTTCGGAACCATGTACTTGCCGACTGCGCTCCAGAACTGTCCGTGTATCGGGAGGGCATGCTTCTATTTTCTTGGCACTTCGCGGCACAGTCTTCAAAGTTGGAGAGGCCTGGGGGGTCTGGTCTGGTTGGGTTCCTCGGTTGTTCCGCCTGCCTGGGCCAGAGGCCGCAACAAACTCTGCGCTTAGGGCAATTAATTCCAGCGTTGAATTAGTCTCGCTTCGGTGCTGCGGAAGTTCGGGGGCCCGCGCGAATCCCAAAGAAATTCGCTGGGTGCGCTAGATGCAGGTGGTGATTAACCGCAACCGCCGTCCCATGACGTAGATGCCGCTGTTAGAGTTGTGCTCCCGGTTGCAATTTCTTTTAGAGTCTACGGTTGCGGAGTGCAGTAATATTGCACAAGGCCGCGACCGGGAGCGAGATACGAGAGAGCGTTTGGGAATTGCTCACGGCTGCGATGGGGGCCAAGCCAATGTTTTGTTTGTGGGGGACGGGGGGAATGCCTGAAAACGGCATGTAACTAAGACGGGAGTGGCCCGCGATATGTGATGCCGCAGAAAAAAAGGGCTGGATGATCACAGAGGGAGCAAGGCGCTGTGGTTGAAACACTGCCTGGGCGAGTCTAATGCGAGGGTTTTGTTTATATTTGGATCGTATTCCGCGCCAATCCTGGGCCCATGATGAAATGAGGTGAGGGGCCAGGTCAGCAGGACAGGGCATCTCCCGGTGCTGGAAAGCTTAAAAGACGAATTTTTGTCTTTTCCCTATGCCGGGCTCCTCTATCATCAGCCCAACTCAAAAAACCGCAAGGAGCAGACCGACAGCTTGTCAAACAGGGTCCCCCAACAACCCTGGGTGGTTCGTGGAGATCGGCGGGGGTGCAGTGATGGGTTGAGGCTGGAGCGGAAGGCTTAGTGCTAATGAGCTTGGCTTCGCCCTCTGGTTTGGGGGGGCTTGGGTCCGCGCGTAGCTTGTGTTTATTTCTTCTCTTCTCTCATTGCTTTTTCTTTTTGGGCAATGTTTTTGCTTTTCTGCGCCCGGCCGGTGGCGCAAAGACTCGGCGGGGGGCGTGCAGGCTAGAGTCCCACGTTTTTGATTGATTAAAACGTCTTTTTTGTTTTCTTTTTTTTGTTTGGTCGAAGCCTTGTCTGCAAGTCATCGTGGTGCTAGATAATTAGGCCTAGCGAGGGGGGGGGCACCGTTGCAGTGGAATCGGGCGAGTTCTCTGCCCTCACACCTGAAACAGTTGTGTGAGATGATGTCCCGCCTTGAGACAAGCTTATCTGTACCGCACATGCCTGTTACCCTTTCTGGGCAACAACCACATGACAACACCTGGCGATATGGGGGGGCATGGACCATGGAGCATCGGATGGAGCATCATGTATGTAACATGTGGCATGTGCATAAAAAAGTTGTCCTGCAGCGCGTTCATGATTGACCCTGTGGCTCGCATAGAGTTGATTGAAACAACTCAACCACCACGTCAACTGCGGAGGCCAACAAACAACCCCTCTTCTGCTTCACCTAGATGCCCACCAGTGTTGGACATAGAAATGTCCCTCGGGATCCGTTGCCGTGAAAGACCTTATATTCAGGCCGCAGGGCGAGCGGCGCATGAATCTTAAAAAAATTACCAAAGAAGTCCCCCCCCAGCTGTCAAAAAAGGCACAGCCACAAACGTCAACGTTCATCATGGCGATCGATTTGATGCACGGAAGCGCCGCTGACAAGGGTATGAATCCCGGCACCGAGAATTCCGAGTGTAAGCCCTCCACACCGCGATGACCCGAATCAGACCCTAAAACAGCTTCCAGCGAGATATGGCTGCTTGTTCTTGTTCGGAATCTACTTCATGTGGCTTGTTTTGGTCTACTTCGTGTGCCAGGGAGTATCGCATCCGGACGATGCTGGCGAGAAAGACTGCAAGAGTCAGTTCTGGCCCCCCCGACTTGAAGTCACGCGCATAATTTCCCCCTTCACCTGGCAGGGCTGGTGCTAACGATCGCCTTGTCTTTGATCGCAGACGATCCTTGCGAGTATTGCAACAAGGTCGAGAAGCCGATATTGGACTTGATAGGTCTGTTCGGCTTGTTTGGTCTCGGCTACTCATTGTACAGCTTGATCATGATTGCACACAAGGGCAACGAAGGCTTCTTCAGGCTCATTCTTCTGGCCGCGGCTCCAACCACGCTGTTTTGCGCCCTGGTCAAATTTAGATGTAACAGGACCCGTACAGTAGAACAAAATCGCGATGGCGAAACCGAAGGCAAAAGCTCTCTGGTTTAATCTCTCCATGTTGCAAGGGGAGTCTCCTCTTACATGCATGCACACAAAACAACCAAGAAACAAGAATGCCAAGAATATGGATGAATGCTTTTTCTTTAAGGGTTCAAAATTAGGTAATGAACCGCCTGGGTGTCATATATACAGGGCTAGCGATCAATAATCGCCCGCTAGCTGAAGAAGATAGTCATCGAAGAAGATAGGAAAAAGCAAAAACATCGCCAATAAGGAAATCGGTCACGTTGACCAGTGAACGCCCTGTATCCTCTATACCCCTCTGGTTTCCACCCTTTTCCGGTTGGAAACACCCAAGAAGAAGAAGCCACGGGACAAAAGAAAAAAGGTAGAAAAATCATAAAATGCCTCCCCGGTCGACATGTCTCATCCGGTCGGGAAAGGCGTCATCGTCAAAATACTCCCGAGTGGTATCCGCCCATCCAAAGAATTCGTCCATCCAACAACTCATGTACTGCGTCCGTACGTACGCCTGCGCCCACTTTGCCCGAGGCCACCACGCCGAGTCCATCAATCATGCATGCGTCGTGTCACTGAGTGAACCGGCGCTGCTTGGTATATGTGTAGGTTTTTTTTTGGTGGTTGTCTTTTTTTTAATCTTCATCTCTTGCCTCTGCTCCAGGTATTTATCGGATGTAGCTGACCCGGCGGTTCTGGATCACAGCTGGGTTGGTGGAGTAGGGGTTGGACGAGCCATTGAAGGTGCCGCTGACCTGGGAGATAGAGCTGAAGCGGTGCATGCGCTTACGCTCGCGCTCGCGCTCACGCTCAATCTCAGCAGCACGGTCGACAGCAGCCTGCTGAGAGGGAGTGAGGCCTGCCTCGTTCAGCTCGGCAACCTCAGGGATCATGGCAGCAGCTCTCTCGCCGTGAAGGGCGTTGGATCCGTGGGAGGCATGGGTGCCGTGAGAGCCGTTGGATTCCATTGATGAGCCGGTGGTGCTGGGGGTCTGGTAGACGTACTCGCCATCAACGTAGACGGCGTTGGAGATGAAGGTAGAGCGGCGGTGACGGCGGCGCGTGTAGCGATTCTCAAGGCGGAAAAGCTCCAACTTGGCCTGGATTCTGTCCATAAGACTCTTGCCCATGTTTGCGGTTGGTGGTGGTGTTGGATGTAAGTGAGTAAGCTGTGCGGCGTATTCAAAGGCTGCTTGGGCAACAAGTTGCGCGTTGAGAGAGCAGCTTTATTTGAGTAGGTGTGGGTGGTTGATTATAGAGCTGAGTGAGATGCCGCAGTCAATGCAGGTGATCTCGTGTTGTCTCGTCTCGGGATGTGTCTTGGGTAAAGGGGGGGGAGAGAGGTGGGTGGGGGGTAGCGTTGGTTATATTTGACGATTAGAAAGCGAGTATATGCGGACTTTAATTAACAACGGATGTCACCTGGAATTCCGTTCTAGTTGTCCGAAAAAAGGATTCATACGAAAGAGAGAACTGATCAAAACTGGGGGTAGAAGAAGGCGGACGATGGGGCTTAAGAGGTTGGGTCGAGGCTAGAGGCGGTAGTCGAGAACTAGCGTCCCCCCTGTTGATTTAGCGAGTAGGTTGCGTTGAGTCCGGGGGGAGGCCCAGGGGTGTTGGGCTGAGTGGGGAGGTTCCAAGTGGGATGGGCATTAAGCCGGTAACGCAGGGGGTGGTGAGAAAGGCAAGCCCAGCAGGGGAGCTAGGGGAGCCAGGAACAGCACGCCAGTGGACAGAGGCCTGGTCCAACGCTCCTGGAGGAGGGGTACGCGGGTGCTCATTGACGGTGTTCTGCAGAGGGCTAGCGGTGGCCACTCAGCACACCATCAGCCAGCAGGGGAGGCCCGGGAGGTGGAATTTGGTGGTGCCCAGTCGCGGACAGGGGGGTGCTGAAGGGACTGTCCCGGGCGAGTCAACTGCAGCCCAGCTCGGCTCTCCACCGGAGGGGGCGATAGACCAGGCCCACTCGTCACTGGCACCAACTCAGACTCGCATGCTCTCTGGGCGTCGAGTATTTGCCTATCGGCTCATTGTCGTGCCCTGAGGACGAAGACGGCAAAGCACCGAAACCTTCAACACCAAACTTGCAGAAGGCGGGCGGGATAAGATGGTGGCAGGTGGGTAACATGCCGCGTTGACTAGGCCGCTGCATGCTGTCAGGTTCGGCTTCGAGACACTCTAGAACGTGGGCCACGCGGCGGCGCCCAGTGACGAGCATGGCGTATGTCTCTCGCGACGCTTGTATCGTAAGATGCTATTTGCAGCGATGCATTGGACCGCTAATTGCTCTGTTAATCGTGGGACTCGCAAGGCGCTGGTTGTCCACCTGTTGCAAATTACCACAGCGAGCTAATGCGGCAGGCCAGCCAGGGCACCTCTCTGTACGTGTGTCCAAGCTCACGGGCTCAAAACCTCGTCGTTGCTCGCGTTCCCTCCTCTTGTCCCTGCTCTCGCACCTCCCTCCACTTTTGGTCGTTGGAGCACGCACGCGTGGCAATCTCGCCAAAGCCGGAATAGTACCAATTGGTTGACTAAACGGTCGGGTCCAACTGTGGCCTTGGGCCGTTCCCAAAACGGACCAGCGCCCTGGTGCTATGGTCGCATTGCTACCGGGGGTCTCGTTCGCGAGGGCGGGCACCACGGGCCATCAGGTCAGATCGAGAATTGTGCCCCGTGGTAGACCTAGTCGCCGCGTTGACAAGAGGGCTGGCCAGGCGGGGAAGGATTCTGATGTTTTTGGGGCCGGGTTTGACGCAGGGGAGGAGGCAGGCATGCAGAGGAGGGAAATAAATGTTGATTGTTATCAAACGGTTGCAGCCGCAATCGCCACATCTCGTACTTTCGTACGTTAAATTGACATGGTTGAGGCGCACCCGACGAGTCAGGTGTAGTGCCGCTACGTACGTAAGATTCTGCAGGAAACAGGAGCAGCGTCGCCTGCGATCGCCTTGACCACCAGAATGCAACCTCTATCCGTATGCAATGACCTCGCGGGATCTGGCGAGGATCTTCAGCCAACATAAGCGACTCCTCCTCGTGGCATATTAGCACGCACTATAATATATTGGCAATCTCGCCGGCAGCACCCATAAGCACGCTCAGCACACCCTCTATTTTCGGGGCCGCACAGACGTCTGACGTGCCAGGGAATCAGTTCCATGTGGCATTCTGAGAATCCTCGCGAGTCTTCACAAAAACAGTGTCTCTTGTCCCGTCCATGTGCAGTTGTCGAGTTGCGGGCGCCCACGGCAGAGCCCCTGCTTGATACATGCAGACCATGGTTCATCCACATTCTCAGTTGGGCTTGGCTTGCTGCATCAACGGTCCAGGTCGGTCAGCCCGCCGCCTCCGTGGCCCCATCCCAGCCTCCACGTGCCTGTTGCCCACCAAACCATTCCGCTCCTCCCTCTTTTACTTCTATAGCGCTTCGATGAAACACGCGAGCAGGATTCACGCAGGAACTATCTGTCGTCCCAAACTTGGCAGCTTGCAGATGTGACAAGGGTAAGGACTTGGCCCATGGCCTGCTAACCCTTTCCACGGAGCCCGAATACGTGCAAAGCTCAATCTCACGGCGGGCTTCTATCCCCCAAGGTCGAATGTTTCAGGCCGATGCCCGAGGAGCAACGTTTCCGGCGTCCAAACATGGCCAAGGACTTGCCCCCCTCATCGAGCCCATGGCCATGGCCATTGAGCTAGAACAATGTGGCTGGTAAGCCATGCCATGCGCGCGCAATGCCCTTTCGCCTGCTAAACGAGTCAGGGGCCAGCTCTGATCGACAGGCACGGACTCGGGCCCGGACGATGCAGCTGCGTCCTCCACCGGACTACTGAGGTCGTAGCTGCTTGTGGCCAAGCGGGGAGCCTTGATTTTAGCCGTTGGCACGACCTGTGTATTTCGAGCAATCGTTACCATCATCCGTCGGCGCTAATCTCGGTGGGTGGCCACATTTTGTTCTGATGCTGCTTTTCGCCAGAGTCGAGGCGTGCATGGCTTCAGCCCAGCGTCGATCGCTTCCAACTTGCCGAGGCTGAGTGGCTGCTTTTGAAATTGCGGACCGTTGTACGAGTAATTGCCTCGGGGAGCGTGTCAGAAGCCGCAGCGTCAGTAGCGCCGATTGTTGGTCAATGTGCCACCAGCTAAGATCCTACGAAGGCTGGAGAGTCCAGTTGATCTGACGGCCCGCTCCCCTTGGCATCCGATCTCTTTACTTGACAGCCAACGGCACTTGAGGGAAGACCTTAATTCTGTCTTTGCGTTTCCTCTAGCTACTGGGCATAGCTTATTGCCATGAATGGTTGGCTTGGTTCAGCTCATGATCCTTCTTCACTTTTCCATCATCCATAAGACCCTTTAGTTTGCCGCGAAAGTGCCGTGAGTTTAGTTTTACCCATTTGCGCACAATATGCCCTCCATCATCTGCCTTGTTCCACAGCCTGCGTTTTTTTACTTGTCCCGTCTTTGCTTTGGCGAAGCATGTAATTGTTTTGTGCCTTCTCTCGTCGTACTGCCCTTGTTTGAGCCGCCCCGTGCCGTTGGGAATCTCGCTTCAGTTCTCCTCTTCCAGTAGTACAACCCCGCGCTGCAAGATGATCGGCTCTGGAGCCCCTGTAGTTCTTCACAAACTCATTTCTGTGCTACCTATTGCTGCATGCTAAGGCTGCTTGCGTTACACAGCGAGATGTTGCTCATGTCCATTTTCGCGTGCTCTAGCAGATCAACACGAGCATTGGGTTAGAATTGATGCTTCTGATTGGTGTTTCTCCTGAGCCAAAATCTGCCGTGGAAGCCTCCTTTCGCTCAAGTCTTGTTGTTGCAGAATGCCAAGAAAGAGCCTCGTGAGCAACAGCTCACAATTCGGACGACAAAAAGTCACCGTTCAACCTCTCCACAATGACAATGTTATTTGAAAGGTTTGTAATTCTTCAACACCAGGTGATAACGGCAATTCGTAAACGCTCATCTCCCGGGGGTGACAAGCCGGCAAAATTGACGGCTTCCAAATGTACACAACAGAACATGTCTACCAAACATACGATATTTGTTTGGGTTGTGTGACAACAAGATGCACGAGAGACGGCATGAATTGCGCGTATCCCCGAGACAGGTAATTTTAATCAATCTTCCGGAGGAACACCAATCAAGCTCTTGGGCTGGAAGGAACTCTGAGACTTCATATATGATGAGATGTCCTCAAATTGGTCTGTCATGTTTATGCAGTTAAAGCTGAACTAATTTGCATTCATTCACAATGAAACTTTTGTATTTGTTGCAAGCTTTGTTCGGGGCTGTGCCAACAGCGTCTAAGCATGCGAGATTTTCAATCGAGCCAGGCACAGATGTGGATCACCGAGATAGTTCAGGAGGAACTGGAAAGTTCATTATTGAAGTTGAACAGGTAACCGAATTGGTAGGCTATCCCCTCATTGGGATTTCACTAATGTTTTCAGCGCTTGGGCCCCGCAACCGTGGCTCACCAGTTGCTTTCAAGACCAAACCGAATGGCTGGTTACTATAGGGAGTTTGACTGCAGTGATGTCTTTTCCGGCATAGTTCTAGAAACCGATTCTGAAAACGTTGACACATTGCGCCAGATGGATGGTGTAGTCAACGTTTGGCCAATGAGCACTGTCTCTAAGCCGCGAGTCGAGAAGTCGACCCATGTATCACCAAGCATCATGGGAAACTACTCTATTCACCGCTGGACCGGAGTAGACAAGCTACATGCCAAAGGTATTCGTGGCAAGGGGGCCACTGTCGCCGTCGTTGACACTGGCATCGATTACACACACAAAGCTGTATGTTTTCTACAACTTCATCTCGTCCGCTGCTAATTATCTAAGCTGGGCGGCTGTTTTGGCCCCGGGTGTAAGGTTGCTGGTGGATTCGACCTTGTGGGACCCGACTGTGAGTTACGCTTTGTAAATTGTAGATGGGCGCATGTTGATTGTGCAAAAGGGGATTCAAAAGACGAAAAACATTACCCAAAGCGACCAGACGAAGACCCCATGGACTATCATGGGCATGGAACACACGTGGCTGGGATAATTGGCGCAAGAAACAACTGGTATGGCCATTAAACTATTGGACCGGATGATTTGTTGTGAACTAACGTCGAGTAGGCTTACCGGAGTCGCCCCAGATGCGAGGCTTCTCGCTTTCAAAGTCTTCTCTGATGTAAGAAATATAGCTCGTTTCTGTACAGAATGTGTGCTGACGGTGCAATTTCTTTTAGAATCCTTGGGAAACTGACGAAGAAACTATCATGCAAGCATTGTGCGATGCTTACAATGCTGGGGTTTGTGCTTTATGGATTTTGAAGTGAACTTTGCTGACATTCTATAGGCGGATGTCATCACCACGAGCATCGGACAGCTCAATGGTTTCTCTGACAACCCATGGGCGGTCCTTTCAAACCGTCTGGTGGACCGAGGTATAGTGATAATAGCGTCGGCTGGAAACGACGGCGAATCGGGCCCTTTCTACTCGAGCACGGGTTCTATGGGCGAAGGGGTCCTCGCAGTTGCGGCTGCTAACGTCTCCTCTAACCCACGGGTCAAAATGTCCGACCCAAGTGTGGCACCTAGGCCAGTTTATTTTACAACATGGGGGCCATCAAATGAATTGCTCCTGAAGCCAGACATTGCCGCTCCTGGAACCGATATTGTGAGCACGGTTCTCAACCAGAGTTATGAAGAGCTTAGCGGCACATCCATGTCTGCTCCCTATATTGCGGGTATCGCTGCACTATATGTGGGAGCGTACGGAGGACGCGAGTTTTATGGGGCAGGCTTTGCCAAAATGCTTCATGATCGCATCTCCTCGAGTGGAAAAAGTCTCCCATGGTTGTCGAATCAATTGGATGGCGATTTTAGAGCACCCCCGTTTCAAGTCGGGACCGGCTTGGTTGATGCATTGAAGGTGCTCAACTACGATACCCAATTAACTTACAAGCCATTCTCTCTGAAGGACACAGAGTTGTTCGAGCCGCGATGGACCTTCAATATCACCAACAATGGGAAAAAGAAATATGAATACACCTTTGAGCTCGAGTCTCAAGCTGGATTTAACATTCTTGATAGCTTCTACGGTGTTGCACCCTTGTATGAGCTCCAGCCGGAAACGATTGTCCCCAATGTTACACTTCCGGATCCTATCGTTGTGCTACCTGGAAACACCAGAGAAGTAGAGTGAGTTTTCCACGACCATCACAATTGGAGGCACTGACACCCAACAGAGTCACATTTGCACTTCCTGATGTTGATGACGATTTTCACCCCATGTACGGAGGCAAGGTCTGGGTTCGGTCAAGCCATGGAGAGAAACTCTCAATTCCGTATGGAGGTAAGTGGGATGTTGTCACATTGCGGGTTTTGGGTTCCCACTGACCAATTTCCATGGCAGGAGCTGCATATGATACTGAAAAGGCATTTGACACCATGTTCATTTCAGACCCAGTTGTGGCAGATGAAGACGGTGACTGGGCGTAAGTGGAAATTTCTGAGAACTTTCCTTGTTTGTAAACTGACGCATATCAGCTGGGCATTCGATGTGGAAAACACGCCCAATGACTATATCGAAATCAGCGCGAGGCTGTCCTATCCATGTACATATCTGCGCTGGGATGTATGTTGCCTATCCTGCGCTGCTCTGGTTGTTGGCTAATTGATCTGTCAACGATGTCAGATTTTTGATGACACCTGGACCGAATCTATGTGGCATTATCCGCTGCAGGTTGGTCGACGAGGTTATATTGGTGCAGCCACCACGTACCGCGACTCCAACGAGTACTGGTACTTCGACCCTAGCATAAATGACAAGGCAGATACTCTCCCGTTCCCACTGACCCGTGTGCCGCGAGGGCTTCGGTCCTTCTGGTGGATTGGTAAGCTGGCCAACGGGACACAAATTGCGCCAGGAAACTACACGTAAGTAGCTGTGGAGGAGCGTAAGGTGAAAACTGACTTGGCCTCGCAGGATTCGGTTTGCGGCGCTTCGACCATACGGCAATCCTAGAATATCTGATCATTGGGATATTATGCCGAACAAGGTGAAGAATATTATGGTTTTGCCTTCCACCTCTAACTCGACTTCCAACTCGAACCAAACCTACAAGGTGCCTCGCCGCCAGGTTTGAAGTTGGGCGGTGTTTGGAGAAGAAAAAAGAACGTTTAGTAGGATGTGTATGAGGATTTGAGAGAAGGATTGGTTGGCTTTGAGGGAGACGAAAGGAGACCGGGAAATATGGCTTCTGGTTTCAACGACGATAATTCTCACATAGGCAGATGCTTAACTCTCGTTCAGCCTTGACAACATGATTGGCGATTTCTCGTTGCGTGTATACGCCAGTGGCATTCGCGACCAAGTCCACATGTCTGTGCTGTACTGTTCCTAGCCTAAACGAGATGTGGCGCTATGTTTCAGAAGTTGAGACAAGTCCCAACTATCACTTACCAAGACGATAGGCAGGCAGTAGGCAAGTCAAAAGCCTTCCTCCGCACCCTTGTTTAGTGTCTTTGTCGCTGCTTGTCAATTTGATTACAAATAGGCACTTGATTTCTCACCAATGCCGCAGTTTGCGACACAGCTGAGCAACGAACAGAGACATGCATTATCACCCGGCAGGCTTGTTCCAGTGAGGATCCTTCAATCCTGGCTGGTATCCAGATTAGGTCTTGGCATAAGGCCTTGGCAGCAGGTCTTGGCTAACCATCAGGGTCCTCAACCTCTGATAGTGCATTTCAGCGCGGTTCTTGGCAGAGGGATGCTCGAGTGAGCGAGCCGGCCTGGGGACTAGCCAATCAGCGCGTGATTGGGGTGCGTGATTCCCTTGACACAATGTCCCCTCCCGCTTGGTCCCATAAACACATCCCCAGTGTAGGATCTGCTCGGATCTCGCTGCCGAAACATCATAGTTTTTGATGTCGCGCCTCGCCCATGCGTTATTGTTCTTCATGCGAATGTAAGCTTAACCATTAAGCTTAACCTTGATTTCTGGTGCACGCGCCTTTGACTTCCTCAAGACCCTGTTCCACTTCCAAGGGAACATTGCCAGCCGGAAGCCATGCGTTCTTCAACGGCGTGGGCTTTTGTAACCTTTTGGCTGGCAGCTGCCGGGGCTGATCGTTTGGCTCCTCGGCAAACCGCCGCTCCAACTACTACTGCTGAGAATGCAGAGGTAACGGCCATAACCGATTGCCACCTTCATTCTTCTAGTTTGTTAGTTATCCATGAACTTGACGCCACCTTGAGTTCCGTATTGTTGACTGCTTCTCGACGTTAGGTACTGTTTTGCGGGCGAAACAGAATATCAGGTGGACGTCACCATCACTGCGACAAGCGATGTCCCATCGCAGTATACCGATTGTCATGCTCACGTATCAGAAATGTGGGTATTGTGGGTGGGCGGAACAAATTCGATCTTATACTCACGATTTACTTTCAGGTTTTGTGTCGATACCAACGGGGAAGACGTTCAAGTGCACGCTGAAGGTGCCGAGCCACAGGACCACGACCACGAGAGCGAAGAGGAACATGACCATGAAAACGAAGAGAATCACGAGTCGGAAAGCTCTAGCGAGAACGAGCACTGCCACTTCCATGCTGGTGTCGAGTAAGGCGACCCCTCCCTCGGTCTAAGTGAGCCCTCATTAATGCTGTTTAGACACTGTACTGGAGGAGAGAGTGCGAGCGAATCTGCAGAGGCAGGGACCAGGTGTGATGCCCCGAGTAGGGACTACGACATCGGATTACGCGTCGGGCTGCTCTTTGTTATCCTCGCAACAAGCGCAATTGGTATATTGTGTTCCTCTCACTCCTCCTCTCGTCACGAATTAATCCCAGTCAGGTGTCTTTGGGCCTATTTTGCTTCAAAAGTGGATGCCCTCCAAGCTGAACTTGCTTCTTATTATCCTGAAACAGTTCGGCACCGGCATCATTGTTTCTACGGCCTTTATTCATGTATGTGCCTCGACTAGAATGCACCCTTGCAAGCCACTTTATGATGTTGACTTTGGAACAGCTGTACACGCATGCTTCACTCATGTTTGGAAATGATTGTATTGGCGAGTTGGGGTATGAAGGCACCACCTCTGCCATTGTCATGGCGGGTATATTTTTATCGTTCCTTGTCGAGTATGTCGGTCATCGCATCATCCTCGCCAAGGCCAAGTCTTCTGCTGGGCTCAGTCCAGAAGAACAAGCCAAAGCTCTCTTATCGACAAACGTTGTCAGTATTCTCGTGATGGAGGCAGGAATTCTATTCCATTCTCTACGTAGGTGATCACCCTATTGGATGGTACCTTGGCCCAAAGTGGCTAACAACTCGATAGTGATTGGCTTGACCCTGGTCGTATCCGGTGATGAGTACTTCATTACCCTTTTCGTCGTTATCCTTTTCCACCAGATGTTTGAAGGCTTGGCGCTTGGTAGCCGCATCGCCACCGTTGGTACAAATGTCGGGGCTCAACTTGATTCTAGGGTTCGATCCTCTCCAGAAGGCATTACCCCCGATTCGGACAAGACTACCACCACCGTGGATTCTTCATCTAGCGATGATGCCTCCAGCGTTCACCTAGGCCTTAGCATGAAGAAGAAGCTCAGCTTGGCTGCCCTATTTGCATTAATCACCCCTATTGGAATGGCTATTGGCATTGGCATCCTACAGAAGTTTAATGGCAATAACCGATCGACGCTCTTGGCTATTGGCACTCTTGACGCCCTCTCGGCTGGCATTCTAATCTGGGTTGGCCTTGTGGAGATGTGGGCCGCGGATTGGATGGTTGGTTCCCATGGAAAGAAGGCAGAACTTGCAGAGGCCGATCTAGTGACGGTTTCACTTGCTGGTCTTGGGCTTGTTGCTGGGCTGGTTCTCATGAGCGTCCTGGGGAAATGGGCTTGATACAAGCTCAAGTTAATTTTAATGTCAGCCTAATAGTGTAAAGACCCCCGCCATCCGTCCATAATCAAATACGGTATTGGAGTTCTCTTTCTTTGAATCGGACCCAGAGTGGAGCAGAACTTGTGACTTGGCAAGTACAGATCGTGTTCGAACGAACCTAATCTTGCAGAAAGGTGTACATGCCCATGCACAGTCTACTTTGCTGGTCCAGGATGAATTTGGCCTGCACGCATTCAATCGCTTGTGGTTGGTGAAATTATTCTCACTCAAAGCAATGTACAGTAAAAAGTCTCAGAAAAATGAGCATGGCCTCAGTAAGGCTTGAATGGGAGAGTTTCTCAGGTTTGGATGATGCGTATTCAGGCAATCGCTATTGACTCGGCACTGTAGCTCTGGCTTAGTTTCGCGTGGCGGGACAATGCATTGTTCACCACCACGCTGTTAGGACAGGTACAGAGTTGAAAGTCCCCACAGCGCAAAAACACCTGCGGAATACCTGGGCAGCAGCTTCTACTCAGTGCCTAGTTAACAGCAACGCACCCAATAATTTCACGGCGGGACAGGGGTCTAACTGCCGGGTGCACGTCCCAGCCCCAGCGCCATCACCCTTTCTCGCGTCGCTGGCTTTAATTGAAAACGCCAGAAAACGCGTTTCCCGGCCAGCGTGGGGGCAACGGACGTGACAACAGGGCCACTCATTGACATCAACAGAAGCGAGGCTACAAATCTCGTTTCCTTCTTGGGACAAAACTTTTAGATCCGAACACAATCATTTCCGTGCAGCCAGATACTGCTTCACCATGGCTTCACGACCAGAACTGAAGGTCTGTGCTCGTCTTGATGTCTCCCATCCCATCCAAAATCTTTGCTCACTTGTCTTCTCTCACAGCTCGATGACGAAGGCGGCTTCATCCGCTTCTTCAAGTCACTCCCAGATGTCGGCGAGGATACCATCCGCATCTTCGACCGAGGTGACTGGTACACTTCCCACGGCAAAGATGCCACCTTCATCGCAAAGACTGTTCGTGTTTCCATCCACCCACGTTGCCACTACATCTCCCCTAATCTAATCCCCTGTCTAGGTCTACAAAACAACTTCTGTCGTTCGACAGCTCGGCCGAAGCGATCACAATGGACTACCATCCGTCACCATGACCATGACCGTCTTTCGACAATTCCTCCGCGAGGCTCTTCTCAAGCTCGGAAAGAGAATAGAGATCTGGCAGAGCCCCTCTGGTCGCATGAACTGGAAGTGCGTGAAGCAGGCGTCTCCCGGCAACCTGCAGGATGTCGAAGACGAGCTTGGAACCCACATCGACTCGGCCCCCATGATTCTGGCTGTCAAAATTTCCGCCAAGGCCTCCGAAGCCCGAAGCGTCGGTGTGTGCTTTGCTGATGCAAGCGTTCGCGAACTCGGTGTCAGCGAGTTCCTTGACAACGACCTGTACTCCAACTTCGAGGCCCTTCTCATCCAGCTCGGCGTCCGTGAGTGTATAGTACAGGTCGACAAGGCCGAAAAGGAGAAGGATCCCGAGCTGGCCAAGCTGAAGAAGATCATCGACAACTGCGGCGTTGCTATTGCCGAACGCCCAGCTGGAGACTTCGGAACCCGTGATATCGAGCAGGATCTTGCACGTCTGCTCAAGGATGAGCGGGCTACTTCTCTCCTGCCTCAAACCGATCTCAAGCTGGCGATGGGTTCCGCCGCGTCTTTAATCAAGTACCTAGGTGTTCTGCAGGACACTTCCAACTTTGGCCAATACCAGCTCTACCAGCACGACTTGGCCCAATTCATGAAGCTCGATGCTGCTGCCCTCAAGGCCCTGAACCTCATGCCTGGCCCGCGAGATGGATCCAAGACAATGAGCATCTTCGGTGTGCTTAACCACTGCAAGACACCGGTTGGTAGCCGACTGCTTGCCCAGTGGTTAAAACAGCCCCTGATGAGCAAGGACGAGATTGAGAAGCGCCAACAACTTGTCGAGGCCTTCTTCGTTGACACAGAGCTGCGTCAGACCCTGCAAGAGGAGCACCTCCGCTCCATTCCTGACCTTTATCGCCTGTCCAAAAAGTTCCAGCGCGGCAAGGCCAACCTTGAGGATGTTGTTCGAGCCTACCAGGTTGTCATTCGCCTGCCTGGGTTTATTGGAACATTTGAGGGCGTTATGGATGAGGCTTACCGTGACCCACTTGATGAGGCCTACACAACCAAGCTCCGCGATCTGTCCGATAGTCTCGGAAAGCTGCAGGACATGGTTGAGCAGACGGTTGACCTTGACGCTCTCGACCGACACGAGTACATTATCAAGGCTGACTTCGACAAGAGCCTGCGTATTATTCGCAAGAAGCTCGACCAGCTGGATCAGGATATCCGTGCCGAGTTCACCGATGCCGCCAGGGATCTTGGCCAGGAGCCTGACAAGAAAATTTTCCTCGAGACCAACCACAAGGTGCATGGAGTTTGCATGCGTCTCACCCGCCAAGAGGCTGGCTGCATCCGTAACAACTCAAGCTACCAGGAGTGTTCCACCCAGAAAAACGGTGTGTACTTTACCACCAAGAAGCTCCAGGCGTACCGCCGAGAGTACGACCAGCTCTCACAAAATTACAACCGCACACAGAGCGGCCTTGTTCATGAAGTTGTCCAGGTTGCATCCTCTTACTGTCCCGTGCTAGAACGGCTCGCAGGCGTGCTCGCTCACCTGGACGTGATCGTGGCTCTCGCGCACACCTCAGTTCACGCCCCTGAGCCATATGTTCGCCCCAAGATTCACCCCCGCGGAGAAGGTCAGACCGTTCTTCGCGAGGCTCGTCACCCGTGTATGGAGCTGCAGGATGATGTCCAGTTCATCACCAACGATGTAGAGCTCACCCGCGACAAGTCTTCTTTCCTCATCATCACCGGTCCCAACATGGGTGGTAAATCGACCTACATTCGTCAAGCCGGTGTCGTTGCTCTCATGGCCCAGATAGGATGCTTCGTGCCATGCGCCGAAGCTGAGTTGACCATTTTTGACTCGATTCTTGCTCGAGTCGGTGCCAGTGATTCTCAGCTCAAGGGCGTCTCCACTTTCATGGCTGAGATGCTTGAGACGGCCAACATTCTCAAGTCGGCTACGTCGGAGTCCCTCATCATCATTGATGAGCTGGGACGCGGTACGTCGACATATGACGGATTTGGTTTGGCTTGGGCCATCTCAGAGCATATCGTCAAGGAGATCGGCTGCTTCGCCATGTTTGCGACACATTTCCACGAATTGACGGCCTTGGCAGACCAGTACCCGCAGGTGCAGAACCTCCACGTTACGGCTCACATCAGTGGCACCGGTGACAATGCCGAATCTGAGAAGCGTGAGGTTACGCTCTTGTACAAGGTTGCACCTGGCGTGTGCGACCAGAGTTTCGGTATTCATGTTGCTGAGCTAGTTCGCTTCCCCGACAAGGTGGTGCGAATGGCGAAGCGCAAGGCCGACGAGCTCGAGGACTTTACTACCAAGCACGAAGACCTGGCACTGAGCTACAGCAAGGAAGATGTAGAACAGGGTAGTGCTATGCTCAAGCAGGTTCTTCTCGAGTGGAAGGCGAAGGTGAACAGCGGCGAGATGAGCCAGGACGAAAAGGTGGTGGCGCTCAAGGAATTGGTTGGAGCGAACCCGGAACTCCTGGCCAACCCCTTTTTCCAGTCGGTCAAGGCCTTGTAAAAACAAACAAAACGATGGATTACACAGGACAATGAGGCGTGGTATTTACAAAACAAGCATGTTCAAGATTTTTTTAATAGGGCCAAAGAGCACTAGGACGGTTTGGCGTTTTGGAGGATTAGGCTTGAAGCAAGGGGGGCCATGTTTCGGAGAATAGCTAGCTAGTGAGTGTGATGCAATTGTCGATAAACTTGCAGCGGTGTAGACAAGGTTGTTGCTGGTATATGAGTTGTCATGTCAAAAATGTCAAAATGGTGTCCAAACTAGTCAAAAATGTCAAGCAAAGGGCGCACGCTTGTCTTGGATCTAGTTTAGATGCCGTGCCAAGCTCCACACTCCTAAACCGGTAACAAGTTCTTCACTAGACGTTCGATGGCAACTTGATATCCATCTATGTGAATGTATTCAACATTTAAACAAGACTGAAATGAATACCAGTTGAATCGCTCCATGATCAAACAACACCAATCATCACCAGTCGGCCTTGTCCCTAAACAGAACCCTTGCCTCCCCAAAAGTGTTATCATATCAATTCAACCGGACTCAACTGGTGACTCACACCGAAGGATTCCATTCCAGCTCATTAAAAGCAATCCTTCATTTCGGAAATAGTCGCGTTTGAAAGAATTAAAAAAAAAAGAAAAAAAAGCACCGGTAACATCTCCTGGTCAACTTCATAATCTCAACTCAGGATCCAAGCAGAAAACTTGGGCCTGATAGCCAACAGCGCCACCGCAATGACCCATCAGAAACCAACCCTCACCTTGCGGGCGGCGACGCTCGACGACGTCCCGGCCCTGACCGACGTCTACTTTGACGCCTTCCTCGAAAGCACCATCAGCAAGCTCTGCTTCCCGCCCGAGCACGCAGAGTCCCTGGCCTACTGGGAGGGCCGGATCCGAGCCTCCCTCAGCATGCCGGGCACGCACGTCGTCGTCGCGTCCTGGGCGGCCGCCGGCGCCGGCGCCGACGCCTCGGAGCCGGGCCGCATCGTCGGCTGGGCCCGCTGGGTCCGCAAGCCCGTCGCCGTGACAGCGTCGTCGGCGGAGCCGCCCCTCACGGCCGACATGTTCCCGGCCTGCGGGGACGGGGACCTGGCGGCGCGCTTCTTCGGCGCCGCGGCCAGCGCCACGCACCGCCTGGTGGCCGGTAAGGAGATCTGGATGCTGAGCATGATTGCGACGCGGCGCGAGACCCAGCGCAAGGGCGTCGGGTCCGCCCTCATGAAGTACGGCGTCGATCTCATGGACCAGGAAGGCTGGATGGGCTATGTGAACGCCAGCCCGGAGGGGAGGCTCCTCTACGAGCGGTTCGGGTTTCAGGTCGTCGATGAAATCTGGTTCGATGAGGTGCAGCACAGCATATTTCATATGAGAAGGGATGCGAAAGTCAAATGCGTCAGCGGTGCTTGATCAGAGTGTGGCTCGCACATTACTAAACACGATAGAGAAGGGTTTGAATTCTAAAAAAAAATAGAAAGTCACGATCGGATAGTTAAACTTGACCACATTTAAAAGAAATAGAATCCATCGCATTATATACGTGATAACGAGTCGAACCTATTGAGGAGACAGTGAAACACGAATAAGAAATTCTGCGAAAAACAAATAGCCGCCCATCTGCTCATGACTCAACGCCCAGGCCTTTAGTTCCATCATCATAGCATCACCCAAGTCATTTTCTATCCGTTAACTCAATCCTCCTTTATCGAGAAACCAGGCTGCTCTCCTTGGTCTTCCTCCACATTCCGTTGCGCTTCCAAGCCCAGTTTTTGAGGAATGGCGGGTCCATGCCCGTCTCAAAGGCCTGGTTGCGAGCCTCAATTTGAGCATTGAGAAGGGCCTCTCGGGCAGCTGTTCCGCGGTTGCGGAGCTTGGGCATCCTGTCAATAGCGTCAATAGCCAGGCTGAAGCGATCAGTCTGGTTGCGGATGGCCAACTCGAGAGGTGTGTCAATGTTGCCCTTCTCCTTGTATCCGCGGACATGCATATTGGCATTGCCAGGGCGCTTGTACGTCAGGCGGTGCACCATCCATGGGTAGCTGTGGAAGTTGAAGATAACGGGTGTATCAGAAGTAAACAAGCTGACATACTCGCTGTCGGTCAAGCCGTGAGGGTGATCGGACGGGTGGATCAGCTTGAAAAGGTCTACAACGTTGACGCAGCGGATCTTGAGGTAAGGGAAATGCTCCAGAAGCAAGTCAATGGCGGCAAGCGATTCGTGGGTGCTGATGTCACCGCAAGATGCCATAACCAGATCAGGGTCCTCGCCCGCATCAGTACTAAATTGTGGCCAGACGCCAATGCCCTTCGTGCAGTGCTCAATGGCAGCATCCATGGGGAGGTACTGAAGATGTTCTTGCTTATCCGCTACAATAACATTGACGTAGTTGACGGAGCGCATGCAGTGGTCCATGACTATTAAAAACATTAGCAAGATTTCGGGTAGGAAAGCTTGGTTGTATCTTACCAGAAAGCAAACAGTTTCCGTCGGGAGGAAGGTAGATTCTAACTACCTCAGGGCTCTTGTTGGCAACAACATCAAGGAAACCAGGGTCTTGGTGGGTGAAACCGTTGTGATCCTGTCTCCAGACGACAGCGGTCAAAAGAATGTTGAGGGAGGCAACCTTGCTGCGCCATTCGACTTCGAGACATTTCTCAATCCACTTGCAGTGCTGGTTAACCATGGAGTCGATGACATGGATAAAGGGCTCGTAGCTGTTGAGCAGACCGTGGCGGCCACTTAGGATGTAGCCCTCAAGCCAACCCTCACAGGTGTGCTCGGAGAGCATCTCCATGACGCGGCCAGCTGGAGCCAGGTTGCCGCCATTCTTATCTTCTTCAAAGTACTCTCCCATCCAGACTTTCTTGCCGGCAGCGTACACGCCACCCAGCTTGTTGGACTCTGTCTCATCGGGCCCAAACAATCGGAAGTTTGTCTGGTTAAGAGCGATAATATCCTTGAGGAAGACCGCCATATTGGTCATGCTAGCATTGTTGACATTTCCAGGACTTTCAACTTTGATGGCGTACTTTCTAAAGTCAGGCATCTTCAAGGGCTTCCTGAGTTGACCACCGTTTGCGACTGGGTTGGCACTCATGCGGCGGTTTCCTGTGGGACAAAGAGCAGTAAGCGCGGGGATTGGTCGACCTTCTTCGTCGAACAAGCGCTCCGGCTCGTAGCTGCGCATCCAATCTTCAAGAAGCTTCAGGTGAGCAGGGTTAGTGGCAGGGTCAGTGATGGGTACTTGGTGGGCACGCCAATAGCCCTCCAGGTAGTTGTCGTCAACCTTCCGGGGAGCAGTCCATCCCTTGGGGCTTCGGAGGATTACCATAGGCCACTTGGGACGAACAGCCTCGCCAGATTCTCGGGCCTCCTTCTGGTACTTTCTGATCTCGGTGACACACTGCTCAAGGGTAGCTGCCATTGCCTGGTGCATGGTTTCGACATCATCACCCTCGACAAAGTATGGCTGCCAGCCATATCCAAGGAACAGGTTCTCGAGTTCTTTGTGCGAGATTCGAGCAAGGAGAGTGGGGTTGTTGATTTTATAGCCATTGAGGTGGAGAACAGGCAGGACGGCCCCATCTACAATAGGGTTGAGAAACTTGTTGCTGTGCCATGCCGTAGCAAGGGGGCCGGTCTCAGCCTCACCATCACCAACCATGGTCAGCGCAATCAGATCAGGGTTATCATAGACAGCTCCGAAGGCGTGAGAAATAGAGTAGCCGAGTTCGCCACCTTCGTGCAAGGACCCTGGGGTTTCCGGGGTAGCATGGGAACCAATGCCGCCGGGGAATGAAAAACTCTTGAAGAAACGCTGCATGCCTTCGAGGTCCAAAGACTTGTCAGGATAGACTTCGGAGTAAACACCCTCGAGGTAGGACTGAGAGAGGACGGCCGGGGCTCCATGGCCGGGGCCGGAGATGAAAATGGTGTCGAGGTCATACTTCTTGATGAGACGGTTGAAGTGCATCCATGTGAAGATCTGACCGGGTGCAGATCCGAAGTGGCCGAGCAGGCGAAGTTTGAGGTGCTCTGTTTTGAGGGGTTCGCGCAGAAGCGGGTTTTCCTTAAGGTAGATCATACCCAATGACAGGTAGCAACTAGCTTTGAAGAAATCATTGTACTGTACAATCTCCTCTGAGGAGAGCGGCTCGCCCTTAACGGTAGAGCGAGCCTTGCCGAAAGGCTGAATGGACTCAGCTTCAGCCATTGGAGGCGAGTTCAAGAATTGGTTTAATGTATAAGTGATATTCAGCTGTGTGGATTGGAGCTGAGGAGAAACCAAAGGAATGGGCGGCAGTAGGATGAAGAGGTATTGATGGCTTCTTATACGTGTGAGTTTGTGGGCGAGGGGCCATGATAGCGGAATTAAGTCACACAAGCGAAAGAATGCATAGTGGGATGCGGTGAAGCAGACTACTAGCCATGTTGCAGGTTTACGAGCACCCATCAAGGCACGCCGAGGAAGTGGCCGTCAGAATCAGATCAGCACAGCAGAGGGGTTGGATTGGGATGGAACACAAAACAGTCCGCCCGAGCTGCTGAGGGTGTGCGTGTAAACCATGAAGATGCATATGGGTTCGTTTCGCACCGCCGAGGGAGCGAGAGGGTGGTGTGCGTGGGGTGTCAGTACAAGGAACAAGCCACCAAGGACCCAGAGAAAGGGCCGGAAATGACAGCAGGATATCGTCGCATTTCTGCATCGGCAGCAGCGCTGGCGTCAAGTCAGTCAACCTGTCAGTCTACCCAAGAAATTGAGGGCCGAATAGAGCTGGCAGCTGCTCGGCGGCCGAGACCTTGTCAAAGTGGGTGGTGACGGACACGATGAGGGTGGTCTGATGTTGGACGTCGTCCTTTCTGCGGGATGCGGGAGGCAACTGGACGTCGGGCGCCCCACTGTAGGCGCCGTCCGATACTTGCTTGATGAGCCACTTCGTGACGACGTGCAGGAAGTCGAAGAGGCGAGAGAAGATGGGGGAAGAGCTCGGATGGGGAGAACCTATCTGGGGGCCCTGATGGGGGAGAGGGTCAAGCAAGGGGTGGCGGACATGGCCCAGCGCATGGGACTGGTATCGTGTTTGGTTGGATGAGTTGGAGACGGGCGTGGCATGTTTGGCGTCTGGTCTTGTTCCTTGACATCAATTCGTCTCGCATCTTCACGAAGAATCCCAGTAACATATGGGGAGAGAACAGTAAATGCCCCTGCCAACCACGGCAGTGAATGGGTTGGTGATGAGATGGATGGACAGCTGTGAAGCTGCATTGCAGGGGACATTCGTGCAAAGCCTCAGATACCAAACGACAGGTACTCTGAAGTCGCCTCAGGACATGCATGGCCGCAACGTACCTTCCACCAAGCCACAAGGGTCAAAGACGCCCTACACCATCAAAGCCAGTATGTCAGCGCCAGAGCCGTTCCCTCCTTTGGGTTCCAGCTACGGCAAGTTTTGGCAGCGGTCGTCCCCGGCCGCTCGGTGCATCAAAGCCGCGCCAGTGGAGTGAGCCGGTTGATACCCACCCACGAGCGCATTCCCGGTCGCTAGCGCCAACGCTACACTTCCGCCCGTCAACAAAATACACTCACCTCCACCCAAACCCTGTTGCTCTCCCGGTATCCACCTATCCTCGCCTGCCTCCAAGCCAGGTACCCCATCCCCAAACCAACCCCGGCGGCCCCGGCCATCAGCGATCCCAACATCTGATCTGATATTGAACCCTGCAAGCGGCGTCATGATACCTTGGGATTTCAGGCCCAGATTCCGGTTTTGTCACCTGTAGTGCAGGTTACCTGGGGAGTCATCTCAATCGGCCGCCTCACAAGTTCACCAGTCCAACGAAGCCCGTGGCCACGGCACCGCCTCGGCGGCGCTTCCAATTCCCTGGTTCCAGGCTCCCGTCGTCCAGCACCCCTCCGGTTCCAGTCCTGGCTCCAGGTAGCGATAGAGGCTCACCCGACCCGATATCACGGTGGCCTGGCTAAACTAGTCGGCCATCTGAAAAACTTCTGATTTTCGCCCAAGCCCTCTGTTTTTTTTTCTCTCTTCGTGACAACCCAGCCCAGGCCATATACCACGGATCAATGGCCCTCCTCGTCGCTTGCGGCGGTCAAGAGAGTCGTGTAATGCAAAGGTAACTCGCACAACAGCCGGGCCTTATTTTAACATGATCTGTTAATTCAATCAATTCCGCACGTCCCTTCTCCATCCAAGTGGACATTGATTTGCGAGAATTGGGCCCCCAAAACCAAAACCCCTGTCAAGGAGCTCCAGCTATGTAAATACGCGAAGCTACCTGGCTGTGACAAAGTCTTCAATTCGTACGCCTGGACAAGTCTCTCCGGGGCAGCCGATCGACCAGGGCCCAATGCATGCATGCAGCTAAGTCCCAAATCCCATTGTTGCATCAGCGCCAAAGTATGTTACCATACCTGGGTATTTTAACTCAATTTCTCATTTGATCTCCTGTGGTCTCGTCACATTCGCTTGTCTCTCTAGGAGGTTCCATTCCATTTGAGCAGTACGGTTTATTCTCGGACCGACCAACATGGCCCTCACGCCCACCCCCCCAAGTCTGCAACTTCTATCACCGGGACATGACAAACGCAATGTTGGTTGATATAGCCCATGGTTCTGTTTCTGGTAAATTGCCCCTCATCATGAAACCCTGGGACCCCTCGCGCAGAAATCGGGAAAATCTCACCCCCCTTGCCAAGCTGCCAGAAGCACATGAAGATTCGGCGTCTTGCCTACCAAATGCGACCTTCCTGGCAGGCTCTCGCGGCATATCAACTCCCGGATACGAGCCGCTTTCCATCTCCTTCGTGCTCTGGTTATCAAGTCTCCCATCGGAGCGGCAGTAGCGGAACGCCGCGACCGTTAGAGTTGCCGATCAATCTGTGCCCAAACGCATCTAAATACTGCTGTTTCGTTGTTTGCTCGATAGCAACTAACCACCCCCAACCTTAACCAATCACCTACGAGCTCTCGTAACGAGGCCATCCCCGAAAAGATTCCTAGGTGCAGCAACGGCTGCTTCGATCCCGTCGGTGGTGGCAATGGCTTGCTTCAATCCCACTTATCAGCATCGCGGCATAGATAGGTCCCGTGAGGAAGCATAGCTGCTAGTGTTCCATATCTGTATGCTTGCAGTCAAATGCCGACTAGTGGGAAACTAGGGGAGCTCACACCTTTTTTCCCGGACCTTTGGCTCAGCTCTCACCTTCATCACACGCGCAACTAGCTGTGATGAAGAAACTTAGACTGCCTCAAGCATGGGCCAACCCGGACCAACACGGGCCAAACACGTCTTCTTACAGGTGACATCGCAACAGCTGACTGTCCGTGTGAGGCGAAAATCGCGAACATCGTGGGGAGCGGGTGGGGAGCTACGCTGGCCAAGTCGTTGTCGCGAGATTGAACGTCGTCGTTGTGATTGAATGCCGATGACAAGATGAAAGACTCAAGCATATTACAGCATTTTACTCAAATGACATCCTTGATCTAAAGAAGCTTTTAAGATGGTAAGTATTACAATAAGAGCAGTGGTAGCCGTGAAATAGCATTTTAAATATTCTTGATATCGACGTAGTCTTTAACCGAGCGCTGCAGCATGCACCCTGATGGCGGCAGGAGCCTGCATTCGCATCTCAGCCTTTCAATCCCCTGATTGGCGCCTCGTGCGGGCAGTTCGAGACATTCGCGAAGCCACATGCCGCCGCCCAACTGTCTCCAAAAGCAAAGATCATGCCTCGATCCTGACGTAAGGTGACCCCGCCACCTAACACTTATAAGCTTTCTGACGCTCATTCCCCCCGCCGCAACTTCTCTCTCACTCATCAAGCCCTCCTCTTTCAAGAATCAATCACACAGGCTGCAAAAAAGAAAAAACTCTACAGGGCGAGAGAACAAAGAATGGAACTTCAATACTCGACCATGTGGCAGCCCGGAGCACGGGGCACCATCTCACATCGCCCCGAGACACCCAAGCCGGACCCTCCAGTCCCAAACGAGCCTGATACGGGTGAGGGCGACGGAATCACAGACTACTAGCCTTGGTGTACGTCGTGTCAATACCACCTGTGCCGTCGTCTTCGCTATGTCGGCGAGCTGTTTAGCCCTGGAGATTAGCTGACATGTATTCAGCAATGCGACGCTGCATGTTCGACAACACGATCCTATGACATGAGACATGATGCAATACTTTGCGAAAATGTGCTTGGTGTGATGAGGGATGAATGGGACTTTCTTGTTGCTATGTTAATTTGTTTTTCACCTTGTTTCTTTTCGTTATCCCTTCATCGCTTCTTTTTTTCTGGCAAGATCATTCAGTCTGGTGCAGCCGCGGCAATGGGGGCACAAGGGAATAATTGGGAATGAGAGTTTGCGCAGCAATCACATATCACATAGGGTATTCCGAACTTTGAGGCAGCACCTTTTCTTTTCTGTTATTATCACTAGTTCCAAGATTGTCAAGATATGGCCAATATATACAATCACGAAACCTACGCCTGCACTTTTCCTTCTTGAACGACATTCATTGTGATGTGAGATTTTCCTTTCCAGTCCTAGCACTAAAACCGAGCATTAGTCAAATCCCCACAGGCCAAAGCACAGGCAGAATGCGAGATGTCTCATCCTCTGCTGTCTCGGGTAGGAATAAGGTGAAACGGCCGAGCAACGATCAAATGCCAATGTGCAAACTCAACCTTCATTCACCAATTTCTTTTTCAGTTATTTGCAATAAGTAATGTTAGTCCTGGCGATTCGTAGTTCGAATTTACTTCATCAAGTTTTCTGCGCCTTAAATCATGTCATGGTCGGCCCATCTCACCCTCATCCCCGCTCCTGTATCCCAAGACTGCTATTTTACTGGCTCTTGCGTTATTTCATGTCTTGCTTTTCTTTCATGTGACCTGGCGAGCATATTTCAAACTTCGTCTGCCCCATTTTACTGCGTCGCAATGTTGGACGCCCGTTCAGACCCCACAGTCCCTAGTTTCAATTCATCATACAATAATCCTGTTCTATTCATGAACATATGCAAATTATATCTGCATTCAACATCTCCATATATAAAGTTTTAAGAGCCAAGTGTGTTTACACTTGACAACTTTGCCCGCTGAGATACCAGCATTTCATACCGAATTATGAAAAACATGTTGGCAATCGAAGGCGACTCTCGGCAAAATTGTGCCAAAACTTTCACTTTTTGTTTCACTTTTTGTATCAAATTTCCTGGTTTCGGGTAAACATCTATGATCCATCTCCTCATAATAAGGTGCCATGCGAGAAATTCTCATTGTTAACTACAGTTTTACTGCTCAGGTTTGTTGTGTTGAATCAGACCAGGCTACCAGTTGAAGGGCTGGGGTCTTGAGGATCTGTAATAATTTAGTAAGTCTCTCCAAGTTGAGATTGAAAATATGGATACAAAAATTCTCTTCAAATTAAAACAGGCGAATTGGAGAATTCTATTGAAATACGGTTTTCGGAAACGGCTGCTTCGAAAAGCTTTGTTACGCTTGGGCCAATAGATCGAATAAACAGGAACCTTTATCCTCGCCAAGTTCCCGAATGTTCTTGCGTCAAGATTTACTGGAGAAAATTATTCACCTGTAGTTTGGCAAGCAAGTACTTCCACTTTTACCCCATCGGTAGTTTACAATAAAATCTCAAAACTACCTCAGCCTTAGCGCATATTAACTCGTCAATGAATCTTTACCCCTGAACAATACGGAATCTGACTGCGAAAAATACAACATATTAATTCGACTATGTTGAGTTATATGCGTGGTTGCTTTCCTTGCATGTTGTTGAAATAATTCATGCGAATGAAATTTCTTTGTTGCCCCGTTTGGCTACATATGATGGGCTGAGGTTGAGATTTATGCGTTGGACGATAACAAAGGTCATACATACGCCCAAAGCAACTGTGTCCCTCAAGGTTGGCCACTCTTCAGGTCAAGCTTTTCAACTGAGGGAAGGTGGTCGCCTTGATAGTCATGTGATGGCTTCCATAGAAAGAGCATCTGTATTTTTCCAACTAATGCCTGGTGCCTGTTTTCTTCCTTTCTTGCGCCCACTCTCTCATCGGCATGTTACTGTTTTGATGTCTTTTGAGCATTAAATCAGCTTGCTTCCTTCAGAGACTCCAAATATTGGATCAGTAGATCCTACCGCTTCGCATCCCAAAGAACACCAAGAACAAAGTGTTTCATTAGCCCGGTACGACGCATCCTCTTGGCACATTTTCAGGCTGCGCACTATTGCAGCTAATACAAAATATGGATTCAAGCCCTTGTTCAACAAGAGACTCGTCAGATCTATAGATTCTACAATATTCCCCTTCGGTAGTATTAACATTTCATGCAGCAGCGAACAACCAAAATCGCCCGAGCAAAATCGAATCAAGAATCCAGCCCAACAAGCAGCAAACGTTCCCACCATGGCAACAACCTCTAGTTCTCAAACACCTCCTGTTAGGACACCACTAGAGTTCACCAACCTCGTTCAATTCCTGGACGATAATTTCCCAGGTCGCAGCGACTACCCTGCCTGGCTGTTAGACGTTGGGATGGATGCAAGTGACAATCTCAAAACTCTAAGGTCGGGCTTGCGGAAGAGGATGCCGCTTGAAGATGCAGAGAAGCGTTTCTTCAAGACGATCCAGACCATCATCAATGACTGGTACGCTGTGGAGCGACCGGAAATGAGCGAGCCAGCGAAGCTCCGATTCTTCAGCTTCAAGCTAGTTCTCTACTTGGAACAACTAAACGAAGAAGATGGCACGGCCTAATCTCCATATACCGAGGAAATCCTCTACACTACAACAAAACCCTTGAATGATTTTCAGTCCCATACTGCGCTGCATGGGCCCTTGGTATAAGACCAGAGATCAGAACATTTTGAGGTGGCATAAATATATCCCCCCAAAACTAGTCACCAAGGCCTTTATTTGGATTATTCCTGCTTTAGATTGTGGTTATGTTGACTCGGCCAGCTTGTGCAGTGGCTATTGTGGGAAATATTTTTGACAACTATTCAAGGGTTGGATTGTACCTCACATTGGGTTTGGGCATGGCGTTGACGGCACGGCGTTGACAGCAAGGCGTTAACTGCGGGGCAAACGAAATCATCCCAACTCTTCCGTTTGCTGCAGGGGTGACGCTCTTTTCAATCATGGCGGGACGGGCCTTCAGGCCGTAAACTAAGTAGTCGTTTTGTTAGTAATTCTAGGCCGTTTTCTTCATTATTTCTGTTGAGTGGTTGTTTTGTTTATCATCTCCTCATTGCTTTTTTTCCCCTCTAATTAGCAGCTGGTATTGAATTGGTAATGGCCCTGGCTGGTAACCCCTGGCCAGACCGACCGTCACCGACAATGTTGGAAGGAGGGGACCTGGTCCGTGCACGACGGGGGCAAGCAACATGATGAGGAAAGAAGGCTGCCACATTTTTTTGGAAGCTTCGACGCAGCTCTCCCACTTGACCCGACGACAACCCGCTTCCACCCCCAACCTTCCGACAAAAGACCAGCACCGAAAAATCTCCCCCCGATAGATCGAGAAGCTCAGCTGCTGGATTTCCGCCCAACATGTCGTTCGGAGGCCAAACGCCGACGATCATCGTCCTCAAGGAAGGTCCGTTTTACCCCACCGCCCACCTGCCCGCCTTGTGTGTGGGCAATGAATCCAGGGGAAAATGAAGTTGGAGATGGAGATGGCCCAACTCCCAAAAAAAAAAACATGGCGGCACCTTGAGCTAACACGATCCAATCTCTCCTACAGGCACCGACACTTCCCAGGGCAAAGGTCAGATCGTCTCCAACATCAACGCCTGCCTTGCCGTCCAGGCCACCATCAAGTCGACTCTCGGTCCTTATGGCGGCGATTTGTTGATGGTGGATGAGAATGGCAGGCAGACCATTACCAACGATGGTGCTACTGTCATGAAGGTTCGCATAAATACATCCTTCTTAGAGGCTGCTATGTACTGCAGCTTCGCAGCAGCGTTCAAGACTGACCAGTTCAGCTTCTCGACATTGTCCACCCCGCCGCCCGAATCCTCGTCGATATCGCCCGATCACAAGACGCCGAAGTCGGTGATGGAACCACCTCTGTCGTTGTCCTTGCAGGTGAGATCCTCAAGGAGGTCAAGGAGCACGTCGAGAACGGCGTCAGCTCCCAGATCATCATCAAGGGTCTCCGAAGAGCCTCGCAGTTAGCTGTCAACAAGATCAAGGAGATTGCCATCAGCACCGAGGAGGGCAACCACCGTGATACTCTTATTAAGCTGGCTTCTACCGCCATGACCAGCAAGCTTATCAAGCGCAACACTGGCTTCTTCACAAAGAGTAGGTCACATACTTGTCATGTAGAGACGCGCGGCTAACACAGCGTCACAGTGGTGGTTGATGCCGTGCTATCACTCGACCAGGACGACCTCAACGAGAAGTTGATCGGCATCAAGAAGATTCCCGGCGGTTCGCTTACTGACTCGCTTTTCATCAACGGTGTCGCCTTCAAGAAGACCTTTTCCTACGCTGGTTTCGAGCAACAGCCCAAGAATTTCGAGAAGCCCAAGATTGTGTGCCTGAACGTCGAGCTGGAGTTAAAGGCCGAGAAGGACAACGCCGAAGTCCGTGTCGAGCAGGTCTCAGAGTACCAGGCCATTGTCGATGCCGAGTGGCAGATTATCTACAAGAAGCTCGAGGCCATCCACGCAACGGGCGCCAAGGTGGTGCTGAGCAAACTTCCCATTGGTGACTTGGCTACCCAGTACTTTGCTGACCGAGACATCTTCTGCGCTGGCCGTGTCGCTTCTGAGGATATGGAACGCGTGGTGCAAGCTACCGGTGCCGTTGTGCAGTCAACATGCTCCGATATCCTGTCCGAGCACCTGGGAACCTGCGGCAAGTTCGAGGAGCGCCAGATTGGTGGCGAGCGATTCAACTTCTTTGAGGACTGCCCAGAGGCCAAGACCTGCACCCTCGTCCTCCGTGGTGGTGCCGAACAATTTATTGCCGAGGTGGAGCGATCTCTACACGATGCCATCATGATTGTCAAGCGTGCAATCAAGAACCGCACCATCGTTGGTGGTGGTGGTGCCGTCGAGATGGAGATTTCGGCTTACCTACACCGCTTTGCGGACAAGAACATTTCCCACAAGCAGCAGGCCATCATCAAGTCCTTTGCCAAGGCTCTCGAGATCATTCCTCGTCAGCTGTGCGACAATGCCGGTTTTGACGCCACTGACATCCTCAACAAGCTGCGCGTGGAGCACCGCAAGGGCTCTACATGGGCCGGTGTTGACTTCCAGAACGAGGGAGTCACTGATATGATGGAGCGCTTCGTCTGGGAGCCTGCTCTCATCAAGGTCAACGCCCTCCAGGCAGCTACCGAGGCCAGCTGCCTCATCCTTAGTGTCGACGAGACCATCCGCAACGAGGAGAGCCAGGCACCCCAAGCTCCGGGCCAGCCTCTACCCCCAGGTGCCGCCCAGAGAGCGCTCAGGGGTCGTGGACGCGGTATGCCAAGGAGGTAAAGAAGATAAAAAAGGGAATGGGAGAAGCAAAACTAGTGAAACCCAAGATAATAAAGGGATATGGTGTCCTGGGTGGGGGTTTGGAGGAATCTGTATGATGATACCTAGACTTACCTGACCTCTAGAAAAAACTTGAATGACCTCCGTCTTTTTTTTTTGGCATATGACAATAGAGTATATCCTAGCAGTTGATATTATGAAGCTTACGTGCTGTTCCTGCTGTGTGGGATGGGGAAGCTCTTTTTCAATATTGTTAAAATTCCGGAGACTAACTCATGATCATGGAAATAGATGCTACCCAAACAAAATGCCCGCTTCGCTGCAATGCCGGTTCAAGTGAACAAAAGCAAATTTTATACAATGCCTTAGCTTATGAGCCGCCCGGAGCCCCAAAGCTCTCGTAGAGTGTTCTGTCCTTGCCATCTAGCCCCTGGCCCTGCTGCAGGCCCATTCCGTCCACCGTCACAGTGCCGTCCACATCGACGTCGTCATCGTCCTGGTGCTGTATCAACATTTCTAGATCGCGATCCACAGCATCGGACTCTCCCGTGTCGACAACGTCCTCGGTGGCGTTCAGCAGCGCCTGGAAGTCGGCGGGCGAGTGGTAAAAGGGCGGGAGGTCGTGCGGTGACGACTGGTTGATGATTTGCGGATCGATGGGCTGGTAGACGGAGGCGGCTTCGTGGTGGTGGTGGTGATGATGGTGTTGGTGCTGGTGGTGCAGGTCGGGGTGGTCCTGGAGCATGGGGCTGTGGTGCGGATGCTGATGGTGCTGGTGTTGGTGAGGTGACTGTGGTTGATGGTGGGGGTGCGCGTGGAGAGCCTCGTCGAGGGATGTGCCTTGGAGAGTATGTGAGTGGGGGATGAGAGAGATGTCAGCTGGGTTGGCAAAGGGGCTTGGGTTTGGCGGTGGGCCAGGCTGTGAGAGCGTCGGCATCATGCTGTGGTGGTTCTGCAGCTCCAGCACTCTGCCCGTCGTCGCTCCAGTAGGTGGTGATGGTTGATCGCGTGTGGTCCCCCCGCCTCCTCCTCCTCCTCCTCCTCCTAACACCGCATTGCCGCTGCAAATACTGTTGCTCCCAGTGACGCTGGCAGCGACAGCAGAAGCAGAGGCAGAAGCAGCAACGGCCCCCTTTCTCGCTCCCCCCGGGTTGGGCGTCTTCCCCAGCTCCTTACACTCAACGCAGCTGCGGATGACATCGCTGACCGTCTCCTTGATGCGGCTCCAGTGGTACTTTTCGGCAATGGTGGCTGTCGTCTTGTTGATGCCGCCGTGCTGCTGGACGTGGACGCGGCGGGCAATGTCGAACTGGCGGGCCGGGTCTGAGATGACCTCCTTGTCCTTGAGCATGAGCTTGTCGCCGTCGAGCAGCTTATAGTGCGTCGCCGCGCTGCGGAGCCTGCTTTTCTCGGCCCGGTCAGCGCCGTTCGGGTACTCGCCGTACTTGAGGTAGAACTTGATCTTGTCGAAACGCTCTTCACTCACGAGTTCGTCGCTTTCGCGCGGTGCCAGGTCGCGGCCGTAGATGATGGCGTCGATGAGCTGGCCCGGGTAGCTCTTGAGGTTGCCACAGCCCTTTACGCGCCCGATGCGCTTGAAGCCGAGACCGTCCCAGAGGCGGCACGAGGCCACGTTGGTTTCATACACGAGGTTAAAGACGGAGTAGGTGTAGCCCAGGCGCGGCGCCCAGTCGAGATACGTCTCGCCCATGAGGCGGCCAACACCACGGTTACGGGAGGCACCGGTGACAATGAAGCCGGCGTTGGAGACGTGGCTGCTGCGGCCCGGATAGTTAGGCTTGATGTAAAAGCTACCTAGGCACTCCTTGGACCAGTCCTTGCCCTCTACGATGTCCTCCGGGTGCTCAATATTGCCGAGAAACATGATGGCGCCGCAGTTCTGGAACCAGTAAGCACCAAAGTTGTCAACCGAGAATTGGTCCATCATGGGATACGTATCGCCGCCCTCAATCTCCTTGTTAAGCTGGTCACACAAGTAGGCAAGGAGCGAGGGCGGGACCTGGTGCGGGGACGCAAAGGGGACAATCGTGGCGACCGTCTGTCGGTCCCGGAGCGTTACTTGCTTAGGCACAATGTCGGCCGGGAACCCGGGATTGGTCGGGTCCGGGTACGGAGGTTGGCCCGAGACTCGGTAGATAGTGGGGCTCGCCGGATCGTCCAGAATGGCCGGCATGATGGCTCGTTTGCTCTTGCTTCACCGACAATATATATCTGGGAGGGGTTGGGCTGAGGGATGGGACCGAAAAATATCTAGTCACTCATGCCAAGTTAGTCAAAAGGTCGCATGTCAAGTATATCATGTCATCCGCAAGCCCACATCTGCCTCCCATCAACCTCGCGCCCTATGCCCCAGGCCGATGCCGGCCGAGACAAGGAGCACATGTCTCTACATTGTGGTGGATAGTGAAGCAAAACAATGGCGGGCTGCACGCCAGTGGCTGGCGCTGCAGCCGTGAGGTAAAATGGCTGACAATTATGCCGGTGGGCTCACTCCGTACAAAACAGGAACAGCAAGGCGTTGGAACGACAAGATAGGGCATACCGGAGCTCTAACTATGGCCAGCCACAAAGGCGGGAGACGCACCAACAGGCACACAAACAATGCGCACTCGCCACGATTTTTGGTTTTTGCCAACACAAAAGGGAAAAAAAAACCGGGTCCAGTCGAAACGACCAGGGTCTGTCCTTGGCCTATTGTGCGGCGTGATGATGTGCCGTGCTAGGCTTGCAGCGCTGTGATGGGATGTATGGAGCTGTGCTGAAATGTTCGGTCGTGAGCAGTTCTACTTGGTGAGGGGAAATGCGCAGCGAACGAGGTTTCCAGGCCGCTTTTTTTTTTTTTACATAAGAGTGTGGGGCAAACCCGCCTTGTTCCCGAGGCATGATCAGAATGGTGGCAAGAACATGGGGGCATAGTTTATCCGTTTCCATTCATGATAATGGCCGCATCAACATGACATCAAAACGTACAATTGAGATCCTCTCTCTCTACATGCATGGGTGGTTATTATACATAGCCTTATTGTACAACAAGTGCGTCTCCTCTCTACTCCGACTTTTTGGTGCTGGATTTGAGTTCCGCCTCGATCTCAGCAGCCTTTGCGGCCACAGCGGCCAGTTGCTCCTCAATGCCAGAGAGGTCAGAGCCCTCAGCAGCAGCCGATGCTGGCTGTCGAGTGGACTGGATTTCAGCCTCAAGATTGGTAGTCTTAATTTGCAGTCCAGCCAATTCTGCCTCGATACTTTCGAGTGTAGGGGTTGCTGAGGCCGAGGTAGATGCCTTCTGTGGCTTTTCCGCGACAGCTTCGCCCAACATGCCAAGCATGTCCTCTTCCGAAACCTCAAGCTCTTCACCGTAGAACTGCGTGCGGAGAATCTTCTGCTCTTCCTCGGTGAATCCCTCGATGTTCTGTTGGAGTCGGCCCATGACAGCCTTTCGCTCCTCAATAGCAGCCTTGGTCTCTTTCCTCATGTGATTTGAAATGTCCTCGGGGTTGTTCCAGGAAACGTTGCCCTTGGAAGCATCCGCGAGTCTGCGTTTCTGGCCAGCTTCACCAGCTCGGCCCAAAACACCAGCAACAACAGCCATGGCTCGGAGACTTGAGAATTTATGTCAGTTTTCTTCGCCAAATCCACATAGTTTTCACTCAAACATACCTGTCGTCATTTGCGGGGATAGTGTAAGTCACCCACGATGGGTCAGCATTGGTATCAATCACGCCAATGGTGGGGATGCTCTTCAAGCCACACTCATAGAGCAAGGTGTAGTTTTCCAAGGGGTTCAGACAGACGACCAAATCTGGCATCAAGGGCCGGGCAGAGCCCCTGTACTTGTCAAAGCCAGGAATCTCCTCATCATTGTGATCCACCACTCGGGTGCCATGCATCCTCAAAATCACATCTCGGTTGGTGATACCTCCAGGTGTCCACTTGGTGAAAAGATGACAGGCTCCGGCCATTTCTGCAGCCTTAGTCACGATTTCCATCTGGCCCTTTCGGTTTCCCACAAAGAGGATCAGACCTCCACGGTATGCAACTTCCTCCACCACACGAGCCGCACGTCGGAGATGCGCCGCCGTCGTCTCGAGTGAGATGATGTGAATTCCTTCGCGCACACCATAGATGTATCGCGAGTTGGCCGGGTTCCAGAGCGAAGTTTTGTGACCCATGTGGGTTTGCGAAGCCATCAGAAGCTCAAGCGTAACATCCTCGGGTCCGGGGGGGTTGCTGATCAATTCGGTGGGCGCATAGTGGCGCTCGACGCGGGATCCAAGGGCCCTAGTGGTGTTCTGGATGCGTCGGAATTCGGTATACTGCTGGGCGGGGGTAGCAGCCGCAGTGTTGGCGGTCTTGTGCTTAGTCGTCCAAGCCTTGCCCTTGTGCTCGTGGGCTGAGTCGGTTCCGAGGGAAAGAATAGCATCCTGCACAATTCTCTGCTTCTTTCTGGATGCAGATACAATCTTGGCGGGTGTGGCGGGAGCCTGAGAAGCAGGCCAGGACGATTGGGGCTGCGTCTCGGTCGAAGTCTGAGTGGTGACCTCGGAGGAAAGTTGTCGGAGGAAGGTCTTGGAGACGGGAGACGCCAATGTGCGGCGGCCTGGGTCGATAAGTACTTGAATTATCCATATTTGATTCCAATTGACTTACCAAACCGCACGGCAGCGTTCCTTAGTACCATGGTGAATGCTTTTGCAGTTACTCAAGCGTCTTGATACTCGTTCCACCATCCCCAAATTTTGGCCAAAGGAACTGCCTCGGGGTGCAAGATTTTCCGATGCCGGCTAACAACCGTGCAACCCACCAGGATCCCAAGCTCCAAACGCTGCGAACATGCACCAAAGATGGAAAACAATTACAAGACGACGCTTGTTTAGATTTTTATTTTTGGGGGGGAAAAAGTTTTTCTTCTTCAAAAGTAAGCACATAGAAAAATTCAATTGAATTAAAGCTTGCAGGCGCAGGGGTAATCTCTAGAGACAAAAAATCTTCTACATATCTACAATCTCCAGGTACTGCCGTCTTTTCATCAAGTCGTTATCAGGGGTCAGGTCCAGTTGGGTGTTCCTTTATCGGCTGGTAATCCTCGAAATAGTAAAGACACCAACAATTACCACAGCCAGTGTGACAATGGCACCAGGAAGGAGAAGTTCGTTCGGCACGCCAGCGATGACCTGGTCAGGTGCAGAGTGGTGGACTGCCCTGGCCCGACGAGGCCTTCGTACTGTCGACGCTACTTCATCCTCCTCGTCATCTTCATCCTCCTCTTCCTCTTCTTCCTCTTCCTCGTCTGGCCACCACTTACGTCTCTCGCGAAGACCAGAGCCAGTGGATGCAGGATTTTGGAGAGCAATATCATGAGCTGGAATAGGAGGCTTTTCAGGGTCGTGCACGTAGAGATCCACCTTCTCGTGATGGGAGTGACGGGCAAGCAAAACAGCCTCAACCAAATCCTGGTTGGTGGTGATGGAAACAGTGTCGCCTTCGTCATCAACGTAGCTCAGAGCGAATCCGGGGCCCTCGATTTCACCATCCTCGACGATAGGAATTCCACCAATGCCGGCTGCCTCACTGCCGAGCTTGCCAGCGACGGCGGCTACAAAAGCCTCCATGCCGTCAGCGGCAACGACCTTGACACGGTGCACTCGGCCAGAGGGAGCCTTGAATTTGAAAGAGAAGGGAATCTCCTCAGGCAGTCGAGTTTCGTGACCATCAGGAAGAATAGATCGAGGAGGAGAATCGATGCCAATGTGGGAAGCAGAGTCCCCAGGAGCAACGCTATCACCAAGACGATCACGAGTAACATCTGGAGATGCAAGACGTGATCCACCATGGTGCCCGTGGTGCATGGCACTACCGCCTTCTCCAGACATCATAGACTCGGACTCGTTGTCCAGAGAAAGCCAGAATTTGTTCCAGGCAGGGCCCTCGTCAGTGGTGTTAGACATGGTGTTAATCTGCTCCAGAGTCGCATAGGTGAGCTTGAGAACATCGACCATACCGACAATTTCGCCACCATCGTTCATGACAGGGAGGTTGAGGTAGTGACCATCTGTGAGTTGCAGTTAGAAGGAAAGTACCAAACTATTATGACTGGGTATACATACCATGCATCTTGCGGAGAGCAGCCTGGAGAGTCATATCCATAGGAGCGAAGTCAGGATGAGGAGTCATGACACGAACGACACTGCAATTGGCGGGGTCAAGGCCAGGAGCAATAACTCGAAGGACAACATCCTTGCTGGTGAAGATGCCCGTAATGGCTCCTTGGTCCTGAACAAGGACAGCAGTGGTGCGGTTCTCCTTCATGAGAGCGGCAGCCTCCTTGACCGAGGTTCTCACACTAACAGTCGTGGGTGGGATTCCATTGAGAACCGTCTCCAGAGTGGGCCCAGACATTTTAGAGCGCAGAGCCTCGACATATTGGATAATCTGCTGCGGCTGCGTAGAGCCCAATTCAGACTGAACACCCTCGAGGGCATCGTAAAGCTTTCGGGATGACGAGTAGGCACGCTCGAGCTTCTCCATTGCATCATAGAAACATTTGGTGATATCCAACACACCGGAAATATCCTGGTTCTCGTCCATGACAGGCAGATGTCGGAAACCCTTCCTGACCATCAAATCCAGAGCATCGGTAGCGCTGGTGTCTGTACGAGCGCAAAGTGGGTTCTTGGTCATGATTTCGGCAATTGTAACATTAGCGGCCTTGGCTCCAGTGCCCACAACTCGAAAAGCAAGATCCTTAGCAGTGAAGATACCAGCAATTCTATCGTCATCGTCGGTAACAAGAACACAGTCCTCTCGCTTGGCAGCCATCAGCTGAGCGGCCTCGGAGACGGTGGTGGCGGGCTTGATCTGGAGGGCCGGGCTGGGCTTGAGGGCAAGCACAGTGCCGGGAGGGGCTTTTCGGCTGTGGCGAGCTCGACTCGTGAGGTGTTTCTTCTTGGAGAGGTCATTTTCGAGCTTTCGTCGGATGGCCTGGACGAGCATTGGTCAACACACAGTTCGACACGGCAAAAGGCGATGGAGGGGTCTTTCAAAGGCAAGACGACCACTTGAGTGGATTACGGACCTCATCTCTTTTCGACTGCTTCTGACGACTGGCGCTGACGGCGGAGGCGGCCTCGGCAGGCGGGGGAGGATGTTGCTCGAGAACAGGACGAGGGATGTTCGAACCGCCGCCGCCGCCGCCGCCGCCGCTGGGGCTGTTTCCAAAGGGTGGGATAGAACCGCGGCCCTGGCGAGTGGGCGTGCCTCTGTGAGTGTTGCCGGACATGGCGGCTGGAGGTGGGATTGGTGATTAAGAGGAGAGGTGACGAACGACGATTGGCGGCGAGGGGCAAAAAAATGAATTCACAGACGATGCAGCATATGGGGGAGCAGCTGCAGAATGAAGAGATGCGCCCAGCAGCCAATCGCAGCGGCAGAGTTGAAGCCCAGGCGTGCGAAATGGGGTGATGCTGAAATATTCGGTCAGGGTGGAGGGGATGGGACAAGGGTCATCCAGACTGTTGTCGCGGTGAATAGCCTTGGGCTTGGCTGATTTTGGTGTGGTAAATAGCGGGGGCTAGACCCAGATCCAGCTCGTCCGTTTGCGACTTCACCCGACTCTGCGAACCCGCCTA
Organism: Calonectria honghensis; assembly: GCA_013403855.1. Lineage (NCBI taxonomy): Eukaryota > Fungi > Ascomycota > Sordariomycetes > Hypocreales > Nectriaceae > Calonectria > Calonectria honghensis. The sequence goes on from VTGB01000029.1 coordinate 1,737,236, forward strand.
CTCGCAACAGCTGCCCAGCGCAACGCACCCACCCTCACGTGTTTAATTGCACGTTTTACTCCGTCATGTGCGCGGTGAAATTGGCGCCTTGTGAGCCCATTCACTCATGGCCGCTAATTTTTTCTCTGTTCTCTGTTTTTTGTTCTGCTGTCTGTTTTTCTTGTCCTCACATGTTCGTTCATTCTCTGCATGCACTGCCGGAGACGGCCCCGTATTTTTACCGCTTGTCGTTTTTGACAAGACGATCAATGCGACCAAAGCGTGCAAATTAATGATTAATGGCCGGAGTCTCGGGACTTAGTCGTCGTCGGGCCTGCATAAAAACCCAAAGCTCACGAACGATAAGATCAGACTTTTAAGGCTGGTCGGCCAGGGAAGAAGCATGGACACGTCAGAGGCAAAACAAGCCTGCCATCAACTATGTGTGCCATGTGCCTGACCGCATACACCCACCCAATGGATGGCATTGTGTCTGTCAGCACGGAATGTTTTGGTGTGTTGATATATGTGCAGATAAGGTACCGTTGCCATCGCTGTAGGGTAGTCAGCGTTTTGTTTACATGACGTTGCCAACCCAACATCATGGCACTTTCCCGGGTCGTTTTATTACCCGAAGCGCCTCATAATCAGACACACACTGATCGTCCACTATGACCACTGATGCTCATCCAGCCAAGATTTTATGTCCCAAATCTAGACTGGACTGAAGATTTGTTATTCCGAGGATGGTTAGCAGCACCGGGTTGAGCCATGCGAAATTCATGGGTTGCTGGTGCCGTCTCCCTAAGAACGCCTCTTTTTCACGCCACCCTTGTCGTCTGAACCGCTCTCAAGGATGCTATACAAGGCCGATACGCAATGATGTATGTCTATGAATATGTACTGTGCTAAGCGCATGCAGTCCAACGGCACAACCTGAGATGGTACCGATCCCCAAAGCAGATCAAGCGTGGGAAAATGCCCGACCCAGCATTGCCTAACCTCATGACAACCCGGTAGGATGTTCTCAGGGAAGGATCGTATACACTGACGCGCTAAATTGTTCTTGTGAAACAACCGACTAAAATCATAAAATGATCAAGCATAACATGGATAAGTATAAAATAGAAAAACCGTAATACGAGCAAATCAGACGGAGTCATTAGCCTAGGCTGACCAACGTGGTTGCGCCTCGTTTTTGCTCCTCTTCTTATTTGGAGGCGCCAGCAGCCCTGGAATGCTTTATCCATCGGACAGGCCTCCAGTGCGCAACGGCGTATCAATCTATCTGGCGAAGAAGTGGTTGCGTTTCACGGGCCACGGCCACGGTCACCCGCAGGCCTGTCCGTCAGTATGCCTGGCATGAAGATATTCCCCGGGCCGCTCTTAGGATAGCTCAGACGTCCGAGGGCGCTATGAGGAGCTTCTGAAACCAGCAGGTCACCGTATCAGGTGCGCAGACGGGCCGCTGCTGCTAATGGCGGGCGCGTTAGCGCTGAGCCTCAGAGGAATCCTGTTTGGTCGCGGGGCAGCCTCGGTAAGCGCCGCGGTCATGGCAGGGCGCTTCATGAAATTATCCGAGGAGCAATTTCATCAGAGACGGCATGAGACGAAGACTCAGACGAGTCAAGGGAACATGGCTCGTTGGGAGACGCGAGACGAACCATGGCAGCGAAGGGAGTCAATCGGTAATTACTGGATACGTGGGTCGGTGGGTTTGCCAGCCGCCGCACCTGGCGGGAAAAGGAAAATCAGAGCAGCAGCAAATGACGAGCAATTGGATTTCGGCGCCGTGTCTGAGATTTGGGTCCTTTCTTAGTTAGCCGCCCCCCTGGTTACGCAGTGGTCCCAGAGTTCTGCAGGGCCTCCCTGCTCCACGCCTTCAATAGCGCCTTGGTTGGTTGCCATGGTGATCGCCGCCAACAACTGTTGCTATTACTTACACCCAGGGTCGACAGCTCTTTTAGAGCCTGGCCTCTGAATCCACTCTTCCTGGTCTCTATCGCTTTCTCAAGCATCAAATCCACACCTGAAGGACAGCTTGCATCCCATCCCATCTACGGGGAGAGCACCTCAGCGAGGCGAGCGAGCGTTCCTACAATCATCCATCGCCTGAAAAAGGCGTATTTGAATCCATCCGTCTATTGCAAAGTCGCCCGCGACTGAGCACAACCAAACTTATCTTACAGCCCGGCGCTCTGTGCTTGCGCTGCGTGAGGTGAGCGAAAAGGAACTCCCCATAGTTACGGGACGACGGACGCTGACCGCATCGCGCGCGCAGTTTCGGACCAATAGGTTCCTATACGACAACCAATCGACCGACGACAATTTAATTCCGGACTCCCCTTGCGACCAAAAAAATGCTGTCCAATCCAAATGGACTTCACGCCCGGCAACGGCAGCATCGCCGTCAGAATTCGACGCCGACTGCCTTTGAAGGAGTGAAGATCCCCAATCTGCCCAACACGACACAACGACAAGCCGCTGGCCACCGCCGCGGTCTCAGCCTCGACATTCGACGACAACACAATTCGGCATCACCGACAGCACGGCAGAATCTAATGGTAAGTGCGACTACTAACAATATAGGATTAGCAAATAATGCGCAGCATAATGTTCTGCGAGAAGCGCAGCAGCAACGCATTCAAGCACGCCCGGGCCCCCATTCGAATCCCTATGTCGCCATGGCGCATAACGGAACCGAAAACTACCTGATGTCTCCCCATGGCACTCCCCAGACACAACGGTTTGATCCGTCCTGTTTTGACCCTTCCAGCATGCCCTATGATCCTTACAGTGGTGAATTGAATGTCATGATGGCCAAGGGCCAAGCAGCCTACAGGGAAAACGTGTCGGGAGGTAAGGAATTTGATATCTTTAACACTGACAGTGCACTTTCGACGCCCACTTTTGTAAACTTCCCCGACAGCGCCTCTGCGCAAGGATGGGTCTCTGAAGGAGACACTTCCAGCACGCGGAGGACGTCGCGGAGGATTAGCAACGGTATTATGGACCGGGTTTCCAAGTTCGAGAACCTGGGAGCCGATGGGCTCCCAAGACCCGCTACGCCCCAAAGCGCAAGCTCACAGAGTAAGTTGATGCTCGATTGGAAACCCCAGCAACCCAGCGCCTGACTAACACGCCTCTAGCTTCAGGATTTTACCCCCCTACCCCGATGGAAACTCCCCAAGACCGACTGTCAAGGAATGAACCCGTCCCTAGCAGATTCCAGGATGGCTACGACGAGTCCATGGAAGAGACAATTAAGCCCGTAAGAAACCGCGGCGGAAACCGCCGAGTCCAGGCTATCTTCCAAGACATGCAAAAGCAGTCTGAGCAACTACAACAGCCACAGGTTGTTCCCAGCCCTCCCAAGCCAAACCCGATGCCCGAGGTTGACGGTTTCAACGTGCCTCTTCAGACCCCTGATTACCTGAACATGCACAACTTCAACAACGAGGTCTTGAAGATCGAGAATGGCTTCGACATGAACCAGCAGATGGCTCAGCAGGCTGAGCACCCTCAGATGGCACAGTTCATGCGACCTTGTCCTCTGACTGCTCAGTCTCTCGCCGCCGCCCCTCAGACCTCCTCTCCCCTCCGTGAATCTCCCCACCGTCGCACCGAGTCCTTAGCCAGCATTGCTAGTGCCGCTAGCATCGCCGACATCAACATTGAAGAGACTAAGACCGAGACCGGTGTTACACTCGAGGAGATTTCCCAGTACATTCGCGGCCCCGATGCCTCAGATGGCAAGTGGGTGTGTTTGTACGACGACTGCGGCAAGAAGTTCGGCCGCAAGGAGAACATCAAGTCGCACGTTCAAACCCATCTCAACGACCGTCAGTACCAGTGCCCAACATGCCAGAAGTGCTTTGTTCGTCAACACGACCTGAAGAGACACGCCAAGATTCACACTGGTATCAAGCCTTACCCTTGCGAGTGTGGAAACAGTTTTGCCCGCCACGATGCTCTCACCAGACACCGACAGCGAGGTATGTGCATTGGCGCCTTTGACGGCATTGTCCGCAAGGTCGTCAAGCGTGGCCGCCCGAAGAAGAACCGCCCTGATATGGAGACGCGTATGGAGAAGTCGTCGCGAACTCGCAAGAAGAACATGTCCATCAGCTCAATGTCTTCTTTCTCTGGCTACTCTGACAGCTCCGCTGTGAACTCGCCTGACAACGACTACAATATGCTTGATGACATGATGGACATGGGAATGCCGCCTCAGACTCAACACATGTCATCGGTATCATCAGCACCCATGGGAACTGTAGTTCCTCAGGTTGCCAACGACCTGGTTTCATCACCCTCGGCAGTCAGCGCTCACTCCTACGTCTCCCCCGAAGCTATCATGGAAGGCACACCAATGAACTCAACAAGCCCTGCAAAGAGCGCGGCAAGTCAGTACAACACCCCCCCTGAGCTGTCCCAGTCATCATCACCACCTCCCACTCAATTTTTTGATGTGGATCCCAACGCATCCATTGGTGCCGACGACCTCAGCACACTCTCCGGCACCAGCGCCATCATGGGCTCCGCCAGCATGGCTGGAACCCTGCCCCTTGGCATGGCTGATCCTGAAGATGACATGCTGCTCCAATTCACAAACGACGACGGTCTGGTCCAGCTGGACCGTGATCCCAGCATGCTTATGATGAGCAAGTTTGACGAAGAATTCGACAACGCTGTCGGCATGTTTGCCAGCAACGACGACGTTTTCTTCGGCAGCACTTGAAGAAAAACTCAACAAATATCTCATCATTCATCTTGTCATATCAAAAAAAGTTCTTTTCGCCATTTATCGCCACATATATGACCTCGGGGTACTTTAATCTATCGCGTTGCGGCGGGGCCGCGCTCTATGCGTTTTGAATGTTCTATTTCATGGTCCTTTTAGAAAGGGTAGCTCGGGAACCGGATCTTGATGACGCGGATCTTTACGAAGCTCATGTCCTTGATTTTTATCTTTTGCTCATTTCTGGCGTTCCTCTTTCCCATGACTGGGGGGAAAGACTGGGCTATAATCAAAAACGGCCTTCCGGAAAGAAAAAGAACATCTGTTTTATGTAATTGGGTGTTTTCTTCAGCAAGTCGGCCTTGTACAATAGGAGGGTTCTGGTTTTTTTTTTTCTCTTGGGGATTTTATCATTGGGGTAAATGGTTGGGAGGGAGGGTTGGGGGGTAAATGGGGAAGGGCGAATCGGTTTATTCTTTTAGAAGCAGAGTCGCAGCGGCATCGACGAGACTACGCTCCCGAATCGATGGGCTGCTTGCATTGCAATGGGCTTTGCTTTCCCGGTAGAGAAACCAATGAGGAACTTGGTTACCATGATTAAAACGTGCCTTTGAGTGTGATGTATGACCTTTTGAATGTGCATGTACTTGGAATTTTGTTCTGCCGTAGCGATCAGTGCTTGCTGTAGAGTGGCTTGATTCCTCAATTTTGACCAGTGTATTTATACTGGAAACTAATATTGATCAAACCTGGGACCATAGTTGCCTCGTGGTTTTGACCAAGCTAATTCCTGAAGTGTATAAATCGTATTCTCTATGACTAAATTGAGCAGCATCGTTGGGTTTGAATGTAATCAAGGTGCTACAGCGTCAACAACAGACCCCTGCCCTTTGTTTTCATGCCACTCGGTGCGTAATCACGCCCGTCTTTACTTGAAAGCTCCCGGGCCTCTGTCGCACAAAAATAATCTGTCGAAACTCACCCTCCACGAGAAATTTGCTTCTCACGCGGAGTAACTGAGCTCCGTCTATCTACATGCTCGTGGTTCGCTGCGAGTGGAGGGGTGTTGCATTATTTAGTGCCCCACCAGTCGCCCATAGTTGTACCTGGCTCAGCCACCCCAAACCACCTTCATTCACGACTTTCACTACCATCAATCTTGCTGCTTCTTGATCACCATTGGGACTTTGCCACCTTCAAATTTCATCTCATGGTGTAGTTTAAGCACTAGCCATGTTGGTACCAACCGTCGCAAACCGAATCACCTGGTTGTATGCCGCAGGCAATACCCCAGCAACCAGCCTAACGAGGTCTCTGCCACATGGCCAGGACGCCACTGTGCTGTCGCTCGGATGCGGCGATTTGCGAAACATTCTCTTCACAGCATACTCCGAAAAAGGACTGCGTACGTGACTTGACTCTTATTAACACGCCACCAGGGTGCTGACAGTCTGGTAGCTCAGAGAAAGCTTGATATTACGTGTTGTGATATCAATGAAAGAATCATCGGTGAGCTGGTTACCCTAAAGCAGCCAACGTCCTTTGTTGACATTGTTTAGCTCGCAATGTGATCTTGCTCTCTTTTCTCCTTGATACAGATGAGAAACTCGATAGCGACGATTTGTGGGATGCTTACTACCACTTATTTGTCAATCGCGTTACCGCTGATGCCCTTCTCAAGCGAACCACCAAGCTGCTCTCCATCTCCAACTCCCTTGAAGACTGGGACACCGACATTTATGGGCGTGCCATCAAGTTCTGCGACTTTGATACGCTCACTGATGTCAGGAAATTTTGGGAAATCATCAAGGCTGCTGCCGAAAAGTGCACATCTGCAGACTATCTGAAGGACTACCAGAAGAATGTTTATCCTTCCAAGGATTGTCATGACCAGATGGTAGGCAAAGATGCCATTCTCCTTACTGGTATGCGTTCAGCAGCCCCTCTCTCTTTGCAGTCGCAGCATGAATTGCCCAGCGCATCCTCGCAGTACTGGAAAGATGGGACTGTCACACCCAAACCAGACGATGCTCAGTTTCCCAACCCCCTGCTTGGTGCCATTCTTTCCGATACTGACATATTGCACTACGGCAATGACCCTGTGTTGGGTTATCACCTTGCGGCAGCGTATGCTCCACTATTGGACTCATCGCCCTTGAATCCTGAAGACCCTGAGCTGGGCTTCCATGCTGCCGCCGCCGCAAAAACACAATTTGATGAATGGAGCACGGCGTTCAGGCAGGTTTTTGGCAAGAAGATTGTTATTCGCTACGTAGTAGCCGATGCCCTAACATTCTGCCATACCCTTCAGCAAAGTGCTGTTGCAAAAACCACATCTGCCAATATGTACAGAAGGACACTCGACAGCAGACCTCTCATCTTGGACCAGAAAGTATACGGAAAAGGCATCACGGGCCCGACAGCATTCGATATTATTGATACTTCGAATCTCAGTGACCATTTCGGGGCCATCAACATCATCGTGGCTGCAGGTCCCTTGCTGAAAGATCAGCCGTGGGCAGCTTTATTTACGGAGCTACTGATCAAGCAAGAAGGAGATGAGAAAAGAGCACTTGAAAAGATTCTCTGCGGCCACGTGCCGACCGTGTCTCTGTTGTTAGGCTTCAGTCCCGTACAGTACTGGACGAACGCTAAGTGCGAATCACATGTTGACGAAATATTCTTGAGCGGTATGGGTCGGACCACATCAAAAAACGAGGAGACGCAATTTCGCATCAGGTCTGTCTGGAAGCGAGACGATAGCTTTGCTGGATACCCAAAAGGGGGTAGCAAGCTGCACATTGAAGCTAAACCACTTGCCAAGATTCTCTTGCCCATAGTCCGCCGCATGTTTGAAAGTGAGAGTCCTACGGCTGGAAATTCACGAACCAGTGCCTACCCTCACTTTCATCGAGGAAGTCTTGCCGCGCTGCTGAAGCTGGTTAGCAGACGGGTGGAAACTGACTGGCCAATTACCCATGCTGAATTGGTTGATTTGACTTCTCAGGAGCGTGCACTGATGCTAAACAGCAACCAGACACAAGATTTCGGCACCCAACTCCATCTCATGGGTGTTGGGACTGAAGCATGGTTGCTATCTGGATTCAAAGATACAACAAAGACTGGCATGTTCAATGCCTGGGAGTCAATTCCTCCAGTCCTCGCCGTCACTGTCGTCATTCCCAGGCAGACAATTGATCGCTTGTACGAAGGCTCATTCCAGCAGAAGCTGTCATCTCCAAGGTTGATTGGATCTTTGAGGACTGGTCCTAATTCGGTGACCAAGTGGCACAACATGTTTGGAGACGTGCAACTCTCGTTTGGAAAGGTCAAGACGACAAGCTATCCCGAGTGCGAAGACTTCGAAGTCTCGGTTCAACGGGCAGAGAAGGGGTGGTCAGGTAACTCCTCACTTGTTGCGTCGTTCTATGTACCCACGGCAGCACTTCAAGTTGAGCCAGAAAACACACTTATTGGATTGTCGATTCCACCCTCAGCCCAAAGTGGAATGATCTATGTTCCTATTTTGGGAATGGACCTGGTGGTCTTCGAAACAGAAATGATGAACTCTGATAACGTCTTTGTGACAAAGTACCTGCCTGACCAGAAGGGATATCCCCTTGTCTGTTCTGGATCGAAGAGCCTTGACAATACTGTAGACAAGGGACATGACGACAGGACTGTCAAGATTACAGCTGATATCCCGGCTTCCGAGTCGACAATTGGCATTATCACAGCTCGTCTCGACATCACCTCCACAAAAGGAAAAAGTCTTTTGAAAGAAAAGGTTCCCATCGAGCTGAAACAAAAAGATCCTTTTGTCATTGATGTTGTATTTGCGGACAACAAGCTCGTATGTCCCGTGAGATTCCCGATTCCTGTTACCAAGGACGGAATAAGATCCCGAGTTGCTCGCACTACCGGCTACATCGAAATAATTGCGCCCGTGGCTGATGCAGGATCTTCTGGAATCCTGTCTGATTTCATCTTCCCCGTCGGACTCTCATCTTCCGGTGTTCCGTTTACGACCAACACACCGCATGTTAATCTTGACGCCCTCCCGATCGTTGATCTTGGAGCAAGCAAGGATAGATTGCGATGGCTTACCTCGCTTACGTCGTTGCAATTTTCCACTCGGGAAAAGAGACTCCGTGATGTGGCCAATGAAGGGACAGGCATCGCAGAGGACCCCAGGGTCAATTTTAAGGAGTCATTGTTCACAATGTTTATGCTCAGCTCTGGGCTTCAGGGTGGACAAACCGGCATGTTTGCAATCAATCATCCAGAACAGGGAGGCATTCACATGTTGATCTTTGTATCTGCTCTGAGACTTGACGGGGACAATGCTTCGGTTGTTCTCGACGCAGCGGTAATTCCGTTCACTACCAGACTGATCGAGTCGGGCAAGATGGAGGCTTTCTTGCTGTTGATTAGGACCTTGGAGTGCTGTACGCTCAACGTTAATGACGCTGAGCTGATTCTTTGGAAGAAGATCCTGCCATCGCTAGCTGAGAGATGCCGCACCTGGTCACACCGCAGCACCTGCGAGTACAAGAGGAAGAACTCAACGATTCCGATCAGCCTGGAGCATGGTGAGCAGGTGATTTGCTCCTGCGGAAATGGCCATATTCCCGAAAAGTTTGTGTCGCTTCCAGAGTGGGAAAATGCTGGCCCAAATGCTGTAAGGGTAGCCATCAATCCTACTTATTCTGTGCCTTTTGTAGAAGAGGTTGTGGCACAGAGTCTAGTTGCTCAGATGGGCTCTGTCAGCATGGACACGGAGCGTTGCAGGAAGTGTGGCAAGACTCAGGGTTCTGATGGGGGATCACTGAAGAAGTGCTTGCGATGCATGAAGGTCAAGTATTGTTCCGGGGAATGCCAGAAGAAGGATTGGAAGAAGCACAGGAATGAGTGCAGTGAGAGTGGATAAGAAGTTGGGGGGAGGCGTCAGGATGTTGATTATGATGTATGAGTGAGTGTTCATGTTCAGGCTATGGGATGTTGTCTATAAAAAGGAGCATTGGCGTGAGACAAAAAATAAAAACAAGAATTGTTGGTGTTTGTGCAGTTCGCACGTATGCTAGCCGTGTGTAGTGTACATGGGTGAAAGAAGGTCGAGGATTGTCATGGAACCCACTTAGATCTCGGTCAGGCTCACCGAGCTGTTTTGCGGCAGCCTGAACCACGGGTGACAGAATACATACATAGTACATGAAGCGAGTTGCTCTCTCAGCAATATTAGAAAAAGCGTTGATAAAGTAGATAATTTTGATAGATTAGCAGCACCGCTGCATTTACAGTATATTTGCATTGTTTTTTTAATGGATTTATGTCAGGGGCTTGCTTTCTTTTTGCTTCTTATGCATCTTCAGGTCCCATTTATCGTGTGCCATGTTTTCTGTCGCCCCTATCCTGTTCACCGCCCACTCACAGCACCCACAGTAACACGCTACGACCACCCACCGCCTTCACCATGGCGGGGCAGAAAAAATGTCCAGGTCCCAGGCCAGCACCAGCCCGCTATTGCCTACTACTCCCACAGCTGGAGCGAGCTTGTGGGATTACGAAATCGCGAACAACTTCCCGCCCACTTCCACCTCGACCCAACATCTTCCCCCCCGACTCGACATTCGCATTTCGCAAAAATGTCGGCCGCCCAGCTTCTTAACCCCAAGGCCGAGTCCCGAGTGCGTCTGTCCCATGCCCCACAGGAAAAAAGTTGCCCGCCAGCCTGCTAACCACTGACTTGGGTCGTAGAGGAGGGGCGAAGCTCTGAAGGTCAACATCAGCGCCGGTGAGGGCTTGCAGGATGTCCTCAAGTCCAACCTTGGCCCCCGCGGCACCATCAAGATGTGAGAACCTCGCAGCCTATTTTTTGTTTTTCACGCTGACCCCTTTGCTCTTTTAGGCTTGTCGACGGCGCCGGACAGGTATCATCGCCTTGTCTCTTGCCCCTCTGTCCGCCCCCCTTACTGACCATCCCCTCCAGATCAAGTTGACCAAGGACGGCAATGTCCTCCTCCGAGAGATGCAAATTCAGAACCCCACCGCCGTTATGATTGCCCGAGCAGCGACTGCGCAGGACGACATTTGCGGTGACGGAACTACTTCTGTGGTGATGTTGGTGGGCGAGCTTTTGAAGCAGGCAGACCGACACATCTCTGAAGGACTTCACCCCCGAATCATCACTGACGGCTTCGAGCTTGCCAAGGCCGAGGCCCTTAAGGTCAGTTTCATTCCAATGCACGCCCCTGGACCTCGTCTCATAGTTGTAGTTCCTCGATAGCTTTAAGCTCCCCAAGGAGATTGATGCAGAGCTCCTCCGCAGCGTCGCCCGAACTTCCCTCGCCACCAAGCTTAACGCAAGCCTCGCCGAGAAACTCACCCCCGATATTGTCGATGCCGTTCTGGCCATCTACCAGGCCCCTACCAAGCCCGACTTGCATATGGTGGAGATTATGAAGATGCAGCACCGAACAGCCTCCGATACTAAGCTGATCAAGGGTCTCGCTCTGGATCACGGTGCCCGACACCCCGACATGCCTAAGCGACTCGAGAACTGCTATATCCTCACCATGAACGTGAGCTTGGAGTATGAGAAGACCGAGATCAACTCCAGTTTCTTCTACTCCAGCGCCGAGCAGCGTGAGAAGCTTGTTGAGAGTGAGCGACGATTCGTCGATGCTAAGCTCAAGAAGATTGTGGAGTTGAAGAAGGAGCTGTGCGGTACTGATGGAAAGAAGAACTTTGTTATCATCAACCAAAAGGGTATCGACCCTCTGTCCCTCGATGTCCTTGCCAAGAACGGTATCCTGGCCCTCCGAAGAGCCAAGCGAAGAAACATGGAGCGGCTTCAGCTGATCTGCGGTGGTATTGCCCAGAACAGTGTCGAAGATTTGACAGCAGATGTTCTAGGCTGGGCTGGCCTTGTCTACGAGCAGACTCTCGGTGAAGAGAAGTACACCTTTGTGGAAGAGGTGAAGGACCCCAAGTCGGTTACTCTGATGATCAAGGGCCCCAACCAGCACACTATTGCCCAGGTTACCGACGCCGTGCGAGATGGTCTGCGCAGTGTCTACAACACAATCGTCGACCAGAGCGTTGTCCCTGGAGCCGGCGCTTTCCAGATCGCCTGCGCTGCTCACCTGAAGAGTGATGCTTTCAGCAAGTCCGTCAAGGGCAAGGCCAAGTGGGGTGTTGAGGCTTTCGCCGATGCTCTTCTCATTATTCCTAAGACCCTGGCTGCCAACGCCGGTCTCGATATTCAGGATGCTCGTAAGTGACTTTGCTAAACTCAGCTTATTGCAGACAGAAACTAACGTGTAACTACAGTTGCTGCCCTGCAGGACGAGTATGCTGATGGAAACGTGGTCGGTCTGGACCTTGAGACGGGAGACCCTGTGGACCCTGAGATCGTGGGCGTGTTTGATTCGTTCCGAGTATTGCGCAACTGCATCGCGTCCAGTGCTAGCATCGCATCCAACCTCCTCCTATGTGATGAGTTGTTGAAAGCTCGACAGATGGGCCGGTCAGGCGGTCCGGGCCCGGGAATGGACGGCCCTGAGCAATAGTTTGATACCAGGTTAGAATAACGGTAGACAAAAGATTTTGGGCGGTAATCAAAACGACATGTCAGCCTGTATTTGATTTCCTTGGTGTTTTGATCATGACTATTGGATTGAGACCAGGATGCACATAAATACTAGTTTACGAGTAAAGATGAACCTATTATTCATTTGTAATGGTTTCTTCAAGATGAATCAAAATTCATTCGATGGTGTGCTTTGCAGCGGTTTGAGTGGTGTAAGGGCACAAGCCACGGTTTGACTAGACCTGAATAAAGTTCCCAACTGAAAACTGAAACAAGTAATTGAATTAAGCATTGAGGATTAACCGGAAATGATATGGAATTAATTCTTCGTATGTATCAATTTTATGTAGAAGTCTGTAATTTGAAACACAATATTTGGAGTCCATTCGACTCGAAATCGGCAGAACCTGGACCAAGGATATAACTTAGGCAGGATAAATGTGAGGAGATGCGACCGTATTACTATAAAATAAATTTAATATTCATATTTGGTAAAATATCATTGGATGAGAGGCTTGACAGTGAGTTTTGACAGTATAGCACCTTCTCCCCTCTCTTACACTCCCACCACCTGCCAGGCTCTCTTATCGCTGCACTGCCCCGCATCAACATCAATACAAGGGAAAAAAAAATCTTGACCCCACCATCTCTCTGGACAGCCCTATACCTATACAACGCGACCACAATGGCTTCGTACGATTCCGATTCCTCAGAGGGCGAGTTTGAAGAGACGAGTGTTCTCTTGGGATATGCCTCAAAAGATGCCGACGATGACACCATTAGCCATCTCGGAGGTCAACCTGTGCGTGCAACAATTTTTTTTTTCCCCCTCCAAAATCACATCCCACCTTGTGCTACTAACATGAGCTCTGCAGGAATGGTTAGACCCCGAAGCCCCCCCCAGCGCCGCATACGCCAAGTGCAAGGTCTGCAAGGACCTGATGGTCCTGCTGCTTCAGCTTAATGGTGAGCTGCCCGAGAAATTTCCCGAGCATGAGCGACGCATATACGTCTTCGCCTGTCGCCGCGCGAGCTGCCGGCGCAAGCAGGGTAGCATCCGTGCTCTGCGGGGTGTGAGAGTATGGAAGGAAGTGGCGCCCAAGGAGGAGGCTACGGAGGCCAAGAAGGAGGAAGAGGAGGAACAGAAGAAGCCCAAGAATGATGGTCCTGGACTAGGCAACACACTCTTTGGCGCAAAGGGTTTGGGTGCGGGAGGCGCCCCTGCGAACCCTTTCTCCAGCAATGCCAACCCATTCAGTTCCTCGACCAGCAACTCGAGCAACCCTTTCAGCACGGGGCCCTCATCCAACCCCTTCTCCTCACAACCAGCCAAACCCGCGCCTTCTGAAGAGGCCCCCGCAGCCGCCCTCCCCAAGACCTTTGCTGAGTCGCTGAACATCGGCGCCTCATCCACCTCATCAGCGCCGCCCCCCCCAGCCGAGCCCTGGCCTGAGAAGTTGCCGGAGCCCTACACGAAACTGTATCTCGCCGACGCCGACTTCGAGACGCTCGATCCCAAGCCGGCCAAGGTGCCCCAGAACGCACGGCTCGAGGACGCCGATTCCGCGGAGCCCTCGGTCCTCGACCGCGAGGCCTTTGAGTCCACCATGGACTCTACCTTCCAGAAGTTCGCCGACCGTCTGGCCCAGAACCCAGAGCAGGTCATTCGCTACGAGTTTTCGGGTGCGCCCCTGCTGTACTCCAAGACAGACGCCGCTGGCGAGGCCATCAGCAAGGGCGCCATCCCCCGGTGCAGCACTTGCGCCTCCCGCAGGGTGTTCGAGGTTCAGCTGACTCCCAACGCCATCTTTGAGCTCGAGGGTGATGATTTGAGTCTGGACGGTATGGAGTGGGGAACCATCATTGTGGCCGTGTGCGAGAGGGACTGCTCGCCGAGGGGCACGGAGCTCACCAAGACGGGATATGTCGAGGAGTGGGCTGGTGTGCAGTGGGAGGAGTTGACGACCAAGAAGAAGTAGATGAGAGGGAAATGGTGCAAAAAGGGAGGCATATAAATGATGGGTCCATGATTTGAGACGGATGGGGAGGGGGAAAAGAGTAAAAAAGGGGCGCAGCGTATAACAATTGACCACATTTTGTTTTCTTTGGCATATCGGGACATCAAGCATGGGGAATCCAACAATCGCAAAAGTTCTATATGTTTGTAGATCCTTTGGTTTGTACTTCAATCACATGTCCTATTAAACGCCCGGATTTTTATACCCCTCCATGCTACCCATGCTGGCCATTCCCTTCCGCATCATGAATCGTCATGACATGTCCCACTGAAGGGAAAGTGCAAAAAAACCCCTCCGACCCTCAGCTGGCGCGGCCAACCTATACCGTCTCCTCCCAAGCCCGTCGGAGCACCCTGGAGAACTGCTCGACGTTGACGTCCTCGCGGATTTCAGCCTTCTTGGCCTCGTTCTCGGGGTTGGAGGGCACCTTGACGATGCCATCGGCCTCGACAGTCCAGCCGCAGACCTCGGTGACGAACTTCTTGGTGGCATCCTCGTCCTTAAGGCCGAGCCATGACTCAAGGTGGGAGACGCTGAGCTCACGGAAGGCCTGTGACACCAGCAGTGCGATGCGGTGGCGGATGAGGTCCTCAAAGTCAGGGATGTCGGCAATCAGGTCAGCGCAGAGGTCGTCGCCGTCGATGTCGGCCCAGAAACCGTCGTACTGGGCGCCCTCGAGCTGGCCGTTGAGGGAGCGGAGCTTGCTGAGAGCCTCGTGGAGCTCGCCATTCGAGGCCGTCGAGGGGTTAATGAGGTGGATGGCGAGGGAGAACTGAGGTGAGGGGAACTGGGTCATGGCCTTGACCAGGATGTTGGTGACAATCTCATCCTTGATGCGGTCAGGGTTGAGCTGGTACCTGTCCAAGGGAAGAAAGATTTGGAGTCAGCCTTGGTTCGCGTGAGAGAAGGGCAGAGTTGAATTTGCAGAGGGGTAAGTTGGGCGTGTCAGATAGAATTAATAATGTAACTTCAGGTGTGGTTTCCTAGGCCACACGGTTCAGGTAATAGGAAACGTTGACATTTAATCATCATATAAGAAGGAGCCCGGGTGTCGTGCAGGGAGGGAGAGAATCACTCACAACTTGAGCAGGGTGCGGTTGGCGTTGCAGTCGGTATACTTGTTCTCGCATTGCTCACCCAGGTAGCCCTCGAGATGGCCCACAGCCTCGGGGTTGTACCGCTCGAGGCCGTTGATGATGTTTGTGATGTAGTCGGGCCTCTCGGGCGGGTCTTCGCCGTTCATCATCTTGGTTGATGGGATTTGAGGGGGATGTCGTGGGGATGTTCGCGATGGTGGGGCAGAGTAAAGATTTCGACGGTTGTGTGAGTGAGTCGCTTGTGGGCGACTAAACGGGTTTAGCTCCAAGCCGAGGGGCTGGTGTTTTACGGTTTTTGCTGACTTTCTGCGGTTTTGTGGACGTCACGTGCACCCGCGTCGACGATCGTCATGCAATGAATGCCAGCCCGAATGCAGAGCGCGTTCATAGAGGCGAACAGTGTGCGCAATCCACTTGACAACTATTCTTCTTTATTGAAGAGCCTATTTTAAAAAAAGCTTGATGAAGACCTGGATCGGAATTTGATGAATAAAATCACACGCGTCAATCACACACTGCGGCCATGTCCAGCCCGTCCAAGAAGCGGAAGCTGAACAATAACGGTAGCAAGCCCTCTGCTCCGGCCACGAAGGGCCTAGAGTATTTCTTTTCCAAACAGAGACAGAATGTTTCACAGACGGCAAATAAGCCGAGCACGGCGGGCTCTAGTAATGCTGCCACTTCTGAAACTGAGATGACGGATGAAGAGCTGGCTCGTAAGCTCCAGGCGGAATGGGATCAAGAGGTTGCCCAGGAGAGACAAGCCGCCCAGGCCAAGAAACCCAAAGTCGAGGATCCTGATGAACCTGCTTCCGCCAGTGAGATTCCTCAGAATCTCGAGTCCAGCCAACCACTCGTGCTTCCAACGTCTCTCACTAAACCCAGCTCGTCCAAGGAGAAATCTAAGCCCACCCTTGGTCTCCAGTCGGCTGGTATATCCGAGGACATAACCTCAGCTTCGATACCATTAGATGAATCTCCCCTGACTTTCCAACCATCTCAATACATTCCCCTACTCCATGAACACTGGGCCTCAGAAGGCGGAAATGCCTCCTACGCACTCCTCACCCGGTGCTTTGTCCTGGTCAGTGGTACCACGAGCAGAATTAAAATTGTGGACACTCTGGTAAACTGTATAAGAATATTGATCGAGGCCGATCCCTCAAGTTTACTGCCTGCGGTATGTTCCCACCTACGTTTTACGATCCAATTCTGATTAATTTAGGTTTGGCTGGCTACAAACTCGATATCCCCACCTTACATATCTATGGAGCTTGGCCTAGGCGCTTCCGCGATTTCAAAGGCTTTGAAAACCGTGTGTGGCCTTGACAGCCGGTCCTTAAAAGCCATTTATGACAAGCACGGCGATGCTGGCGATGTCGCATTCGAGGCTAAAAAGAAGCAAAGTTTCACCCTAAGAAAACCAAAACCTCTCACAATAAAGGGAGTATATCAGTCTCTGGTGAAGATTGCCAATAGCCAGGGGCAAGGAAGCACAGAAACTAAACAGCGGCTCGTGGATCGACTTTTGCAAGATGCTCGCGGCGGCGAGGAGAGCCGGTTTGTTGTACGGACTTTGTGCCAGCATGTAAGGACTTCTGACCCAACCGCATTTATTCAGTTGGCTGATGCGACAGTAGCTTCGAATCGGTGCTGTCAAGACGACAATGTTAATTGCTCTGTCGAGGGCTTTTCTTTTGTCACGTCCCCCAGACGCAGACTTTCCTCTCAGATCAGCTTCCGATCTGTCGAAGCTAAAGAAAGAGGAGTTGGCTGAAATCTGGGCCAGAGGAGAAGAAATAGTCAAAGCATGCTATGCACGTCGACCAAATTATGGTGACATAGTACCGGTGCTGCTCGAAATTGGCATTTCAGAAGAATTGTTGATTCGGTGCGACATCACTATTCACATTCCCTTGCGTCCCATGCTTGGAAGTATTACTCGGGACTTGTCCGAGATGCTTACCAAGCTTCAAGGGAGAGATTTTGCTTGCGAGTACAAGTATGATGGGCAGAGGGCACAGATACACTGTGATGAACAAGGCAAAGCCTCAATATTCTCAAGGCACCTTGAGCTAATGACTGACAAATACCCTGATCTTGTCGAACTGATACCAAAAATACGTGGCGAGGGTGTTGGGAGTTTTATCATGGAAGGGGAGGTTGTGGCTGTTGATCAAACCACTGGAGAACTCAAAAACTTCCAGACCTTGACCAACCGCGCCAGAAAAGATGTTGACATTGGAACCATCAAAGTTAATGTCTGTTTTTTCTCCTTTGATCTCATGTATCTAAATGGGCAACCGCTCCTCAATCGGTCATTTCGGGAGCGCCGAGAGCTGCTTCGCTCACTGTTCACAGAAATTCCCCATCGCTTCACCTGGGTCAAGAGTCTAGATGCCACCTCTAGCGAATCCGAGGCTGTGCTGGACTTTTTCAAGTCGGCCACTGAGAGCAAGTGCGAAGGCATCATGGTAAAGATTTTGGACAACTTGACCACCTTGCCTTACACAGGGGACGCAGAGGGACAAACCCCAGAAAATAGCGAGAGAGTCACAGCATCCAAGTCCAAGCCAAAAGGAAAAGGCAAGGCGAAATCAACAACCGAGGACGATGGTGCTGAGAAGAAAACCAAGTCACGACGCAAGCCCTTACTGGCAACTTATGAACCCGACAAACGCCTTGATTCATGGCTCAAGGTTAAGAAGGATTATAGCTCCAGTTTCGACACACTGGATCTAATTCCGATAGCTGGATGGCATGGCCAAGGTCGCAAGGCAAAGTGGTGGTCGCCAATTCTCCTTGCCGTTCGAAACGAGGAGAGTGGGTCGCTTGAAGCGGTGTGTAAATGCATTTCCGGGTTTACCGATACATTTTATAAGGCGAACAGGGAGTTTTATGATGATGGAGAAGAGAGCGGGGAGCCAAAGAATACAAGGTCGCAAAAGCCGAGCTTTGTCGAGTATTCGGGGCCTGCGCCAGACGTCTGGTTCGAACCCCAGGAGGTGTGGGAGATGGCGTTTGCAGACATTACGCTGAGCCCAACTTATACGGCAGCGATCGGGTTGGTGAGTGATGAAAGGGGTCTCAGTCTTAGGTTTCCGAGATTCTTGAAAAAGAGGGAAGACAAAGGAATAGACGAGGCGAGCACCAATGATTTTCTTGCCGGGCTTTGGAGAAAACAAGAGGCAAAGGCTGTAACAGCAGGAGCAGAGCATGAAAATGGCGTTGAGCAGGATGAAGAAGTGGAAGAAGAATAATTAACAGGGCTCAGATGCCATAAACAGCCTATTGGCCAAACCGTGGCGCCAAACTCCTCCCATGCGTGGTTGATACAAACTGGAGTATGTACATCATCAGCTCACTTTCCGGCGTTGAGCTTCTGAGCTATGAGACTAAAGACGGCAATGGATCCCATAAAAAGGATTGCGTTGTAAAACTGGCCATATTATGTTAGACAGACTGATTATATTGAAGAGATAAAAATGTCTGCTTACTGCTCTCCGAGAGACTTCTCGCTCCTCGTCTTCTGTTCGAGCCTCGATAAAGAGGCGGCGCAGGTTGGGTAAGCTCGCCTATTGCACAGTCAGTTTTGGCTGATAGCGCATGGACGGGACAGATGCAAGCCGCCTTACCATTTTGAATCATCCCCTGTCGCCCTTCCCAGGCTGTAACTTAGCCACTTGAATCGATTCGCTGGCTTGTAACTGGCAGCCTAGAAGCTCAGCTAACGCTTATTATTGAGTCGTGCAGTGTTTGAGCGAACGCACTGGAACGGGCCGTGGAGGGGTGACTAAGCTAGTGAGTTCGGGAAAAATTGTTAGCGATTGAAGCCACGATGCACCGAAGCGGCAATCAAGCGGAAATTTTAAAGTTGGGGGGACCACAATCTGGGCGTGAGCAACCCCCTGTAGAACGGAAGCGCCCCAGCGGGTGTTTAGTGGCAAGTTCTGAACAGTTTTAGTGGATGGAAGCCTGGGTCTGGAGCCATTGGCGAACCCAACCTGAGCCAGCGTCGTGGCCTTGGCATCCATCTTCAGTGACGCCCGCCTGTTCTCCTTTAAACTACTGCTTCAATCCTCAGGCCTCTGCCACGACGCAACACCCCGACAAAGGCATCCCCGATCTTGCAAGTCCATCGGCGGATGCGGGCTCTGGCGCTTGAGATTCCCTCCGTGTGCACCGTCCAGCGACTTCCCCCGGGCCCGTCGTCACCGCTTCCACCCAGCTATCCCACCTCGACATCAGCCCCTCCACAGCATCCTCAGATACCTCGACCATGGCGGTAAATCGAATTCGGGGCGCCTTCGCCGTGCCTCGCAAGGGCGAGACGTTTGAGCTGCGTGCTGGCCTCGTCTCCCAGTATGCCTACGAGCGCAAGGAGTCGATTCAGAAGACCATCATGGCCATGACGCTCGGCAAGGATGTGTCAGCTCTGTTCCCCGATGTCCTCAAGAACATTGCCACAGGCGATCTCGACCAGAAGAAGCTCGTCTACCTCTACTTGATGTATGTGAAATCAGCCATGCCCAAGTGTTGCGCTCTCTTTACCCCACCTGATAGCTTCACTCGAGCCTTCCCGGCGAGGATACGGTAACTGATCTAGCCCGTCCAGGAACTACGCCAAATCGCACCCCGACCTGTGTATTCTCGCCGTCAATACGTTTGTGCAAGATTCAGAAGATCCGAACCCGCTGATACGAGCGTTGGCGATTCGAACTATGGGCTGCATCAGGGTGGACAAGATGGTCGACTATATGGAGGAACCCCTGAGGAAGACATTACGAGACGAGTCGCCGTACGTGCGTAAGACGGCCGCCATCTGCGTCGCCAAGCTGTTCGACCTCAACCCCCAGATGTGCATAGAAAACGGCTTCCTCGAAAGCCTCCAGGAGCTGATTGGCGACCCCAACCCGATGGTTGTCGCAAACTCGGTCCAGGCCCTTTCGGAAATCACCGAGACGGCTCCCGAGACGAGGGCTCTTGTCATTACGGCTGCGACGCTGAAGAAGCTGCTCATGGCTCTCAACGAGTGTACTGAGTGGGGTCGAGTCACCATTCTGACAACCCTCGCCAACTACCAAACCACGGACCTTAAGGAATCGGAACACATTTGCGAGCGAGTGGCCCCTCAGTTCCAGCACGTCAATCCCAGCGTCGTTCTTGCTGCTGTAAAGGTCGTCTTTATCCACATGAAGTCCATCAACCCCGACCTGGTACGGTCATACCTTAAGAAGATGGCTCCTCCGCTAGGTATGTGTCCTGATAGAAAGCTGATGCCTGGTTGTTCATGCGGGCTGACTGAAACGAAGTAACCCTGGTTGCGTCAGCGCCCGAGGTCCAATACGTCGCTCTGCGAAACATTGACCTGCTGCTCCAAGCCAAGCCTGATATTTTGAGCAAGGAGATGCGGGTCTTCTTTTGTAAATACACTGACCCGCCATATGTTAAGCTCCAGAAACTCGAGATTATGGTCAGAATAGCAAACGAGAACAATTATGAGCAGCTTCTCGCGGAATTAAAGGAATACGCCCTTGAGGTGGATATGGACTTTGTCAGGAGAGCCGTCAAGGCAATTGGTCAGGTGGCTATCAAGATTGAGAGCGCCAGCGAGAGATGTGTTCGTGCCCTCGAGGATCTCATCTCTACCAAGGTCAACTACGTCGTTCAGGAGGTCGTTGTTGTTATCAAGGATATCCTGCGAAAATACCCCGGGTACGAGGGCGTCATTCCCACGCTTTGCCAGCACATTGATGAGCTCGACGAACCCGACGCCCGTGGATCACTCATCTGGATCGTGGGAGAGTATGCCGAAAAGATCAACAATGCAGACGAAATCCTGGAGAGTTTCGTAGAAGCATTCATGGAGGAGTTTACTCAGGTTGGTGACCAATTTGGACGATCTGATGTCAGGCGCTAACTCTCTGAAATTAGACCCAACTGCAAATATTGACTGCTGTGGTAAAACTGTTCCTGAAGAAGCCGGGAAGCAGCCAGGGCCTTGTCCAAAAGGTGCTGCAGGCAGCCACGGCCGAGAATGACAACCCAGATATCCGTGACAGAGCATACGTCTACTGGCGCCTGCTATCAACGGATCCTGAGGTGGCCAAGGTATGCAGTCAACTCAGAACAAATACCCCATGCTCTTGTACTAATTGCTCGTTCTCTAGAGTATTGTCTTGTCTCAAAAGCCAACCATTTCCACCACCATGACCAGCTTGCCCCCTGCCCTCCTTGAGCAGCTCCTGACCGAGCTCTCAACACTGGCCTCAGTCTACCACAAGCCCCCGGAGTCGTTCGTTGGCAAGGGTCGCTTTGGCGCCGACGAAATCCAGCGTGCTGCCATCCAGGAGCAGCGTCAAAACGCCGCCGAGAACCCTATTGCTGCGTCCGTCGCTGCCACTGCCAACGGCTCCGGTGGTGCCGCGCAGAACAACATCGAAAACCTCCTTGACATTGACTTCGATGGTGCTGCGCCGGCTTCTCAGGAGCAGAATAGCGCCTCTGCAACTCCCGACCGTGTGGCCAGCCCCGCGGCTGGTGGTCCCTCTGGCGCCATGGCTGACATGATGAGCATGTTTGATGCACCAATCACTCCCAGCGGCGGAGCTCCTGCTGCAGCCCCGGCCGCAGCACCAGCTTCCAGCGGAATGAACGACTTGATGAACGGATTTGAGGGAATGAACTTTGGAGGCTCAAGCGAGCCGCTCCCAGCGGCGATGCAGCTCCAGCAGGCGCAGGGTGGCACAGCACCAGCACAGCAGCCGAAGAAGGACAGCGATGATTTGCTTGGCCTTTTCTAGACTTATCATGACCCGAAGCAGCCCCTGGAGGAGCCCGGGATTGTATGGAGTATGGAGAGAGAAGTGCGCTGGTGGACACAAAAACATGGTTGAATCATGGGCCACGGCCGCAGGCGCAAGGAGAAAGAGAGATGATGATCACATAAAAACCCATTTATTTTCAGAGTCCAACGCTCGCCAAAATAAAAAATCTTTCTAATATCAAACCCCCAGAGGTGCCTCCCTATGCTATGTGAACCACGCCGTGCCAAGCACTTTGCAACCGTTCCTGTATGGATATCTGAACCTTGTCCCCGTGACCTCGTGCCGGCGTACTGTTTTGCGCCTCCCCAGTGTCATGTATCATCGCAAGGAGCGTATTTCAATGGTTTCCCTCAGCTCATGGCGACATCGGCAGACTCGGAGGCGGCCTTGTCACGCTGGTACTCGTCTGGGGTCTGGCACTTTGCGGTCCAAGCGTGGATGGCGGCGATTTCGTCCTTTAGGGCGCCGTTGACGAGACGGTGGCGCTTGAGCGAGTTGAGGCCCTGGAACTGGGGCGACACGATGAGGGAGTTGAAAGCCTGGCCGCAGCCGCCTGGATTGGAACATGCGCGTCAGTCCTTTGCGCAAGGGGGAAAGGGAGAGAGGTTGTCGTGTGCCGTTCGCCGCTCGCGCAGTCTTCGTTTTTTTTGGAGGGGCACATGCGCGGCGACATGGCGGGGTGGAAATGGGGGGGAGACAGAGAACTTACCCGACATGTCAGTAACCTCAACGTGGATGGCTTGGAGACGCTCGGTAATGGCCTCGCGCAGGCTCTCGTCTGTGATTTGCGACATTGTAAATTCCTCTCTTTGGTGCGCCGCTCTCTTTCTTTTCCCTCTCCCCTTTTCTTGATTTGTGAGCAGGATCTAGAAAGTGATGAGATTGATTAGATAGAACCGCGGGGCAACGTTGAACACAACCAAAGAGGGAAGGGACATCCGGACAGTGTGTGTTGGTACGTAATTGACACGGTACGAGCTCATGGGCACCGCCGTCTTCACCGCGCATCTAACTGGAGGAGGGGAGCTCTAAGCTTTATTCGGAACGTAGAGAGAGCTTCACACACGACCAAGCTATACACGGGGGTCTCGCAACCAGCAGCTCCTCTGCCATTGGCTCAGGTACACTACCAACACAGCTCTTTAAGGCTAGCCCTGTTTTCGGTGGTTTGACATCCTGACATGCGGGGCAGTGTTTTGCGGTGGCATCCAACATTGCTTGCCCGTTCATTTGACAGCGTGAAGCGACCCGCTTGGTGTGCTCCCAAGGCAACACGCTTCATCTCGCCGAGTTCATTTACCCCGTCACCGGGTTTTCACACAAGACGTTGCTCCTCCTGCCGTCTTCCACCAAACACAGCGTCCAACCCGGAATCCGAATCAACCCAAACCACCATGGCTGACGTTGGAGCTTGGGGCGCCTGGCAGGTTGAGCCTTCGTCCTTTACCAGCACTGTGTCCAAGGCGATGCAGACTCTGTAAGCGTTTCCCAAGCACACACTCTTTCCCGGCTGTGTTGAGAGCGTGCCTTCTGATAGCAAGCAGGTATCCCGAGCAGCTAGCGGACAGATCATGGGACAATGTCGGTCTCCTCGTGGGCAACTCGGAAACCGATG
The DNA here is from genome assembly GCA_013403855.1 of Calonectria honghensis. Taxonomy (NCBI): domain Eukaryota; kingdom Fungi; phylum Ascomycota; class Sordariomycetes; order Hypocreales; family Nectriaceae; genus Calonectria; species Calonectria honghensis. The sequence goes on from VTGB01000029.1 coordinate 1,761,104, forward strand.
CCGCCAAGAAGAAGCCTAGAGTTCTGGTGACCAACGATCTTACATTTCAAGTCGCAGTTGATGCCATTGGGCAAGGCGCAAGCGTCATTGTCAGCTACCGTAAGCGCCGTCGTGTTGGTATTGACTGAGAGTTGAAGAACTAACACTTTTCCTTAGACCCTTTCATCTTCAGCGGGCTCAAGTCCATCACCAACAAGGATCCCCAGCAGGCTACCCTCCTGCACCTTGCCAAGGCTGGCATTGCTGTGTACTGCCCCCACACGGCTGTTGATGCCGCCCCCGACGGCCTCAACACCTGGCTCGCCGACGTTGTCTCCGGCCCCCATACCAGCGAACGCTCCGTGGCTACTCCTTGCAGCACCGCGCCCCCTACTCACTCCCCCGCCGGCTACGGCGCCATCGGACGCTTCAGTGAAGACGTTTCGCTCCGTGAAATCATCCTGCGCCTCGCCGATAAGCTCGGGGGCCTGCGACATGTCATGGTAGCTAGCCCTGTCGGCGCAGACGTCAAGACGGCCAAGGTGAAGAGCTTTGGTGTTTGTGCAGGCAGCGGCTACGATGTTCTCAAGAATGCGGACGTGGAGCTGCTTGTGATGGGTGAGACCAGCCACCACTCTGCGCTTCGGGCCATCCAGCAGGGCCGCACGTTGGTGCAGGTCTTCCACAGCAATTCGGAGCGGAGCTACCTTAAGGAGGTGCTCAAGCCCAAGCTGGAGGAAGAGCTCAAGAAGACTGTGCCCGAGGCCGAGGTCCTGGTAAGCGAGTATGATAAGGACCCCTTTGCCATTTATGATGTAAATGAGCTTTAGATAGGCGGAAGTGGGAGGTAATAGGAGAACAAAAGTTGGTGTTTGATATTGGGGCGGCGCATGGCATTGGAGAGAGCTATTCTGGAGTTGTGGTTGGATCCCCTGTGCCAAATGGGACGAGGTTAGAAGCACGATAAATAAGGCTTCGAACGCGGTCAATGATTGGGTATCTATTACTATTGTGCATTATTATCGTCCATCCCTGGACGGCCTTCCATCTTTTGATAAACGTCCGTCTCTCAGGGTAGATGTGGACGTTCTCTCGCTCGCTATGCTTCTTCTGCCTTCGTCTGGCTTCAGGGCCTCATCACCCTCCTGTAGACACTCGTCGACGTCCTTTCCGCCGACTCCCTTCTCTTTCCACGCCACTAGCAGACGCCGTGGCACCTCCCACTCTTTCCGCGCCTGCTCCAGCTTGCCCTCCTTGACCAGGCCGCGCAAGCGTGCCGGGGTGGCGAGCACCTTGGCTGCTAGCTCCCGCGTGCGGTCTCGGCGCCTGTCGGCTTCACGCTTCTGACCTTCTTCCGAGTCTGGAGCTGGAACCGTCTCACGAAGAGCTTCACGGATGGATGAGGCTTGTGAATATATCTGGGCGATGGCGGGGTCGAGGGTCGAGGCCATTGGGTTGAGAGGGTCCATGTTTGCTCGCATCTGTGCAAAAAGGTCAGCTCCTGCTACGTGCTGCACCTCTCAGGGGATCTTCCAGGGTCATCTTGTACCTTGCGAATCGTCTCCGTAGCCGTGATCAGCTTGCTGTAATTGTCATAGACCAGGGCCTTCTTCTCAGCATCCAACGCCCGGACCTCGCCGACGACCCGCGTGTACAGCCGGAGAAGCTCCTCCAAGCTGCTCTTCTCCACGATCTTGGCCACATAGTCCTCTGGGTCGAAGTCGGACGAGTCGACCTCGCTGGGCGGCACCTCCGAGTCCGGCAGGTCGATGCGCGGCGCGGAGGCGCGCAGGTTGTAGTACTCGCGGAGGGCGGCGCGGTTGGAGCGCTTGGGTTGCTGCTGGGACTGTTGCTGCTGCTGCTGCTGGCTGGCCGAGTTGAGCGATGAGTAGGATGCCGAGCGGCCGAGGACGGGCGAGGCGACGCCGGAGCCGCGCGAGACCTCGAGGGATGGACGGGTGGAGGAGTTGGGCGTGCGGCGGGGAGGTTCGCGGGGGGAGGCGATTGTGGACATGGCTGCTTTTTTTGTGTATCGTGGGTATTCGCTTGAGATA